>OZ007579.1:29700518-29905518 GCA_963931925.1 Onchidella celtica
AGGGACAACCCGATAAGGTCCAGTGGACGTCTGAATGTCAGACATCATTTGATAATTTGGTGACAGCATTATCATCGTCACCCATTCTGATATTACCCGATTTTCGATCTAATTTTATCCTCAGAACGGATGCGTCGGACTCTGGTGTCGGCGCTTGTCTTCTACAGGAGAAGAACGAATGTCTCCATCCTGTATGTTATGTCAGTAGGAAGTTATTGCAGAGAGAAAGAAAGTATTCTGTGATAGAGCGTGAGTGTCTTGCCATTGTCTGGTCCGTCCAGAAACTAGGACGTTATCTCATGGGACGAGAATTTTGTATCCAGACAGACCACAAGCCACTGACATTTTTGTCGAAGAATCGTTCGTCCAGCCCACGCTTGTCTAGATGGGCATTGGCTTTGCAGCCGTATACCTTCGTTATTCAACCAATTCCAGGAACCAGCAATCATATCGCCGACTACCTTAGTCGAGCCTAGGGGAAGAGTTCAGCAGCTTATACATCGGAGGACAGGAACATTGACAGGATCTGTGTGAATAAGTCGACTTTAAAATATTGACATTATAAATATGATATGAAGAATGGTTGATAGGTTGAGTGGTTTTTGATTCTGTATTAGATATTGTGTTTAGTTAGCTATTCATGAGGTGACACATATATGCATATTTCAGACCATATTGATCCCCATATTTTCCCCTGATTTCGGTATTTTATATACTAGGGGAACTGCTAGGTCAGTTTTTTTAGTGTAGGTATTGCTCACGCTCACTCGTTGACAGTCATCTTGATGCGATTTGAAATTAATTGCATTAATTTTTTTGGGGTGGGGGATGATGTCACGAGTGGAGTGAGTGCAATTAAGGGGATTGCTACAGAGCGGGTGTAGAGTAAGAAGGGCTCACGGTAGGCAAGTCAGTTAAGCGTGATGTTGTGAGTTGTGGGGGGGTCTGAAGGAGGCGAAAGCGCGGTATTACTATCACTGCAAGTTAGAAGGTCCTAGGGATCGGACGTGTGAATAAAAGCCCATCGGGCGGACATAAAGGGGAAGCAGTCGAGAAGACTAGTGAGAGTCTTTCCAGTTATGACTGGTATGTAGAACGTTGATTGATTATTATGATTGATGTATTATATTATATTCGTCTATTACCATGATGTGAATAAGTATATGTGAGGAATGTGGAAGTCCTTGATATTGGATATAGCAATGTGCGCCATGAGCGATAGATGAAAGTGAGTTCATGGATTTGTAGCGCGAGTGAGTAGTGTGTACTCCGATGGAGGTGTGTTACCGTAAGATGTGTGGTGAGTGAAAGGTGAACTAGTGTGTGTACGCTTCATGGATTGTAAGGAGAGGTGGAGTGAATAGAAATGGTAGGGTATTATACCAATGTAATATTATTCTTGTAGGTGTCGGGGAAGGGCCGCAGAGCCACCTCGATGAGCACAGGGGATAGGCCAGCATAGGGCCGGAGGCCACACATAGGCCAGAAGTGAGGCTGTCAGTGTAGGACAGTAGAGGCACATAAGTCGTGGCAGTCAGGCCACGGACAGGGACGTAGATATGAGAGTGAATGAGATACTATATTGTTGCCATGTTGATAGGCTAGTGAACTGATACTATGTTGTTGCCATGGTGATAGGCTAGTGAACTGATACTATGGTGTTGCCATGTTGATGGCTATGGAAATAATAACGTGTTATTGCCCTGCTGAGGTGCTAGGGGAGTGCTAAGGTGTATGACAATAGGAAGGGGATATTGAGAGACTGCGGTGCCAGTAAATTATTAATGTACTATTAAGACCCTGAGGGGAGAGGCTGAGGCCGAAGTGCCTTTAGGAGTAACTACCGGATTGTGGATCCGAGGGAGCGTGTGTGTGAGAATAAGGCCGTTGTACGGCAGTCATTTCAATAATATAATGTATGTAATTGCGCTATTATATGTATAATTATGTTAATAAATGTGGGAGTCTGATGGGTTGTTCTGTTAAGTGTTAAACTTGTTTGTTCGTGATTGTTGTCCTGTCATACTTATTACATCTCCCAGTCTGGGATTTGTGACAGACAGGTCTTAACTGAAAGTCATAATTATGTCTGCTGGGGTGGATAGACGGACTGACTGACGCTATGGATAGATAGATAGATAGATAGATAGATATATAGATATGTCACGTGCGAGTGAGCGAGGATCAGTAGTTACGAGAAGAGGGTTAGAATAAAGTTAACCCACGGGCCACGGGGTAAGGAAAAGCGTGCATGTTGTGAGTGGTGGGGGTCTGAACGAGGCGAGAGCGCTGTATTACTATCACTACACACTAAGACGTCCTAGGGAACGGACGCAGGAGAAAGCCCCAGAGGGCGAACATAAGGAGAGCAGTCGGAAGACTTGGGAGTAGTGTTTTTCCAGTGATGACTGGTGCCGGGGTCGGGCCGAAGAGCGCCGCCTACGGTGAGCACAGGGGATAGGCCAGCATAGGGCCGGAGGCCACACATAGGCCCAGAGTGAAGCTGTCGGTGCAGGACAGTAGAGGCACATGAAGTCGTGGCAGTCTGGCCACAGACAGGGATGTATATATGATCGTGAATGTGCTATTGAAATGATAATGTGCTATTGCCATGTTGATGTGCTATTGAAATGCTAATGTGCTATTGCCATGTTGAGGTGCTACTGGAATGCTAATGTGTTATGGCAATAGGAAGGTGCTATTGAGAGACTGCGGTGCCAGTGAAATATTAATGTGCTATTAAGACCCTGAGAGGAGAGGCTGAGGCCGAAGTGTCTTTAGAAAGTAACTACCGGGTTGTGGACCCGAGGAAGAGTGCATGTGGGAATAAGGCCGTTGGACGGTAGTAAATTCAATAATATAGTGTATGTAATTGCACTTTTATCTGTATCTTTATGTATAATAAATGTGTGAGTCTGATGGGTTGTTCTGTTAAGTGTTATACTTGTTCGTTCGTGATTGTTGTCTTGTTATAATTATTACATCTCCCAGTCTGGGATTTGTGACACTGGGGGCTCGTCCTGTTTACCTGTGGTCATTTTGACATTGTGTATTCGTCATATCTAGTTGTATTTCTGTTGTAGTAGGAATTTTTGCTGTTGTCTTTTGTTCGTGGGATGAATGGAAATTTCATGATGGTATAATTTATGTATATTTATGAATATGTATTGATGCATGTATTACTATAAATATGTACTAATGTGTGATTGAATTTTCACAGAGAGAGTGTGTGTGCCAGCCTGAGAAGTCAAGCAGCCAGAGCTCCGGCAGTCGTAAAAGTCGAGAAAAAAGTCAAAGTAAAAGTTAAGTAAAATTCAAAATTTTTGTGCCCTGGATTGTGGGCTGTTCCTTAATCTGTCTTTTTCTCTGTTTTTGCTGTTTTCGTTTGCTGTCTTGAACTTAGTTTATCCTTTTCAAAAGGTGTGGTAAACTTGGAACTTCGTTCATCACGGTGAACAGTCTGTAGGGCTTTGTTATTGTTTAGTTGTAGCGTCGATATCTTCTCTGTTTCTACAGGAAGACGTATTCTCTTGTCCCTCTCTCTTAGCTATCTGTAGGTACGTTTTTTTTTTCAGACTCTGTTCTTGTTTTTACCTTGTAGTGTAATTGGCGTAGTTAGATTGCATTTTTTTTCCCATTATAGTTTTTTTTTAGAAGCTTTGTCCTAGTCTGGTTCGTTGTCTTTTATGTCCTGGTGGTCCTTCTTCTGAATTTTCTCATTCTTGTCTTTTCTTTTCGCTTTTGTTATTTAATAGTGCTATACATTGTATGAACATAGAATTAGTTAGACAGTATGCTATAAATTGTTCGGTTAGGTGTGTGTGTTTTCTGAATTGCATTTGGAACTAGTGCTTGTTATTGTAGTGACATAGTTTCAGGTCTCGGGATACGTCGGTTATATTAGGTACACCGACAGTTGCTATATTTCAAATTGTACAATAATAAATCCGTGAAATGGCGGAGCTCCAGCAACTAATGAAGTTAGGGACGGAACTTGGTCTTGAAGGCGTAGAGCTACGCGGCTGGATTAAAGAGCAGCAGGCGGAATTGCGCGATGAGCGTGCTAAGGATAGAGAGCGAGAAAAAGAGGCTCAAGAGCGGCAGAGAGAAAATGAGGCTCAAGAGCGGCAGAGAGAAAAAGAGGCCCAAGAGCGGCAGACAGAAAGAGAGGCTCAGCAGCAGGAAAGGGAGTTGAGGTTAAAGGAGATAGAAGCTCAAGAACGGGAGATAGACGCGCGAGTAAGAATCGCGGAATTGGAAAGCAAGAAGAATGCGCCAACGGAAACAGTTGAGCGGCAGGGGCAAAATAAAAGTGGTGTTAGGATTAAGCTGCCTACGTTCGACGACCGGAAGGACGACATAGACGCCTTCCTTTACAGGTTCGAACTGAACGCGCAACTGCAATGGGGGGAGAATAAACAATTATGGTCCACGTACCTGGCTTCCTTGTTGCAGGGGCGAGCGTTAACCTACTTTAAAGAGCTACAGCGTGAAGACGAACATGATTACGATAAGCTGAAGTCTTTGCTGCTTCGCCGATTTGCGCGTACGGAGGAATATTTCCGGGAGCAGTTTAGGCGAGCACGTGCGGATACCAGGGAGGACTTTGCTGCCTTCGTCGCGAGACTAGCAGAATATTTCACGAACTGGGTGGACTTGGCGCATGTGGGCGCGGATTTTGCTAAATTGAAAGACCTAATGATCCGTGACCAGCTGTACGCGTCGTGCCATAAAGATCTGGTGGCTTTTCTGAAAGAAAACGAACCCGCGACGGTGCAGGAGGCGTCTAAGTTGGCGGAAGCATACCGTACGGCACATCCGTCCAAACCAGTCGCGAGGGCGTACGTCCAGGATGCTGGTTACGTCGCTGTTGTTGAGGGGTCGCCGACAGGACATAAAGACAAGTCGCGTCAGCGTGGTGCCTATAATGGGCAAGCCCAGGGGCAACGTAGGGGTATCACCAATCACCTGCATATGGATCCGGTAAGTTTGACCGAGCAGGAGGGCTAGGTCGCGGTAATGGCCGAGGGCGATTTGTGACCTTTGCCGATGACCGACGGCATAGTGACTTTAGTTCCGGTCGCGATGGGTCACGGGGACCCAGGTTTAGCGGAGCACAGGGAGCTGAATGTTGGACTTGCGGACGCGTAGGTCATTTTTCACGCGATTGTAGGGCCGCGAAGTGTTGGAACTGCGGAAGAGCAGATCACATCAGCGTGAATTGCCCTGCAGGTAGGATAGCGGCGAACGTGGAGGACAATCGCAGTGGCTCCAGTCCATGTTCCCCTAATAAATTTCATCATGCGGCCGCGTGTGTTACATCGGACAACGGAGGCGGACAGTATTCTAAGTGTCCCAGTTGTGAGAAGTTATTATCTTCCGGTGTTTTACCTTGTGGGAGAAAGATCTCCGTTATAAATTCATGTCATACAGGAGGTGGTCTTAGGGTTTATCCGGGGTTTGTTGGGGACGAACCGGTCTCGGTTTTACGAGATACAGGATCTACCGTTGTGGGAGTGCATAGGGACTGCATTCGGGATTCACAGCTTACAGGTGAGACTGTCCCGTGCATCCAATTTTCAGGGGCCATAGAGAAATTACCCATGGCAAAGATAGTGATAGATACACCTTTCCTTAGCGGAGATGTCGAAGCAGTCGTTGGTTGCTTTCCAGGCGCCCAGCTCATCATTGGTAATGTATCGCGGGTGGTTTCCCCTTCCGAGGAGAATGTGCAAGCATGGTCACAATCCAAAGGTATTGACTTTTGTGCCGCAGTCGAGACACGTCGACAGGTACGTGATAGGAGTAAGATTAGACCTTTGGCAACGCCAGCGGTCAACCTGGATATCACACCAGGGCGCTTGGCGACATTACAAAAGGAGGACCCATCATTGAGTCCATGTTTTGAGGAGGCGCGAACGGAGAAAACGAGGAAATATAAGAACGGGTCGTCTTCCTTTGTTATTCAGGCGGGCATTCTGTTCCGTAAGTATGTAACGGTGGCCTCCATTTTAAAGCAGGTCGTTGTGCCAGCGTTGCTAATCGCAACAGTATTGCATTTGGCACATGATGTCCCATTAGCGGGTCATATGGGAATAGCTAGAACCAAAGAAAGGGTTCTTAAAAATTTTTACTGGCCATCTATCCACAGAGATGTACAAGTGTATTGTAAGACATGCAGTGCGTGCCAAAAGACGACGCATAAGGGTCGTACACCCCAGGCTCCTCTTCAAAAGATCCCCACGGTTTCGGAACCGTTTAAAAAGGTTTCGATAGACCTTGTTGGCCCCATTCACCCAGCTACCGATAGGGGGAATCGATTTTTTTTAACGGTCATATGTAATGCTACGAGATGGCCAGAGGCTGTTCCTCTTCGGACCATAACGTCTGAGGCAGTCGCGGAAGCGCTGTTTGGTTTTTTCGCTAGGGTGGGAATTCCGGAACAGATTTTATCTGATAGGGGTGCGCAATTTACGTCGGAAATGATGAAGGAATTGTTTCGCTTATTTAGCATACAACCCATCACTACCACCCCTTATCATCCGCAGGCTAATGGCATGTGCGAAAGATTGAACTCGACGTTAAAGTCGATGCTGCGTAAGATAGCTGCTGATCGCCCTAAAGATTGGGATAGATATATCCCTGCAGTGTTATTCGCGTACAGAGAAGTACGGCAGGAGTCAACGGGATTCTCTCCTTTTGAAATGATGTATGGTCGTAGTCCTAGGGGTCCAACTGATGTTCTTCGGGACATGATGACGTCGCCATCATCGGGAGACGATGAGCAAATTTCAGTGTTTCAGTACCTTGTTGATTTAAGAGAAAGATTATCTTCAGCGCGCACTATAGCAGAAGAAGCTTCTAGTATCGCTTCGAAAAGAGCAAAAGACTATAAAGATAGAGGTTCCAAACTGAGAATTTTTAAGCCAGGAGACAAGGTCCTATTGTTATTACCTACGGACCATAATAAGTTATTGATGACATGGAAGGGTCCTTATGTTATTGAGCGAGTTGTTTCGAAGGTGGATTACGCTATCCACATTGATGGATCAAGTAAGGTTTTCCATGTTAATATGCTACAGAGATTTTATGAGAGACCAGAGTATCTGTGTGCACAGACGAAACCAGAGGAGTGTCTTCTCTATTGCTTGTACGGGGGTCGTAGACCAGTTAGACAGTGACGTAAGCGACACCGAGGCGCAGGAAGAGGTACAAATTCAATTGCCGGAGTTAACTCCGACACAAGGTTACAGGGACGTAAAATTTAACTCTGACCTTACGAGTTCAATGAGTATGGAACTTAAGACCCTGTTAGCGGCATTCACGGATGTTATTACAGATTTGCCGGGTCGCACTACGGTGATCCAGCACCAAATAAAGTTGACTTCGGATAAGCCAGTATCTCTTAGACCTATCCGCTGCCTTTTTCTTCGAGAGATAGAGTTATAAAGGAAGTTGAGTCAATGTTGAAGTTAGATGTGATAGAACCATCAACATCGCCGTATTCATCACCCATCGTCCTCGTGAAAAAACTTGATGGATCGGTGCGGTTCTGTATTGATTTTCGAAAATTGAACACTATTACGGTAGGCGATAGGGAGCCTATTCCGTTTCAGGAGGAACTAATAGCTTCATTGGCCGGGTCCACGTGGTTTTCCAAGATAGATTTAAAGAAAGGTTATTGGGAAATCCCTCTTACTGAGGAGTCTAAACAATACACGGCGTTCCAAACGCCCATTGGATTATTCCAATTTAAGGTCATGCCATTTGGGTTGGTAAACGCGCCAGCGACGTTTGCACGATTAATGAGACTGGTATTGAAAGACATACCTAATGTCGTGTCATTCTTTGACGATATAGCATGTCATACGTCGACATGGTCTGATCATATTCAGACACTAACGGTAATTTTTAAACGATTACGTCATTTTGGGTTAACTGCTAAACCCGCAAAGATGGATTTGGCATGTCCAGACATAGTATTCTTAGGACATATCGTGGGTAGAGGTGTTCAGAGACCTGAAGTAACAAAAATTGACAAATTAATAGGGTTGCAAACCCTTAAAACAAAGAAACAAGTCAGAAGCTTAGTGGGAATTCTGAATTATTACAGAAAGTTCATTCCAAATTTTTCCTCCTTGTCATCTTCTCTTACTGACCTTACTAAGAAGGCACAACCCGATAAGGTCCAGTGGACGTCTGAATGTCAGACAGCATTTGATAATTTGGTGACAGCATTATCATCGTCACCCATTCTGATATTACCCGATTTTCGATCTAATTTTATCCTCAGAACGGATGCGTCGGACTCTGGTGTCGGCGCTTGTCTTCTACAGGAGAAGAACGAATGTTTACATCCTGTATGTTATGTCAGTAGGAAGTTATTGCAGAGAGAAAGAAAGTATTCTGTGATAGAGCGGGAGTGTCTTGCCATTGTGTGGTCCGTCCAGAAATTAGGACGTTATCTCATGGGACGAGAATTCTGTATCCAGACAGACCACAAGCCACTAACGTTTTGGTCGAAGAATCGTTCGTCCAGCCCACGCTTGTCTAGATGGGCATTTCCTTTGCAGCCGTATACCTTCGTTATTCAACCAATTCCAGGAACCAGCAATCATATCGCCGACTACCTTAGTCGAGCCTAAGGGAAGAGTTCAGGAGCTTATACATCGGAGGACTGGAACATTGACAGGATCTGTGTGAAAGAGTCGTCGACTTTAAAATATTGACATTATAAATATTATATGAAGAATGGTTGATGTGTTGATTGGTTCTGATTCTGTATTAGATATTGTGTTTAGTTAGCTATTGATGATGTGATACATATATGCATAGTGCAGGGCATATTGATCCCCATATTTTTCCCTGATTCCGGTATTTTATGTGCTAGAGGCATTGGTAGGTCATTTTTATGTAAGTATTGCTCACGCTCACTCGTTGACAGTCATCTAGATGCGATTTGAAATTAATTGCATTAATTTTTTTGGGGTGGGGGATGATGTCACGAGCGAGTGAGCGAGGATCAGTAGTTACGAGAAGAGGGTTAGAATAAAGTTAACCCACGGGCCACGGGGTAAGGAAAAGCGTGCATGTTGTGAGTGGTGGGGGTCTGAATGAGGCGAGAGCGCTGTATTACTATCACCACACACTAAGACGTCCTAGGGAACGGACGCAGGAGAAAGCCCCAGAGGGCGAACATAAGGAGAGCAGTCGGAAGACTTGGGAGTAGTGTTTTTCCAGTGATGACTGGTGCCGGGGTCGGGCCGAAGAGCGCCGCCTACGGTGAGCACAGGGGATAGGCCAGCATAGGGCCGGAGGCCACACATAGGCCCAGAGTGAAGCTGTCGGTGCAGGACAGTAGAGGCACATGAAGTCGTGGCAGTCTGGCCACAGACAGGGATGTATATATGATCGTGAATGTGCTATTGAAATGATAATGTGCTATTGCCATGTTGATGTGCTATTGAAATGCTAATGTGCTATTGCCATGTTGAGGTGCTATTGGAATGCTAATGTGTTATGGCAATAGGAAGGTGCTATTGAGAGACTGCGGTGCCAGTGAAATATTAATGTGCTATTAAGACCCTGAGAGGAGAGGCTGAGGCCGAAGTGTCTTTAGAAAGTAACTACCGGGTTGTGGACCCGAGGAAGAGTGCATGTGGGAATAAGGCCGTTGGACGGTAGTAAAATCAACAATATAGTGTATGTAATTGCACTTTTATCTGTATCTTTATGTATATTAAATGTGTGAGTCTGATGGGTTGTTCTGTTAAGTGTTATACTTGTTCGTTCGTGATTGTTGTCTTGTTATAATTATTACATCTCCCAGTCTGGGATTTGTGACAAGATAGATAGATAGATAGATAGATAGATAGATAGATAGATAGATAGATAGATAGATAGATAGATAGATAGATAGATAGATAGATAGATAGATAGATAGATAGATAGATAGACAGATAGACAGATAGATGGATGCATGGATGGATGGATGGATGGAAGGAAGAAAGGATGGATGGATGGATGGATGGATGGATGGATGGATGGATGGATGGATGGATGGATGGATGGATGAATGGATGGATGGATAGATAGAAGATAGATAGATAGATAGATAGATAGATAGATAGATAGATAGATAGATAGATAGATAGATAGATAGATAGATAGATAGATAGATAGATAGATAGATAGATAGATAAATTGATTGATAGAAAGACCGGCGGGTGAATGGAATGGGAGGCAGGTGGATAGACAGACAGATTAACAGGCAGAGAGAGAACACAGACAGCCAGACAGACATAGATGAAATGCTGGGGGAGAATCGAAGAAGTTAAAGCCAATCGTTGACATCGATCACACCTTTAGAAAAAACAAGGGAACTACGCTCAGACAGTCTTTCATCAACTTTCTGGCACGTGGGAATTCCGCAGACACTTGGTAATATGATTAATTTGGTCGTACACGTGACTTGAAAGCCATGTGTGTCCTCAACCCCGAATTAAACTCACGTGCAAATCATATCCCACTGATTAGATTGGCTTTCTCAGGCGCTGAACACACCTCGGTGTTTTTCTCTGTCATTCAACCTTTCAGTTCTTCAGCTGGACTGTATAAAGCTGTTCCATCGTCGTACATTGTGTAGTTTTGACCGGATTTGAAACATTTTGTAGTGGTGAGTCAAGCCTTTTTTTTTTTTCTTAACATGACTGATGGAGATAGCAGTAAAGACAAAGAAGAAAAGAAAGAAAGAATGGACAGCAAAGAAAGAAAGAAAGGAAAAGAAAAAAGAAAGAAGGAAGGAAGGAAAGAAGGAAAAAGTCAAAGAAAGAAAGAATGAAATACTTCAGACATTACCAATATTTCAATCTAGATCTTTCACATTCTCATGTTTGCTTTATTGTGAAAACAATGGCTCAGCCCATGATCGAAATCCATCAAAGAACAACGGTGGTTGCTACAATCATGTACATACAATGAGATTAAAGCTTTATGATTACACTTATCCCATGGAGAGAAAATTTCTTTACGACGAATCTGTCAGCTTGTCCTCTAATTTTGCAAAGACAGATATAGCAAAACACGTTTTCTGGCTTGGTAATTCCATACAGATCAAGTTGAGAATTATATTAAAGGAAATACTTACGTCAAAGGAGGGTAATCATGGATTAGTTCCTTATTGATAACAAATGTACGGTTGTTATTCTCTGGTGCTACTTATAATTTAAATCATTGAGAACTGTAAGCTTAGGGGCGCACTCGTCGATACAAATCGGCCTAACACAGGCTAATAAATCAACCAGACTGGAAACACAAACTTCGGGCTGTGTCGTTTTTTACGGAAGTTAATGAGATGCGGCCGTATAACCAACGTGGCCGCCGCTCGGGAAATTCCGATTCTAGTTCTAACTGCAGTAGAAATTTCTTTTTATTTGTCAAGATTGGTTGTACATGTATTAATAATGCATTAACTTGCCTATCCTTTCATTTTATTGTCTACAGTTGCCTTTTTTAAAAATTGTTATAAATGATGACCGTATGGACTTTTAGCAACCCCTGCATTGTAGCTATGCTGAAGCGTCGGTCGCAACAATAAACCTAATGTGGCGGATGGTTCATGACCTTTCCCTGTTTTGTGATGTCACACAATGGGCTCATCCAGTCTGGGTATTTTATTAGTCTGTGGATCGTAAGGTCTGGATATTGACTTTCCATGAGATCCAACAATTTGGCTAGGGTGTGAGAGATCTCATTGAAACCCGAGACACCGGATACCGAGACGGTCCAATTCCCCAAATTTCGTGTGTCGACTTGCGCGCGTCTCATCCATGTCAACAATGCAACAATCCGCACCAAATCCCTTGTTAATTGAACGGAAAAAGACTAGTACTACATACAGAGCTCGGTGCGTAGTACTTACCGTGTTTATACGCGCGCAAGTTGTGGACATATAATGAAAGAAGGAATGGTCCCTGTCAGTACTCTAAGTCTAGGTTGAAACTGACTGTCGTGACGTCACCACCCAACCAGTCGGCGGATTGAAATTGGCCAGTGCGCGCTTAGGCTTAAAGTTTTGACTAAAGGGAAGGGACACGGTCTGAATTTAGCATCAGGGTCAGAACCTTAGAAGTAGGACTGAGATACGAATTTTGCTTCTGGAAGAAATGACAGGCATTAAAGACAAGTAAGCTATTGCGCATTTCTCGAAATTTCGGATTTCTTCATAAATTGTGTCATAAATGGGCGTCGCCTTACCCTGTGAGATGCTCTCCCGATCTTAGTTCCTGTTTGTTCCAATTCCACTTTTTGCACAACTGAGAAATTCGACATTCAACGTTTTGCGGCTTCAGTATTACGTAATGTCTTTAAACCCAACCAGAATGACAGTACATAGTAAAGTGATGGCGCGTATGAATCATCAGTAAACTATGTCGGAGGGCATAAAAACGACATGTGCCTTATTCATTTGTGGCGGTTAGGGCTTACCAGTCTTAAGGTTCTTGCTCACGTGATGTAAACGGTGTGTCATTGAGCTTTGTCAGCGACAGTTCGAACGTCACTGGTGTCACTTAGTTTCTTTTTTCTTTTTTTCCAGCTTGCAGGATCAATTTCGCTGACAAAGAAGCGGCTTTTTTAATAATCTGAATTGATACCGCTAGGAAAGAAAACCGATAACAAAGCTATTTATCCGGATTTCGCTTTCAAAGAGATCATTCCAATGTCAATTACCGTATACGCAGTGGAAGAAGGAAATTGATTTCTTTGAAGACATTATTTGATTCACCGTACATTTTTTTTAATTGAGCGGTTTAATTCCCTGCTGCAGCTTTTCCTCAATTCGCGTATTTGACTTATTCAAAGCACCAAACGTAATAGTCCTATTTGGTAATTAAAACACCCCGTGAGAAATTAAACTGTCTGCCTGAGGAGTCACACTGTTTATTTGAATACTAAAAGAGTCTCTTAAATTACTAAAGCATTTGTGTGAGAAACGAAAACAGTGAAAGTGAATACTCATAGTGTCCATTTAAATATAAAAACTGTCTTTTGAGGACTAAACCAGTCAACTGTGAACTATGACAGTCCTCTTGAATAGTCATACAGTAACTCAAATCCCAAAACTAGTCCTTTTGACGTCTAAACTTGTCATTTGAAAGTGAAAGTTAAACCATTCTCTTTGAAGGAACGATTCTATGGATGTCTAGGACATTCTGTAACAGGACTTGGTGGTGCAGAAAGAAGGGGACAAGACAGCAGATAATAAGTAGAAGAAAATAGCTAACTCCGTTTCAGAAAAAAAAATCAGAGTCCAAATAACAGAAAGTTGCAAGAAATAATAATTCCAATGTAGAAAATCATGACACTAATATACTGGTAGTACAGTTTTCATTTACTTGCCTTGCGTTCCGTCCTGCATTCAGCATGCTATAGACTATTATTATTACACATCACACTTTAGTTTGTATGTAAGTTATCCCATCCTTTCCAGAACATTAAAAATAAATAATGACAATAATATTTTTTTTTTTAAATCTATGTTTTCTCCGCAGAGCTCGGGAAACGTTCCAATGTTCAAAAGAAAAGAAAAAAAAAAGAATGGTATGTTGCAAATCCCTTCGACGAAACAAACAGTAAATTCACTGAAAAGAAATTTACAAAACAAAATATTAGATCTATAAATGGAACAACAACAACAAAAAAAAAAGATTCCGTCACAAAGGACCTTCGTGCGGTTAGAAAAATACTGAAAATATTTAACAGAAAAAAAAAATACTTTTGAAAACCAACATACAAAATTCAAATAATATAACATTAAGCAAATTCTGGCTATAGCCCTGACCTCAAAAAAGCCCCCCAACTGTGTCATAAATCCTGTGGTGCATTCATGTACACTCCAGGGGTCGGTCCATGTCATCATGTCATGATCTGGATCATCAGTGATGCTTATAGCAATGAAGAACGTGTCATATACTTCGTTCACGCGAAAAATGTAATAATTTATATTAATTATTAAAATAACATTGATTACAGAACAAAAGATATTTGAAAAAAAAAGAAAAACTACAAAAATTCTTTTTGGGTGGCACACGGTGGACTTTACGTCCCAAAACGAGTCCAATTTCATCCATGTTTACTTGGTTTGGAATTTATTGAATGTATTTTATTACTATGCTTTTGTTGTTGTTATTATAATTATGTCAACAACTTTGAGGTTTTGCCAAATACATTTTTTTGGCAACATTTTAATTTACCGAACAAAAAGGGAGTTCACTGGATCAACGACCGACCCTGTTCTCTTTAGATCCAACGACCAAACTGCAACAGCTTCATAATTATGGACTTTTTTCTTTCATCTCCGTTACCTTCAGATTTTCCAAATAACTTAGTTATATCCTTTTGTCCTGTAAACAAAGGAGGTGGGGAGGGAAGGAGGAGGAGGAGGTGATAGAGCTGTGTCTTCTCCTGTTTCGATTTCTCACGAAGTAAATGGGTACATTTCTTTCTTCATTGTTTGCTGTGTTTTATTTCAGCTGTACATTGTGAGGATGCTTTCAACACAAATCTATTCACAAGTTTTCTAAAATATGCAGAATCCTTTGTCCGCATTGTAAACGGTTTGTCTCTCATCGCATTCCAATACTTAAAGTTAATTACACGAAAGGAATTCTTGATTACAGAGGAAAAAACTGATATTGTATGTTTATACCAACAGAAATATGACTACAATGTAAACAATTTCATCCTGTCAATGTCTTTTAGAGCATAACACTTTTTGGTTTTACGAAGCGAAGGACAAAAGATGAGAAGAACTTTAGAAATTCATTGCGGCAATGTTAGTTCCATTAGGAAACATGCATTTGACTTCAGTAGTGCCCGATTAAAATATGGGGTGCAGCCCAGTAGCTCCCGTCGTCTAAGGGCTTCCAGAGACTAAGTGAAATTATAAATATCAATACAATTTTTATTGCAGGTTGTTCTCCTTAAAACAAATAGCATTATTTTGATGAAAATGTCGGTAAGTATTATACAATAAAAGGTAGTTAGGTTCTGATATTTTTTTTTAAAAGCCGTATATTTTTTTTCATCATGTAATACATTATTTTGTAGAAGTTGAATAAATTGATTTCAAGAATCCGAAGTTAGTGCTTTTATTACTTATCACTAGGGGCCCTCACAGTTTCTGTAGCCCAGGGGCTCACAAAATCGTAATCCAGCCCCGGACTCCAGTGAAAAATCTTAGTCTTTTGCACTCTGTTTTGTTGGGGGGGGGGGGGGGGTCGATGAAGCATTTTTGTTCTGTGGATCAAGCCAATCAGTTGAACATCAGCCGTTCAGTGCAATCAATGATTATTTCCATGTTTGTCACAATGGAAATATTCACTTTTGGTGCGTTGAACCTACGATTTGATCCTAATTACTCTGAATAACGTCGTAAACCAATTAGAAACATATGGGAAGTGATTTAATCGTCATTCACTACAGTGTTATATTATTGTGCCGTAATATTATATTTTAATCAAATATAAATAAGGAAGGTAATAACAGAGGGTTTGTTTAATTAACTTTGAGTCCTGAAAAAAAACATGTTATTTTTATTATCTCCCCTCAGCGGCCCGGCACGTGATCCTGAAGTCGCGTGGACACCGCGAGACAAATCACACGGCTGAACGCGGCCTTTCGAGGGTAGGATGTTGGAGAATTGCTGACGAAGTAAGTTGGATAAAGAGAGAGAGAGATAGTCAGAGACATGCAGACAGAGACAAACAGAGAAATAAATAGAGAGGACAGAGAGAAGGACACATACACACACACACATATACATACACATGCGCCCCGAGAGAGAGAGAGAGAGATAGAGATGAGACCACAGGTACTTTTAAGAGTATCCCTGCTGTGTCTCTAACAATGTCAATGACACTGGTCATGTGAATCAACTGTTAACCCCAGTCTTTATTGCATTCACGGTAGTATGTGGTAGATGTTGACAACCAGTATGATCTCTGACCTGTCCTTGCTGACCTTTGACCTGTCAGACAACCCCCCCCCCCCGTCTCTCCGTGCCATACCATGTCTTGTGCTGAAGAAAGATAATGACAGGGGACGTTGCCACGTGACACAACGTCAGTGTGATGTAGCAATCCTGGGGCCGGAGGCAGTAAAGTACCACCAATCGACTCTAGCTATCCTGAACACCAACGCTCCCCCCCCCCCCGACAGCTTTTTTCCTTCTATCTATCTATCTATCGATCTATATGTCTGTCTGTCTGTCTGTGTGTCTATCCGTCCGTCCATCCCCCGCCCATCTATCTATCTATCTATCTATCTATCTATCTATCTATCTATCTATCTATCTGTCTGTCTGTCTGTCTGTCTGTCTGTCTGTTTGTCTGTCTGTCTGTCTGTCTGTCTATCCGTCCGTCCCTCCGCCCATCTATCTATCTATCTATCTATCTATCTATCTATCTATCTATCTATCTATCTATCTATCTATCTATATATGTCTGTCTATCTATCTATCTATCTATCTATCTATCTATCTATCTATCTATCTATCTATCTATCTATCTATCTATCTATCTGTCTATCTATCTATCTATCTATCTATCTATCTATCTATCTATCTATCTATCTATCTATCTATCTGTCATGCTTCTAATCTATCAATCTTATGTCCGCGCATGATTGTTAGGGAGAAGACACGGAAGAGACTTAACACATATGGATGGTAAGGCAAAAGCTGAAAAACGTGTCAGTAAGACATTTCAGGCCGACAGAAATTCCAAAAATACTTGCTTTGGGGTTTTTCAGTGATTTATTCTCCGCTTGTTCCTTTCAAGAGTATAGCAGATTTGTTTGTGGTAAAAAAAAAAAATGTCTGGACTGGGGAAACTACATAGACGACGTCATTATTAAGTCATATCATTTACATTTTTCTCAGATCTCGCCAATTATCGTGACTCTCCAACTTGATGACGTGACTAAGAGAGATTTAAGACGCTCTAGTTAGTCAACCTGAGCCGAGGATAATGTAGATGACGGACGTCATAATGTGACTCGGTTTCTGGTGTCAGTTATCAAGTCGCAGAAAATAGCCATTATTTGTCTTTTAAAATAATCAGACAAAGATGATTTCCCTCGGCAAATTGGATTTTTGATTAATTACCGGCATAATTCCTTGGTATCTCTTCTATGAAGGTTCAAAGTGTTTGCCATGAGTAAAATGTCTTCTCCTTCTCCTAGGCGTTGTTCGTCCATTGCAGAATGTGACCATCTGGAGACATCTCCCATCTGATTCTGTCCACTGCCTGCCTCTACCATGTTGTGCCCTCCATGCTTTCTGATGTCATTCTGCCATCTTCCTGCTGGTCTTCCTCTGGATCCCTCTCAAGTTAAGTTCTTGGTTGCCAATCAATACAAGCCCTTGTCAGTCTACTGTCTTTATGTGTAGGCTAATAGAGAGGTCCCTGGTTCGAACCCGGGTGTCCCCTCCAGTGTCGCGATGTGGGTTACATGGGGAGAATTCGACTGACACCCTTTCGAGGTCCGCTCCCACAATCGACGAACACACAAAAAAAATACTTGCACTCTAAAAACTAAATAAATCAATTGCTTTGATTTTTAGCAGAACTGTAGGGCAGTTTAATTACAGGAATTAATGTAACAAATATAATTATAAATATAAATATCAATTCAAAGGCAACTGAATCTAACTAATGAAACTACAGCTTTCTATAAAGACTAACTTATTCACTCTAACTACTTGCAGGTCATATGAGTTAGATGCCAAATAGAATCCGCGCACGTGGCGACGGATATAACAGTTTAAATTCTATTAATTCAATGAGACATGTTATGAAATGGACATTTCCTCTAGACACGCCATGGAGAATGCTTGTACAACCATGCGTTGTCTGGCGGTAGCTCTGAAACTGTCTTCAAAAGTAAGTAGAACGATTCACTTCCATCATTACAAATTAGTATGAACTCTCACCATTAGGCCCTCACTGGGAGTGAAAGCGCTGGATGTAAACGCTGTGGGTTCATATCAAACCAAGTAGCTTAGGCTCTGGAGCTTTAAATCATGGCGCTCCTCACAATATGGACTGCTCAACTGCGTCTCTATGTCTCTCATCTGGCTGAGGACCATCGCCGTCCACCTCGTAAATGGATTGTCTACATGTGGCCTCTATCTAAGCTCTGCACGGGTTTAAATACTAAAGCTATGTCTCGACCTTCCGTCCAGATTCATACATTTGATTGGTGCAGTCGCTGGAGCTCAGCCTGCAATATTAATTTATGCTTGTCATGGCCTTGTGCCAAAATCAAGATCAATTTTACGGTCTAGACAAAATTTAAAATGCGAAACATTAACTACTAAAATCTTCAAACCCCGTGCTTTCTACTCTTATGCACGAATTTCCGAACGCCAACTAACCGTCTAAATAAACTACCTTTACTCCCCCCTTATCTATGTTAATCAAAATCACGGGGTCGAGAACTGCTCTGTCATTCCTACCTATACATTTATTCTGTCTCGCCCCTCCTTCTCTCCATCCATCAGAAAAAAGGTGTTTCAAAACAAACTGTTCACGAGAACAGCTCAAGGACAAATTACGCTGGTTATAATCAACAAGATCGTAAAAATTAACTCACTGACGTATGTAGACAATCCATTTACGAAGTGGACGGCGATAGTCCTCAGCCAGATGAGAGACATAGAGACGCAGTTGAGCAGTCCATATTGTGAGGAGCGTGATGTTTTAAAGCTCCAGAGCCTAAGCTACCTCGTTTGATATGAACCCACAGCGTTTACATCCAGCGCTCTCACTCCCAGTGAGGGCCGCATGGTGAGAGTCCATACTAATTTGTAATGATGAAAGTGAACCGTTCTACTTACTTTTGAAGACAGTTTCAGAGCTACCGCCAGACAACGCATGGTTGTACAAGCATTCTCCATGGCGTGTCTAGAGGAAATGTCCATATCATAACATGTCTCATTGAATTAATAGAATTTAAACTGTTATATCCGTCGCCACGTGCGCGGATTCTATTTGGCATCTAACTCATATGACCTGCAAGTAGTTAGAGTGAATAAGTTAGTCTTTATAGAAAGCTGTAGTTTCATTAGTTAGATTCAGTGGCCTTTGAATTGATATTTATATTTATAATTATATTTGTTACATTAATTCCTGTAATTAAACTGCCCTACAGTTCTGCTAAAAATCAAAGCAATTGATTTATTTAGTTTTTAGAGTGCAAGTATTTTTTTTGTGTGTTCGTCGATTGTGGGAGCGGACCTCGAAGAGTGTCAGTCGAATTATCCCCATCTAACCCACATCGCGACAGTAATACTCTCCCAATATTATGCCACATTGACTGTATCCTACAAAAGCTGAGTGGACAAGTCATCCCATGTTGGGGAAAAAGACAGTATAAGCTATTCCAATTTGAATTTGTGTTTGAGGTCTTTGTTTTCGGAGGATCTTTGCCCTTGGCATTTGGACCTTTTTTTTGTTTAATTTCATCTTGTTGTATTTTGTATTTGTATTTTGCATATCTGTTTGGTCCCTTTTTGGGGGGGGGGGTGTGATGGTGGTGGTAGGGATTAGTTTTGTCTTCTTTTAATTTTGCCCGGGCAGCTGCCTTGCTGGGTCTGCTCTTCTCGATTTCCAACTGCCAAAGTATCTTTAATGTTTGAGCAACGTGCATGCACACTTTTTCCATCCGAGCTTTTCGCCCTTATCTGAGAAAACTAGGTTTTCGATCCCAACCACCACAGGATCAGGGACAGGAAATTCCCCCAGATTTCAAACGTGCCTGTGCCGACCAAGGACAGAACCCGGAACCTTCGACATGAGAGGCGAGCACCTTGTCTCCAGACCAAACTGTTCCCCTAGTTTGAATTTACTTTTTTAATGGCGTTTTATACTATGAAATATTATACTTTATCATTCTGTCTGAGTTATACCTTTGTACGACCAATCGTGTCTTGTGGTCACCGCATAATGGAAATTAAATAAAGAACAAGACCGAGGGCAAAGAGATTTGTATTTCGTGTCGACGTCCCTTGCAAATCGTCGTTGCTGATGTGAATGGTGTTTCGGCGGAACAGGGCAGCTTGGTCATCGTGGTCATCAGTAGCTGGTATTTATACGTGAATGAAGGTAACAACATTACTACTGGTGCTTACTTGTGCTGAAATCTTTACCTTCCCTCTTCTTCAGTCTATTGTTCAGGGGTCAGTAAGTGTTATGTCATCTATGAGAGATCATTGGCACTGGACTGGATCAACTTAGACACCATCATAATGGCCGTAGGCTGGCATAAAGGGAGGGGGGGGAGGAGGAGGGCGGGGTTAAGCCAATGTATAAAAAGCTTACATGGGTGGGAAGGGGGGCAAAATAGCCAAACTCGAGTGTACGCACTTTATGGATGGCCCTATATTTTTGCCGCACATGCAGATCTTAATATTATTGTTTCCCCAAACCTTTCCGAAACCTTCAGAAACCTTTTTACCTGTTGTTCCTTTAGTCGAGTTCCATGGTGGCGGAATCTACGTTTGCCCAGTGTTAAACTAAATAGAAGGACATGTTTAGCGGGCACTATAAACGTTCAACTGGCAGCAAGGGTAAAAGCACACAAAGACGAAATTAATGATTTAAGGCGTTTCTTCCTTTTCCTCTTTCTCGTTCAATTTCAAACATCCAGACGTTTCTGTCCCATAAAGTCCAAACTCAGCTGCAAATGTTCTCTGCCGATCTCCATACTTTTTTTTCAATAATACTTTTCTCACTGGGTCATGTCTGCGGTCTTGAAACAGGGTATAGTGGACAGGTCTGTAATACGTCGTGTTCTGGAGTTTGCTCACTTGCCTGACATTCACGCTGAGGGGACGGAAAGCCTTTAGTCTACATACGTACGAGCAATGAAATCTACAGTGTTCTGTTCAGAATCTAAAGGCAGTGGTTTGCAGTATTCTGCTGAGCCTGTTGATGAGGCCGAGGGGGTGTTTACATATTGAAACATACTAACAGAAAATTAGAAAATCTTTAGAAAATCAGATAAAATGTTATAATCATATCTTGATCCGAGAAACCCCTCTACAAAATGCCAAGGTTAGACTTCGTGCGATTTTGTCCGTAGTCGCTGACACGCATCAGCAAGTACTCAATTACATGTTGTAAAGCTTAGGTCAGTGATTCTTAAACGAAAGGCACGTGGCTCCCAGGGAAGGAATATCAAATCTACAGGCAGAAATTTTACCCTTGGGAGGAAATAGGAAGAAATTATAAATATAATGTTTTACTAAGTACCACTGTTAATGTTCCATACTGGTGAAAATTAATATTACATAACAATTCAAAACGAGGGAGGAAAGGAGAGCACCTAGTGTGGGACATTGCGAGCTACTGTTTTCGAAACTTAACATTTTACGACCATAATTATTATTATTCTGATCCCAGTCACTCCTAATACAAATCGCCAAGGTTGCACTCTGTGGGATTTTGTCCATAGCAGGTCACAAGCATTAGCAGGTGCTGAATTACATAATGTCGGGCGTTGGTTTCGCTAAGTTTTTTCCCCTCAATTCCTCCCCCGATTTGAACTGTCGTCTTATAAGTTTTTTCACCATTTTACTTGTACAGTGGAAGCTATTAAAAACATTAATTTATGAAATTAAATCCCTTTATTAGTTGGAATCAATATAATGAATTTTTAAAAAAAATCGTTCTATTTCAGTACTTTACAAAACTTCTATTAATTTTGATTTAATGTCCAAACACTTCCCTGGGAAGTGCCAACGGACCTCAGTCTATTGACCGTCACCAAAAATATCCCTCCTTTTTCTGAAATTCCTGTCCGTGGATTTGAAATTCCTCCTCATAGGGCCATGTACCTCCATTTTTATGTGAATCACTGGCTAGCTTGTTGTGCCCAAATATTTTGACGGAAAGGCCAAAAGCGATTTATCAAGTTCCAGCAAAAAGTCTTCCTCCTCTGACTGAAATTTCTCCTCTTTGGGGCCAAATGCCTCCCGTTTTAGAATCATTGACGTCGGGGGGGGGGGGGGGGGCTCCGTAACGATGACCTTGCATAGGAAATAAGATGAAAACCCCTCATCCGTCACGAAGAAAGTGAAGGACAACCCAGTACTTTCCGATTCTTGTCCTGCCTAATGTAATGTTTACACTTTTGAATCGTATCTAGACCGTAACGTACTTCTTATCTGCCATTAATCACAGATACTACATAAACTCGTCAACAGATACTGTTGAAATGAAGACTGCACGGCCTAAATCGATCTAGACAGATTTCGCTGTAGCCTGTCCTACACTTGGGGCGCATCAGTGCACACACGCGCGTGCACACACATACAATTTAACTCCGAAAATGCCAGGTCAAAGGCAATAATTACGTATACACTTACACAAACTTAAGCAAACGTGTATGGTGTGATATAGGCCTAAGCGTATGTCTGGAGAAATTCCGAAATTGATAAAAATTATGTCCCGTGTGCTGTGTGTATAGGCCGGAAGGGGGGGGGGGTTCTGTGGGTCTTTTTTGTATTGCCAGGCCCCAAATATGACACAGTGATATAAATGTAATGTTGCATTGCACAATTAAAATACAACAAAAAGAGGTTAGGGGTGGGAATTTTCTAAAATACATAACTAGAAAAATATTAATATTTTAGGAAACTAAATTAATGACCTCCCACAACATTTATGACCGTCTATTTTAACACGAGGAAATGAATGAATGAAATTGTTTTTAACATTAAAAAAATTAATAACAATAACAAATTCCTTTGACGTTCAGCACTAGAACAAAAAGAACTCAAAGACTGTAAATAAGTAGAGCACGGTCAATATTGAATGGCAATTTTTGTTAAGGAAATGACGCTGCAAAATAATTGCAGAAAGACAGTCGCCACGCCCTGACACATTTAAAACAATCTATTTTAGCAAATAAAAACTCGCTCCATTTTTAACACGCCCTACCGAGCGTCCCACATCTAGCTCTGATAGGCGTGAAGTTTTGAAAATATCTTCCTTGCTCTAAAATAATTATGGTTTGTATTGTGCACTGACCAGGACAGCGCCCCAAATTTTATGTCAAAAGAAAGTGTAAGTGAACAGACACAGAGAGAGAGAGAGGGAGAGAGAAAGAGAGAGAGACAGAGAGAGAGACAGAGAGAGACAGAGACAGAGATACACAGAGAGACACACAGAGAGACAGAGAAAGACAGAGACAGACAGACAGACAGACAGACAGACAGACAGACAGACAGATAGATAGATAGATAGATAGATAGATAGATAGATAGATAGATAGATAGATAGATAGATAGATAGATAGATAGATAGATAGATAGATAGATAGATAGATAGATAGATGGATATAGATAGATAGATAGATAGATAGATAGATAGATAGATAGATAGATAGATAGATAGATAGATAGATAGATAGATAGATAGATGGATATAGATAGATAGACAGGATGAAAGTGAGTAAAGCAGAATAAACAGAGAAGAATGATACACAGGGGGAGAAAAGGAAAAAGAAAGAGATAGAGAGACAGACAGAGAGGGACAAGAAGAAATGGACAGTCAGAAGAGACACAGAAAAACAAGTAACAGTTACCACTCGTAGGTCACTCTAATGTACAATTAATTGCTACACTGGCAGTCTATCATTGTCACGTCACACTATAGCTACCTGAAGCAAAAAATGTCTACTAAGTCTACAACTAAGAAGTATGACAATCACTCAATGTCAATCACTGACAACACCCCTGTCATCATAACCTCAAAATTGCGCTCAAAAGTGACATGTTAATTGCTCATAAATTAGGATAATGTATGTATATGATTCCTCCACTGAACTTGTATGATTGTAACCTGGGAAGTCAAGGCGAGTTCATGAAGTTGTAATTTGGAATGAAAGGTGAAATATGACTCTATGATTTGCCTAATCAGCGAAGTCCTCTTGAATAGAGAGACATAGAGGTGTTGCATAGATCACATAGATGACGAAGAAAATCAAAGGCTTACATTGAGACATGGGAAAGGATGAGGAGACAGTTATAAGTAAGATGGAGATAGTAGAGAGAGAAAGGACAGCCTTATGCACATCAAAGACAGGGAGAGAGAGAGAGAAGGGGGCGGGGGACACAGAGACAGAGAGAGAGAGAGAGAGACAGAGAGTAGAACCAGCTCGAAAGAAAGAGAGAGGAGAGGTACACACCCAAACACACACACACTCACATACACACACAGAGGAAAATTAAAGACAGCGAGAGAAAGAAACGGAGAGAAAGAGAGAGAGAGAAGGAAAAGGTGCCCTTGAAAATCAAAACCTGTGACGCAGAAGTAAAGACGGTGAAATACTGAACCCTGTCCTCCAATACTAAGACGTGTTGACTTCACCGACATTTCTGCAATGCTGAAGACCTCCCCATGAATGATGGCAGAAAGAGCCTTTGACATGCTAAATACTCCATGCGTATAAATCACGGATTCTGATGTCGACCTACCATCACAAGAAGGATAATGATCTGTCAAGACTTCATCCAGGCTGTCCACATCAGACCTGAGACCACTGCGTTTCTCTTTCTCAAGTGTCCAGTCTCCCTTTGACAACATGTCTATCCCGGCCTTCACCTTCCGACAATGTCTTGGATCTCCAGGTCTCAAAATGCCATTATTAAAACTAGTCGTGTGCTTAATCCGCACAACACTGATTCATTGCATTGGTAACAGGTACGGCTGTTCCTTACTGTAACTGGGTATAAAATTACTTATCATAGTCATCCCTAGACATGTTCTCCTATTTATTATTACCTAGTTACCACATCCTAGTTATTATTACCTTTCTGAAAAAAAAACAGCGTATCTTGGAGGTCAGCACGAAGCGTGTAATACCACAAGGACACCAACTTTGTTGTTTTGTCAATGGAAAGAAGTCTAGAGCTGATTCCGAAGACAGGAGAGAGTAGTTGAATGCAAGAGAGAGAGAGAGAGAGAGGAGAAGATGTATGTCCACAGGCTGATATGCAAGAATACTTTGTGATATAAAATTATATCCATAATGTGTTGTGATTCTTTACACTTTAAATGTATGTACATTGTGTTGATCCATCCAGCCATCTGTTCATGCATTCATCTATTCACCCACCCGTCCATCGACCTTTCCATGCGTCCATCCATCTTTGCTTACATCCGTCCATCCACCCATGCACCCATCTATTCACCCTTCCATCCATCCATCCATCCATCCATCCATCACAGCTAAGGCTTCTTTTATTTTTAACTAATAGTCTCGAAAATTCTTGCCGCTGACATAAAACTATTCTTATCTGTTCATCCATCACATAAGTTCGTAATGAAAGGACGAGAGAAACATGAATTGTATGTGTTTAACCTTTGTGTTTTACCTTGACACTATAGTTCATAATACGTAATCATACAAAGAAAGAGACTTAAGATGAAACTCCCCCCCCCCCCCAAAATCAGGTCATATAGGTAAATGCGCCGGACCAGACAACCCCTTGACCCATGGGGTCATCGTGTTTATGTCTTTATTTTAGGAGGTCGCTGCCCTTGGCATTTACATCTCATTTTTCTTGTTCATGTTTCTGTATGTTTTTGTGGTGGGGATTACTTTTTTATTTGAGAATTTTGCCCGGGCAGCGACCTTGTTGGGCCCGCTCTTTTTGTCTTTTAACCTCCAGGGTATCTTTAAAGTGCGCAACGTGCACACGGGCCCTCCGAGTTTTTCGTCCTCATTCAAGAAAACTAGCATAGATGTTCGATCCTACCTACCATAGGATCAAAGACGGGAATTTTTGCACAAAAAATCCAACATGTCTGCACCGACCGGGGATCGAGCCCGCTACCTTCGCATAAGAGGCAAGCACCTTGGCGCTAGACCACCGTGTCCCCCACTGGGTCATCCTTTGAAAGACTACATTTTATTGCCTTGACTGGAACATTCATTCCAACAGCAAGAATGACAACTTTTGTGTTGCGAGATTGCAAACCTCGAGTTTGAGTGTGGCTTTGAAGAAAGCGGAAACGGCAAAAAATCCCTCATACAGTAAAATGAAAGAGTGTTTCCATGTGTACGGAAACGGCGTGCGGAAACATTGTTTCCATTTCGCTACTTGAAGGGTTTTTGACCTGTCCGTTTCCGTATACATGAGAACCCAGCTTTAGGTGTGGTAAAGGTCACACTGCGTTCGGAAAAAACAAGATATAGACAGAATACAACAAAACGATAGGATATCAGGGTACCCTACCAGAAGTGCCCACCAATCACCCACACAAACCCCGACAAGAGTGTGAAGTTTGGCGGCTATGGCAGGCATTCTCGTGACTGAATTTTACACGGTTTCTGGTAGGCAAGGCTCACTGTCGACGAATTTTACAGTTTATTCCAGGCAGGGTTAAATTCATGGGGGGAAACGACCAAAAAATTGGCTCCCTTTGAATATCTGCAGCAAATAGAGTGATTTTATGGGAGATGGGAAGAGGAACTAGAGTAGATAGTGGAGATCCCTCTACATAAGAATATTTTAACTAACTCATTAATTAACGCATATTATGTACGTTGATTACAAAATGGCCGCGGTAAATGCACTTTTTTGGGGGGGGGGGAGAGAGGGGGGCTAGTTTGAGGATACAAACAGACACACAGATAGATAGAATGGGAATATTTAGTGTATTTAGCTTTGGTCAAATGGAGTCATGTTAAATTCATTCAGAAGTTTTAACAAATATACTCCGAAACAGCACAAAGAGCTTTGGAAAGAAAGATGCTGAGTATAAAACTACTATATAAAATGCCACGCTGTGAAATAAGGAAGAAGACAAGGATCACAGACATAATTATTGAAGTATGTGCTCAAAGTGAAAAGGAAATGTGTGGCCTCTATCTAAGCTCTGCACGGGTTTAAATACTAAAGCTATGTCTCGACCTTCCGTCCAGATTCATACATTTGATTGGTGCAGTCGCTGGAGCTCAGCCTGCAATATTAATTTATGCTTGTCATGGCCTTGCGCCAAAATCAAGGTCACTTTTACCTAGACAATTTAAAATGCGAAACATTAACTACTAAAATCGTCAACCCCCGTGCTTTCTACTCTTATGCACGAATTTCCGAACGCCAACTAAGCGTCTAAATAAACTACCTTTACTCGCCCCTTATCTATGTTAATCAAAATCACGGGGTCGAGAACTGCTCTGTCATTCCTAGCTATACATTTATTCTGTCTCGCCCCTCCTTCTCTCCATCTATCAGAAAAAAGGTGTTTCAAAACAAACTGTTCACGAGAACAGCTCAAGGACAAATTACGCTGGTTATAATCAACAAGATCGTAAAAATTAACTCACTGACGTCGTGACCTAGCACGGCATTTATGATCCTAATGTGATCATGACAATTACAATGCCTTAAGCTTGGGATTACGGGAACTGGAAACAAGAAAAAATATAGCTATTCTAAACAGAGAGAGGAACCGCTACTACTGCCCTTGACATAATTTCGTCTCTTTGCCAACATAATGGTCTTTCAAGGGACATCGCGAGCTTGGTTCTTGTTTGGTCTATCTCCATTTTCTGGAAAACGGGAGGCCTTTTAGTATGTAGAAGAGATAATAACAAAATGCACAACTTGACCTTGTTCAAAACGCATTGTGGCACATGTGAAGCTGTTTCACAGTTCCGATTTATTCCAACTTCTTAATATCCTAATGCTAACGCTGCAAATGTTTAATGTCGAATTTCTCAGTTGTGCAAAAAGTGGAGCTGGAACAAACAAGAACAAAGATGGCGATTTAGTAGTGTTACTGGTGCATTATTACTGACAGCGTTACGCTTGAGCTCACGGATAAACAGGATAGGTCAGTGCAGTGCTTACTAAGGTCAGGGCCATGTTTTAAGTACATCGATCAGGTTTTTGGAACAGTTTGATAATCCCCCCCCCCCCCCGGCCATGCTCACCCTCTCCCCACATACATAAACGTACACAGTCGTTGTATGATGTCCATGGTAAAACTTTGATGTTTTAAAACTTTTAGTGGTATTTTGACTGTTTCAATAGAAATCAGATTTTTAATATTATCCAACAGCTTTTTTGATCTTACTGAAGTCAACCACCTAGTCAACCAGCCCGAGAGCCTTCAACACCTAGTTCTCAGGCTACAAAGGAAGAGGCAGACCACGCAAAAGATGGATTGAAGGAGTCAAAGGAACCCTGAGAAACAACAACATCTCAGTTGAAAGAGCGGCAGAGTTGGCCTACCATAAAAAATAAAAAAAAAACTGCACCTCCCCTTGACGCTCAAAGGCAACAGAGGATGAACAATAACAATAACTGGGGGGGGGGGGGGGAAGTCAGCAACTAAATAAAAGCAAACTTTAATTATAATACCATAGTGCCACAGCAAACATAAGCTGCTCAGACACACATCTCCCTGTGTATGCTCTTGTACGTACTTTATGGAAGGCCTCTTGGGCCAAAATTATGAACAGATAGTTTATAACACTATTTGTAAAAGTGCGGACAGCCCCTTTTTAACTTATTGTGCCCCCAGGGCCCCACCGTCAAGGAGTTAAACATACCGCAGGTCTTAATACAAGAGAGAGGATTGAGAGTACAACGATTTTGTCAACACACTCGGGGGTCAGGAGAATTTCACTGCCCTTACCTGTGACCCTGTACAAGTTCAAGGTAACTTTTGTTTGGTTTTACTTTGCCGTGTATTGTTTTGTTTTCAATAAACATGTCAGCTATTTAACTCAAACCCCTGGTGTCTTCCAGTAATATTTTCACAGTGTATAACAATAGTCAAGACAGTTTTTTTTTTTTTCAAGTCGTATTATTCAGAGCATAAGCTAATTAAGAGGAGCGAATTTTTAAAAAAATGTACTGTGATTAAATCAGGTAAATGCAGAAGCAAACATTATCTCTGGAGCAAAGGCATTTAGGGAGGAATCATACTAAGCCCGGCCACACACGGTCTGATGCAGCCAGCAATATGCGCACCGAAGAAATCGTGCAGAAACTGACTGTGTTTGACCGGCCTTAGTATGACAGGGTCTTTCCTGATTTACTAAACAAACATAGGAAATTATGGTGTGCACTTCTTGCCTGCCAGCATCTGGCCGTGTCTGACTGGAGTTAGCATGGTACCTCCCCCCCCCCCCCCTTACCCAGTGAGCAACCCTGAGGAAATCTGATGCCTTGGATTGACGTCAAGTTTGTACATAGAAATGACATCGTTCCTACATAGATCCGCCGGTAACGACATGGCGCCGAGGTGGTACAGATGTAGAGGAATCCACTCCTGCGGTAATGTTATCATTCCTAGGGAAATCCTAAACTGATCTCGGTCGGACTAACGTAAGAATGCTGGCTGGGCGGGTATTTATCTGACTTAAAGGATGACATTAAACAGAATGGGGGGGGGGGGGGTGGGGAGGACAACATAGATGATTAGGAAAACACCAGACAGAAAAGAATGGACGTCATTATTCGAGGATTTTACATCCTGCAGTGAATGGACAATGCCTAGGCCAAAGCTGAAAGTCGAAATAGATTTTTTCTTTCTCAACCTTTTTTTTTTCCTTCAATAAACCTGTTTTGTTTAAAATAAAGTAGAGATCCCCCCCCCCCCCCCCCCGCTGTAGAATTTTTGTTTATTTGCCTTTCAAATTTAATAATTCTAGTAGTTGTGCATTAAAAAAAAACAACGACAGAAAGTAAAACCAAACACTTTTCTTTACATTATTTAACCTTTTTTAAAAATACCATTTGGGCCACCAGAAATAGTGCTAATAATTATAAGCAAGTGCGTGACCTAGACTGAGAAGACGAAAAATCCAAGGGTATAATTATAAACAACAGAAAGTTGTCCTATCGTAAACATTTAGCGAACACTTAGTGCAAGGTCCATTGACGTCAGCTGCTAAGGGTTAAATCATTTCGAGTTTCCACACTAATTTTTGCGTAAGATCTGAGATTCGTATACTGTACCCAAGAGTTTGGGGGCTTAATGGTCAGGGCAGGGGGCAAGGTTAATGTTGACAGAGTGCGTACGAAGTCATAGCCTTGCTGTATTGACCAATGGCTATAGCAGAGCAGCACAACATGGCAGTACACCGAGACCTATTACACAATACGGTGGGGACAAGCACTGGTGTAGCCTTGACTTCTGGAGTTCAACTGAGAGGTCACACATAGTGCTGCGAAAGGGTTCGAACTCGATTTGAGTGTACCTGGCAGTATCATGAAACCGCCCAAGGTGTCCATCTCACTTAGTATCATATAGATTATTGCAGTGGTTTTAAACTTTATTGCTCGTGGGTTAGATATTCTCAGAAAATGACAGATCGCTATCCCTAACAGCTTTGAAGTTATAAGACAGATAAGATAAGATAAGATAAGATATGACTTTATTATCCTGTTTCCAGGCAATTTGTTTTTTCAGCATTCAATAGTGGTACAATAGTAAATACAATATCTAAGACCTACATGTCTTTAACGCATACTACACACGCGCACATTGTTGCTCACAGAACATTACCAGCAAGTAAGAATATTGCTCTCACACACACACTGTCAGAACACTGCATTAGGAAAAACTAATAACAGCATACTACATCAGGAAATACTACTGCTTCGAATTGTGGATGGCAAAAAAAGATCGTCTATAGTGCTCTCTGTTTGTTTTTAAATACATTATGTGTCCACTTCTTAGGGATCGGACTATCTGATGGAACAAGGGGTGGGAGCAATCATTTAGAATTGATTTTAGTTTCTGTTTGCACGAATCCACAAACAACTCATTAAAGTTCACGTATTCACTGTTAGTTAGATAGACCAAGTTATATACCAAAGCTTTTTGGCCACATCCGATACCAACAAAAGTGACCCAAACTTTGAAAATGCTCTCCTGTATGGAAACTGTCGATACGTCGGTATGTGAGATTCGCACATCTGCAGATAACATTTTTGATCGTTGTTTTTACGTGAATATTCTATGAGCCGCCCACAAATTTCTTTTTATGTTGGCTAAAAGCAGAGTCCAATATTTCAAATGTTTATCCCTACAACTAAAACTACATTTTAGTTGACGCAAGAAAATGCATTTCAAGTAACACAGTTGTATTTTTCTCCCCTCTTCGACAGAATTGGGCCCTCGGCACTTGTGCAGTGTCATGATTAGGACGGGTGTTATCTTCAAAGTTTAAAAAAAAATAAAAAAAATCACACGGTCTAGGAAGTTATTATAGTCATGGAAACTGAGAAACATTTCATATTTCCATTCTAATATAAATATTATTTATAAAATTATTATAAGCAAATTTCTTTTTTTTTTCAATTCCGAGCTCATTATACTTCTTTTTTGCTGGGTACCCCATAAATGAGTGCGCTTAACTTTTTTTTGTTTTTTCGTATATACCTGTTTTTGGTTACCGTTTGAAACATTGCAGTAACAGATCTCATTCCTTCTCTGTGTTTCTTCTGTATGTAAACAACTGTTACTTTTGAAGGTAATACTTTAAATAGGTACCCACTGTGTTTACAATGCGAAAATGAAAGTTCTATAAAATAGATGAAGTTGTAAAGGCCATTTTGTGTCGTGTGTGTTTTCTAACTGCACAGAATAAAATGATGACCCTGTATGGTACGTTAATAATAATAATAATAATAATAATAATAATACACAGCATTTATATAGCGCTTCATCTCTTTAACCACCAGGCTCTAAGCGCTTTACAACATAATCATATAATCACACAGACACAATACACAGACAGACTCAGGAGAAAACAAAACATGGACATTCAGAGTTATAACTGTACCTATAAGTGCCTCTGTGTACCATCCACAAAGTGTACCAAAATTGAAATCAAAATTAATAGATTAAAATTTATCCCTATCACCCCCCCCCCCCCCATATGACCAACGAAAATTCATAATTCATTATTAAATAAATATTATATATTATATATTCAAATAATATTATAATACTTTAGAATACAAGATGCGAGTTGGGAGTTGTTGTGAGTTGTGAACTGCGCCTAACAGGCTGCGTTACAATTTGCTCTGAGATAGAGAGAGATAGAGAGGGTGAGAGAAAGAGAGTGAGAGAAAGAAAGAGAGAGTGAGAGAGATGCAAATCGAGAGAACAAGACTTTCTGTAAAGCGCCTAGAGCAAACTCGTTTGGATTAGGCGCTATATAAATTATCTTCATTATCATTATCATTATCCATTGAGCAAGGCAAAAGAAACATACCTGACAAAACGACAGAGGCGGAATGAAAACACTCGCCAAAGTGAACCCAAAAGACTGACCTGCAATCACTGCCATCGCACTCTCGGGTCAAACATTGGTAGAATAAGCCACGAGAGAAGCTGTCAGTCAAAGTGAAAGTGAATATTCTAGCTGCTAAGACCGTCTGTAAAGACGCTAAAGGCCATATATATATATCCATTGAGCCCCAGCGTATTCAAACAGTGGGCTAGACATTTCTTTTTGTCAGTATGCTAGACGGTTAATAATGGAGAAATGTGGTGGTGAAATAGATTATTTTTTTGTTTAAATAAAGTTCATTGTGTGCGTCTGCACGTGTGTGTGTGTGTGTGTGTGTACGTGGGTGTGCATGGGATTAAATTCGAATTTTTGAATTTTGCTGACGTTCATATTTTTTTTTCACTCCTTGCTTAATCAGACGAAACCAACTTCAAAAGAAAAAAAAAGTCATCATTTTCTAATTGCACTACTGCAATATTTTTTTTCACTCCTTGCTTAGTCAGACGAAACCAACTTCAAAAGAAAAAAAAAGTCATCATTTTCTAATTGCACTACTGCATTATTTTTTTTCACTCCTTGCTTAGTCAGACGAAACCAACTTCAAAAGAAAAAAAAAGTCATCATTTTCTAATTGCACTACTGCAATATTTTTTTTCACTCCTTGCTTAGTCAGACGAAACCAACTTCAAAAGAAAAAAAAAGTTTCTAATTGCACTACTGCAATATTTTTTTTCACTCCTTGCTTAGTCAGACGAAACCAACTTCAAAAGAAAAAAAAAGTCATCTAATTGCACTACTGCAATATTTTTTTTCACTCCTTGCTTAGTCAGACGAAACCAACTTCAAAAGAAAAAAAAGTCATCATTTTCTAATTGCACTACTGCAATATTTTTTTTCACTCCTTGCTTAGTCAGACGAAACTAACTTAAAAAGAAAAAAAAAGTCATCATTTTCTAATTGCACTACTGCAATATTTTTTTTCACTCCTTGCTTAGTCAGACGAAACCAACTTCAAAAGAAAAAAAAAGTCATCTAATTGCACTACTGCAATATTTTTTTTCACTCCTTGCTTAGTCAGACGAAACCAACTTCAAAAGAAAAAAAAAAGTCATCATTTTCTAATTGCACTACTGCAATATTTTTTTGTTGTTGTATGAATGTGTGCTCTTTTAAAGGAGAGGGAGAGGGTGAAGTGGGGAATCGGGAGCCAGGGGGACAAACTTCTTGTGTTTGAACAGCTCTGTAGCAGAGAGTGCAGCCAATCTATTGATCGCTCAGCTTCTCTCTGTCGCCGTCTCGTGGTGATGCAAGTCACGGCGTTCCTGCTGCAGCCTCTCCTTCTCTTTCATCATCATCTGTTTATTTCTTTTGTTGTTGTTGTTTTTTTAATGGTTTGATTAGCTATTTTGTTCTTGTTATTGTCTGTCTCTCTGTCTCTGTCTGTCTGTCTGTCTGCCTGTCTGTCTGTGTGCCTGTCTGTCTGCCTGTCTATCTGTCTGCCTGCTTCTGTGATATGTATGTCCGTCTGCCTATCACTCTGTCTGCCTATCTGTCTCTCCGTCTCTCTTTCTTTCCCACTCTCTCTCACTTTCTCTCTCTCTCTTTCTCTCCCCTTCGCTCTATCTCTTTTTCTTTCTCTATCTCACTTTCTGTGTTTACATGTCTGACCTGGGCCGGGTAGGACCTGGAAAAAACTGGGGAAAGAAAAGATTATAACTTTGCAGAGTCTATTTCTTTCAACTTCAACATTCATTTTTTAAAGCCTTAAGCTTAAGGCCTTCTAAGTTAAGCAATGGAGGGGCTTGAGGGGATGGGAGGGGGTGGGGGGCTTATTGTTGGGCCATACCTAGGGCATCAGTTGGCCTTAATCCCTCCCTGGTAACGTTACATTGGACATTGACCTGGTTACCGCATAGTTCTGCTTTTGTGTCACAAACGAATCACAAGTGAGCAAAAATACTTTCACTGTCTTTTTGAAACCACATAAAGAGAAAGAGAGACAGACAGACAGACCGACAGAGACAGAGAGAGAAAAGAGACATGGGGAACGAGAGAAAAAAAAAGGCGGTGATGAGGGGAAGAAAAGAAAGAAAAAGTGACGAGAAAAAGAGCAAATGAGAAAAAGGGAAGATTCTAGTAGAGAGAGGGGCGAACTAATAGAGAGACAGACAGACAAAGAGAAAGAGAGAGAGAGAAAGAGAGAGAGAAAAGATAGAGAGAGAAGCACGAAAGAACACAGAGCAAGAGAGAGAGAGAAAGAAATATCGGAATAGAAAGACCACCGAGGGAGACGAAGGGAAAGAAAAAGATCAATGTTGATGATAATGCGGGTGAGTGACATGAGTGAGGATAAGGAAATGGAGGACAATTGAGTCTGACATAAGCATACAATCTGAAAGAGGCCCAGGCACGGGGAAAGATGCGAGGGCAGGAGCGAAAAAAAATAAGGAAGCAAAGAAAACACAAGTCGTTCGAGAGAGCGAGAGAGGGGGAGGGGGAGGGGGGGTGAAACATGACCTCATTTACTCCAATTCATGACCTACTTTCCACACCAGAGAAATCGTCAACAAGTTGGGTGCTATTTATAGCGTGACCTAGAAACCCCGGCAGGTTACTGTGTTTGTGCACCCTCTCAGCACCCACCCGCACTTTTGTTCACACTGAGTCGCTCACGAGCAAACACTCACATTAATCCTTACGACCTCAGGAGCGTAGCACTCTTGATGTCCTCCTACTTTAAAACCCCTATTTTATGGAACAAAATGTCCATAAATCTGTTCTTGTTGGACGAGTGCTCTCAAGTAATGTCCATTTTGACATGGTAGGAGCTGAAGAGTGGTGACCTTCACTTTACATGATAAGGGATCCTATTCTGTTTAAAACAAGTAATGTCCACTTTATGCTACAAATTACCTCTGCGTTTGTTGCAATTTTTCTTTTTATAAAACATGTCATCTTTGTCTTGTTTCCTTTATATTGGTAGAATTATCAAAATAAAAAAGCTTAAAGAATCTCCATATTTTTAAAGCTGCAAATCTTCCTGATAAATGCGAAAAGTAATGTCCACTTTGATAAGCCGACATCCTCTAGTCGTAGGATATCAAAGCAAGTGACATTCAATAATCCCAATTCCACGATATTACTTCTTGTTGTTGTCGTTAAATGTTGGAAATTACGACATGTCCTATGTTCTGTGTTTGAGCTTATAGCATGCTAAGTTGAATTTCATTGCAGAAATTTGGTCAAATACTGAGTACATAAATAACTAAATTAATTAATTAATTAACTCATAAATCATAGATAGATACATAAATAGTTAAATAAGTAAATGATTTAATAAAAAGAAACGATGAGAACGTTGAATTCTTCATAGGCTTTTCCTTAATAACAAATAGCATGAAGAAAAAAAGATCTTCAATTTATTTTTTTCCCATTCTTTATATCTATTTAAGTTCAGTTTCGTGACCTTACAAAGAGGCTGAAGCTCTGGGCCCTAGTCAGGTGTAGTGCGGTTCATTAAGCTTGAGATGTGTCCTGAAAGTTCTGGACTAAGGCCAGGCAGGGGTCCATTAGCTGGTGATGTATTCAGTACCGTACGTGATAGCCAGACTGTGACCTCTGGAAGAACAGTATATAGGTCAAGTATATTTTAAGGAGTAGCTGACAGGTTTGTTTACAAATAAGTAGAGCACAACACAAATGAATTTGTTACCCATGCAACTGTTTGTCCATCGATTACTTGGTGACAGTATCCAGGCTCTTGTGTAGAACGATTCATGCGGTTAATAAAACACAGAGTTATTGGCAGCGTCTAGAAAGCTCGAGGGTCATTAAATATCGAGTATTCATCAGTCCTGACGGCCACTTCAGCATAGGCCCCTGAACCACTGAGTCAACTGTACATTGTCTTGGTTTTCTGGACTCTAATGGTGTTTGTAGGGTCCGGGACCTCCAGTCTCTCTGGATAGTTGATTTTTTTTATAATATACCTCTTTAATCCCAATTTGGGAAATTTGCCTTTGTTTGTGTCATTTGCAGCCTAATTACAACTGGAGCAGACACGTCGTCACCACAGTGCAGCGCCGGCCGGCGGATTTTTTTTGGGGGGAGGGGAGTGGTAGGGATGAATTTTATTTAATTTTGACGGGCAGCGGCCTGTTCGACCTGCTCTTTTCGATTTCCAACTGCCAAGATATCCTTAACGTGCGCAACGTGCACACGGGCCCTCCGAGTTTTTCATCCTTATCCGAGAAGACTAGGTGCTCGATCCTACCTCCTTTAGGATCAGGGACAGGGAAATGTGAGAAAAATCCCAAAAATTCCAACATGTCTGCACCGACTGGGATTTGAACCCGGTACCATCGGCATGATGCCCGCGGTATCTAACGATTCAAAGGACATTCAAATTTTAGACATAGTTTAGATCATATACATGGACAAAATAACGTTAGGAAGAAGCGAGGCCATAGACGTAATACAGCAGAATGATAGGACAGAAATCTGAGTCACAAGTGACAAAACAGTCTTGTCTGAGGACGTTACTAGCGTACACTGCGACATCTATAGCCAGGTTTTATTAGTTTAGTTTCCGAATGTTTAAAGTCTAAATCTCACAGAGACTGCGCTTATAATTTCATATAATGGAAATTTTTAATCCTAAGACTTGAGCAGTACGCAGATTAAAAAAAAGAAAAAAAACAACCACAACGAAAAAAAAAAAAAGCAGGTCTGCAGGCGTGAGGACTGTCCAATCAGATGGCAGACAGAACAGGACAAAGTGTATTATTGAAGGCCGTTAGTGATAGAGCCATCTTAAGTATGCCTATTCTTGTAGATAGATAGATAGATAGATAGATAGATAGATAGATAGATAGATAGATAGATAGATAGATAGATAGATAGATAGATAGATAGATAGATAGATAGATAGATAGATAGATAGATAGATAGATAAATAGATAGATAGATAGATAGGCAGGTAGACAGATAGATAGATAGATAGATAGATAGATAGATAGATAGATAGATAGATAGATAGATAGATAGATAGATAGATAGATAGATAGATTAGGAACTGAATTTTCAATAAGTGGGATCTGAACTTCAAAGATAAAAGGCTCACACCTCGGAGGTCTATAAAGACTACGGACCTGCCACAGGTGGCTGAGTCGTACTTTGGCTCACCAAAACCGCACAATTGCTAACTGTTGCTATGTAGGACATTTGAAAATCTTGCCACTATGTTAACTTGTTTACGTAGTATCCACTATGTAAATGTATGTAGGTCAAGTTCAGAGTGCGTGCTCCGGCAAGAGAATTAGGGCTTACGTTAAAACCGTGTCGCATTAATTTTGTACGATTTTAAATATCACAGTTATAGCCGTTAGTATCATGAATATCTCCATTTTAACCACTGCTTTGGCATACATGTACTTCGTTATCAACACTGCTTGATTCCTACTACCACTATCAACATAAAAGGCTTTTGTAATGTTTTAAAAACCACAGAAAACTGTGAGCTCGCAGTAAAGCTGGACACAGAGATAAAATTTGGCTATATGTGCAACATTTTGCCTTTGTTCCAAGCTCAGCTTCGACCACATTACACAGTTTTTCTATAGCTGGCCAATTATTTGCCAATCTTTTTCAATCACATCTCGTTCGGCCGCAACCTCAGCTCTTGTGTTTCTAATTTCATTTTCTGTAACAATGGAGATCTTTATAAAGGAGAAGAGTATTACCATTGTACACTGACAATTATTTAAAATGCGTTGTGGCACTTATCAAGCTGTTTCACAGTTTCTGCATTATTCCACATCCTTACCATAATAACCAGACGGTTAACATCGAATCTCTCAGTTGTTGAAAAGTGGAGTTGGAACAAACAAGAACTACGGTTGCGCTGTATTTCCACAAGACACCCACAGTCTCCATAACCACCATAAAGACCATCAACAAGAACAACAGCTCTATAAACATCATCAGAACATCCATGTGACCCAGATTGTTGCCAACACTACATGAGCAAACAAACAATTAATTCAGTGTCTAGATTCCATAAATGAATCCTTACATCCAACCTCTTTTTACCTGTTACTTTCTATGTTTGTTTATCTATATTTCTGTTATTTTGTCTGTCTGTCTGTCTTACCGTCTTTCAGTCAGTCTCTCTCCCATTTTCTTCCCCCCCCCCATCCCCCCCCCCACTCTCTCTCTCTCTCTCTCTCTATCTAGGTAATCAGGATGAACTCATCGCTAAAAATACTCAATCTATTGCACTACCGTTGTTGTTTTTCTACTCTCGTGTCTCCCCGCGGCTGTTTCTGGTGGTGACGTTAATTTTCTTTCATGTCGTTTCTTGTGGTGAAAGACTCAGGATGTTGCAATGTAGCTGTTGCCATTGCTCTTGTTGTACAATCTTGTTACATGTCCTCAGGTTCACCTTTCAGTATTTGTCACTGTCTCCCCCATTTCTGGCCAAATGTTTCTAAAAACATCCGCACCACTTGACTAATTCAATCATTTTGCCTCCTGGTCGGTGGTTTGCAATCACCCCCTGGGGGATGCTATCGTGATGTCCAGACATTTCACCGTTGTTCCCCAAGTCCTCGCTGTCACCACATGGCTAAGGTTACTGTACTTTTGCCGGCTATTAGTGATGTTATTTCTGTAGTTGCCGAATTCGTCTGCTTATCTAATGCCGGCCATGGTGGAGAATAATTATGTGCGGATCTGATGGTGTTCAAGGACTCAGGCAATACAAAAGGGCACATCTTGGTTGTGTAATGACTGATTCTACCCTGTTGTTTGGAAAGTCCTGACTCTTGAGCAAGAGGACTTTGACATTTAATTAGTCTTATACATCGGAATCCAATTATAGATATTTTCCATTTGAAACACAATCATTTTTCTGAAAGAATGCGAAACAAAGAACTGCAATAAGTGATAAGGAAAATGCCATCTAAGACATTTTTCTGGTAGCAAAATTTTCGGAAAATTTACCCGTCTAGCCACCCATCCATCCATCCATCTATCCATCCACCCACCCATACGTCTGCCCGTCCGCACATCTATCCATCCATCCATCCATGAACCTTTCTATCTATCTATCTATCTATCTATCTATCTATCTATCTATCTATCTATCTATCTATCTATCTATCTATCTATCTATCTATCTATCTATCTATCTATCTATCTATCTATCTTATCTATATATCTATCTATCTATCTATCTATCTTTCTATCTATCTATCTATCTATCTATCCATCCATCCATCCATCCATCCATCTATCTATCTATCTATCTATCTATCTATCTATCTAACTATCTATCTATCTATCTATCTATCTATCTATCTATCTATCTATCTATCTATCTATCTATCTATCTATCTATCCATCCATCCATCCATCCATCCACCCATCCAGGCATCTATCTATCTGTCTATCTATCTATCTATCTATCTCCATCTATCTATCCATCCATCCATCCATCCATCCATTCATCCATCCATTCATCCATCCGTCCATCTATCTATCTCTTTATCTATCTATCTCTTTATCTATCTATCTATCTATCTATCTATCTATCTATCTATCTATCTATCTATCTATCTATCTATCTATCTATCTATCTATCTATCTATCTATCACTAACTCCTAATTCAGGTATTTATTAACCTGCTGCTTGAACAGGAAAAAAAAGAATGAAGTAGGAGTAAGTCTTTACCACAGATGTTGCTAGCAATAACAATGCTTATGATTATGTCAGCTTGCTGATGTTTCCGTCCTCGCCCTACACTTAACACAGAATTACTGTGACAAAAACAACGGTTCAGCCTGCTTAAATATTCGCACACAATAACCTTTTAGCACCCGGTGTTCCAAATTGTACATTGGAAATACTCCAAGTGGTGCAAATTTGCCTGAGTTCTTGTAAAATATTTCATGACAAATACTTATACTTTTGCATTCATGTAAAATTATGTGAACCTCTCTCTCTCTCTCTCTCTCATTGTGTGCGTGTGTATATTATGTGTGTTTGAGTGTGTGTATATCTGTCTCTCCTCCTATCTTTCTTCTGTCACTTTCTACGTTATGTATGTCTATCTGTCTATCTCTCTCTCACTGTGTGCACATATATGTGTGTGCGCGTGTGTGCGTGTGCATATGTCTCCTCTTGTTCTCTCTTTCTTCTGTCACTTTCTACGCTATGTATATCTATCTATATTTCTGTCACTTTGATTGTCGGTCTGTCTGTCTGTCTGTCTGTCTGTCTGTCTCTCTCTCTCTCTCTCTTTCTCTCTCTCTCTCTCTCTCTGTGTCTCTCTCTCTCTTTCTCTCACTAACTGTGAATGTTTCAGAAGTTTTAGATAATACATGTAATTACCAGGTGCTAGATGATTAAATCACATGTTATTACCACGAATTAATTCTGGGAAATTTGACGAATAAAGGAACGCGGATTAAGGATACTGTTTTGGTGGGGAGGGGTTGAGACGGAAGGTGAGAGGAGTAAATAAATCTTTTTTTTTCCCAACTAGTTCTCACATAACTAGCTTTAATATGTGATCTGACATTTTCATCTCCACTAATCCTTGTCTTGTTTGTACTGGATTCACCAGCAACTACGCAATAGCAGTGACACACACACGGGTGAAAGTGCAAAGGTGAGGGGTCCTTCTTTCGTGGACGGGGACTGGGAGTAGCAGCAAACACCAGGGGTTCTCAGATTATTCATGGGCAATTTGAGTTTGAGTTTGAGTTCAACTTTAACCCTATTTTACATTCGGTTTGACGATGTTATGAAGAAAAGAGTGAGCGCCTGGGGGCCTTTCAGATCCCCAGTGTAAAATACGTATAATGGCTCGTCGTCATGACAACTGCCATTTTGCGCCTCTAACTTTTGTTTTTCCGCTCCTTACTTTTGGGCTAGCTTTCAGCCCTCAGGTTCCTGCAAATAAAGTAAGTTTAAGTTTAAATTTAGGTTTAGTTTATTGTAGGCCTGACGGCCATTTCAAAATACACAGAAGAATCATGCAAAGAATCTTTGAAAACAAATAAAATCAAAGTGGAGTTATAAAGTCTCTAACGGGAAAAAGCACATTAAAATTTATGGGCAATGAGACGCTAATGGGTTGGTCGGAATAAGATGAAATCAGAGAAACTAATCTTAAAAAGTACCAAATAAAACGGTCTGGAGTCTTGACAGCGGTTTTCAGATTATGGACAGGAGGGGGGGGGGGCATTGATGAATAGATCGGAATGAGATAAAACGTAAACATGAATACATAAACTGATAAATAAGACAACAATGAACTCTTCAATGTTCTATAAACTAGAGAAAAACAAAACCGAAATGGTCAAGTCTGGTCTGTTTTATCTCAGTTTGAAGAGAGAGGATTTTTTGGGGGTGGGGGAATGTGAGAGAGAGAAGAAGGAAGAGAGAGGGGGATAGAGAGAGAAATATTAAAAGACAGAGAGGGGGTGAAAGAGAGAGGAGTAGAAAAGAGGAAAAGGCAGGGAGAGAGATTAAGAGGGAGAAAAAGAGGGGGAGAAAGAGTTAAGAGAGAGAGAGGGAGGGAGAAAGCGTTGAGAGAGAGAAAGAAGGAGAGAGCTGAGTTGAGAAAACACATCGACACGATAATGGACACCTTGTGCTTGGACGAAGCAAGACGATAGGCAGAATATAACAGAATGATCGCGTTGAAAGAGAGAACGAGAGAGGGAGAAAGCGTTGAGAGATAGGGAGAGACTGGGAGAAAGCGTTGCGAGAGAGAACGAGCGAGCGAGCAAGCGAGAGAGTGGGAGAGAGACGGTAGGAGAGAGAGATAGTGAGAGGGAATAATAGAGAGAAAGAGAGAGAGGGGTGAGATTAAATGAGAGAGAGAAAGAGAAAGAGGGAGACCGAAAGAGAGAGAGAGAGAGAGAGAGATGCAGTCTGAATTAGTTTCTTTGCATAATTGTACCAATTCTGGACATGGAATAGTTTCTGGGGAGAAAAGTGGGGGGGGGGGGGGGGGAGTGATAGGTAGGAGGGAAGTTGATTACGAAGCCTTAGCATGTTTTGCCACTTTGTATAACACTTCGTCTATTTTGTGTAACTGTCCTGGCTGGAATGTCAATGACATGAGTCATGTATACCAGTGCTCATGTCCTTACGAGACTCAGGAATATTCTAGAACGCCTGTACCACTCTGACATTGTCTTCAATGTAACAGGGACAGGTGTGAGACGGACAGACAGACTGGTTTATGAAAGGCTTCTATTATTTCTGTCGTCTACACATGTAAATAATTGAGAAGCTTTTGACAAAGCGCCAGGAACAGCCATACATATTCACTGTTGGCACCACGGACCTTTCGCCTTTCATGGCAATGTGTTACCAGACAGCGCAGCCGTGCAAAGGCAGAGCGACACATCTGCTCATTTCACACTTTTGAGAAAAACACAAAAAGGAGTGTGGCGTTATGCTTCTATTCATACGGTTGTGACACTAGAAACTACTGTTTCGGTAGCAGATACGTCTAGTCTATCTGCCTTTGACATAAAAGAATTAAATGTGAGACACGTTCATAGAGACAGTAAAGTAGAAAAAGACCAAGCAGTCAGTTACGTCGCTCTGCCTATCGACGACGGAACGATTCTCAAGCAGTTAATTGAAGTAGTCTTTAACCCTCGGCAGCCCAAAGTGTCATCTATGTCATTGAAACAGTGTTCAGACTAGAAATACCAAAGGATACAATAAGATGAGACAGCTAGCGCGTTTAGCGTGTATAGATTTCAAAACGCCAGCTAGCGGTGAATGCGCTGAAGCCATGAGCAATGTGGTATTTTACAAAACCAAATACGGGCAAAATATTGAATTTTTAACTTTTCAGCTATCGCTGTACACCTCGATTGAAAACATTTATTTTGCAGTTATAATTTCAGTCGCTGTAGGAAACTGGCAAAATATTTATTTTTAAAATTTAAATCGCGGACACACTGTTACAAATCAGCATCATTCATTTATTGTATCAAGCTTTCTTTTCAGTGCACAAACTGTGTGCAGGAAGAAGAGGCGCGAAGGAGGGGATGTCATATCTTATTGTGTCTAGTATCTTTGAAATGCGTCTAATTTGTAACAGAGAACGATTTGCGTGGCCATTTCTTTTGCATGTGAAATTTCACTTAATTTTCTACATGTCCACTATGATGTAAAATCATAAGAAATCAGAAGGCTACGAAACTCCTGTTACAATTTGGTTTAATAAAATTGAACAGAATTTGCCATTTTTTCACCTCTTCCTCACAGGTCTATGCTAATGGTGTCAGCCATTTTTGATAATTGAGAATGATACTAATTTTTCAAAAATACTGTTTCTTTTCCTGTTATTGGAGACTCATGAAATTATGACCCTATTAATTGGATTATTATATTTTTCCTATTGGGGGCATTTCTTTTTCTATAATAGTATCTGATAGCATTCATGCTCAGGAATGCAATGTAATTGCCTTTTGGCGTAAGTTTGGCATAAGTACATTGTATGTCATTATCGTAGGGCTGTGACATCTTGGACCTAAAGGTTAAGCGAGACTGTGTACGAAAAAAAAAACAATTGGAAGCGGCCATTTACGTTCAAAGAATAATAGGATAGAATGCTACAGTCGCTTGTCACAAAAACTAAAATTATAATTTATGATCCTTCGGAACTGTAGCTGGAGAAGCCTTGATTCCAGAAGTTTCGGCATGGATTAGGCTGAGATGTGGTGGGCAGGGGGAGAAACAGACAGAGCGCGGAGACTGTTCACTTAGTTTATTTATTTGTTGTTGTTTTTGTTTTTTTTTTGTTTTTACTACCAAGACAAGAGTTTGTTATTTATCAGTCTGTTTACATTAATTTTCCCTCATATTTCATTTCTCAGAAAGCTTGCACTGGGAAAAATCCCTTTTCCACTAGACACTAGCGGAGATCAGAAGACAATGTCTATTGTGAGCTAATCCTGCTCTGCTACTGTTCTCTGCATAAAGCTATTTTCGATCTTCTACTTCCGTGTTATCATTATTGTTATTATTATAATAATTGTTATCTTTTGAACGGGTCTCTGTATTCATGTTTATACAGGCGTGCATAGACACAGAGCTGTGAGATGTCATTATTTTTGTTACGTTAAAAAAAAAGGGATCCGGGAAGGGGAGAGAGTAGGGATAGATCCTTGTCAGATGACATTAAACATTAAAGCTAGTCTATGCATGGCGTGTATCTCGTGTTATGGGGACACAAGTTTTACTCAACCTACAGCCGTTCTAGAGTTTCTCTGGCCTACCTAGTTTGGAAAATCTCTTTTCCTCTCATTCTGCTCCCTCAGCTTCTCTCTCTCTATCTCTCTCTGTCTCTGTCTCTCTCTCTTTCTCTTTCTCTCCCCCCCCTCTCCCTCTCCGACCTCCCAGTTTGGAAAATCTGTCTCTCCCTCTCTCTCTCTCTCCATCTTTCTCTCTCTCCCTCTCTCTCTCTCTCCATCTTTCTCTCTCTCCCTCTCTCTCTCTCTCACACACACACACATTCTTTCTCTCTCCGACCTCCCATTTTGGAGCATCTCTCTCTCTCTCTCTCTCTCTCTCTCTCTCTGTTTATCACCTTTCTTTCTCTCTCTCTCTCTTTCTCTCCCGCTCTCCTCTGTCTCTCCGTCTCTTCTCTCTTGCCCTCTCTCTCTTTCTCTTTCTACCTCTCTCTCTCTCTCTTTCTCTCTCTCCTGGAAAATAAGGACGAGGGAAAGTAAGGATGGGAATTTTGAGGGAGTGAGGTGGTGGGATGGCCGAGTAATTCCACGACATTTGACATTTCTAACCAGGAATCTATTATTATTCAGAATTTCTATCCAGCGTACAGTCGTTCTGGAATTTTCCGGCTTCCTAATTTGGAAGAGCACTAGGGGTGGGGTAGGATTTATGTGTGTGTGTGTTTGGGGGGGGGGAGGAGGTGTTGTTGCTCCAATGATTATCGAAGCCGTTACAAGAATGCACATGTTCCCCCTTATTCGGGTGGTCAGTCGTTAAAAGACCTTCAAAATATCGTAATCGACTACTGACACAGCTCGTCATTTATTTACTTTCAAGTCTCAACCTAAACTAAACAGTCAAAGAATCGGCTTCCTGCACAGTAGTATCCAATTTGATTTATCGATCGGTAGCGCGCCATAATGAACTATTTAGGAAGATCGAGAATGCTAATTTTATTGTATTCTCGGGTGGACTCAGCCAGTGTCAAACCAGGAACCAGCTTTCTAGAATCTTCTCGACCTTGTCAACAGAGAACTGGGCTGTTTAACCCTTTAGCGCCTGGAGGTCCTTATAATAATAAGGGGACACGGTGGTCTAGAGGCAAAGTGCTCGCCTCTTATGCCGAAGGTATCGGGTTCGAATCCTGGCCGGTCCACCCATGTTGGAATTTTGGGATTTTTCTCATACTTTTCCTGTCCCTGATCCTATGGTAGGTAGGATCGAGCACCTAGTCTTCTCGGATAAGGATGAAAAACTTGGAGGGCGCGCGCACACGTTAACTAGGCAGGTCGAACTCGATAAGAACAGGCCGAACAGGCCTCTGCCTGCGCAAAAATAAATAAAATTTATCCCTACCACCCCCCTCCCCGGCCCCAAATAAACCCTCCGCCGACCGGCGTGCACTGTGGCGACGACGTGTCTGCTCCAGTTGTAACTGGGCTGCAATGACACTAAGGCAAATTTCCCAAATGGGACGAAAAAAAAATATAATTTTTTTTTAAATACAAAAAAAAAAAAAAATGACATAAAATAAAAATATTTGAAAAAGGCTGTTTTTGAGGAACCTTTCTTGTAGGTTTCTTTTGCATTGCAAGCTCTAGCTGAACAGTGAGCAACACAACTCAGTATTTTCTCTGTTTTGGCTTTGCAAGTAGACTAGGAGTGGTGCCCTGTCCATAACCTATACAAAACGTCACTTCTCGCCCCTATATTCTGTATTTTTTCCGAATACCTTCGAGCTTCCTAATATTCGTCAACAAATAGTATTTCGTGCTTGATACAGAGAGTATAGATGTATAGAGAGGGTTCACTATTGGTGGATTTGCACTACGAGACACGGGAGGCTCCGCGAAATCATTGTTAGCATGGAGCGGAAAGTAGGTCGCTGCGGTAAACAAAACCGGTTTGTGCATTTCCACAGGGCGTAAGAACTTACAAACGGCTCTAAATAGTTTCAGTCAGCCCAAAAATATGAACAAACCACACTAAACAGATATGCACACTATCTTTGGTGAAGAAGGTCTCTTTCAATTCTTCAATTTTTTGTTTACCGCAGCGACCTAGTTTCGCGATTTGGCGGAAGTGAGATCTCTCTATACATCTATACTCTCTGGTTGATATTAACATTTATATTTTAGCAACTATTTTGACTACTTTGAACAGTGCTGTGGTGCCAAGTGTTTTATATCACAAAAGAATGGGTCGTTTGATGTATATATTTAACAAAATTTTTTTTTTTTAGAGTAACTTATCGATGAATGATTTTTTTTTTTTGTTCCCCTGATCAGTATTTACATTTTGCTGCATTCAATGTAGTATTTAAAATCAGTTTTATACATTGTTTCGGAATTCTTTTTAACTAGATAATCTAAGTCTCGGCAGTAATAGCTAGAGGGTTAAATAGGTTTCCAAGTTCGAAAATGCTTTGAAAAGACCACGTCTGAGCTAGCAGTGGGGGGTTAAAAGACTACGAGAAATGGGGGTAGGGGGTGGGGAAGTGGTGAAGACAGACGAGGCCTAGAGTTTCCTGGCTTGTGGCAACAGAATTATTTAACCGTTTTTTTTTTCCTTTTTCTTCTTCAAGCTTTATCGACTCTTTGAAACTATACATAGAAACCGTATTGACTTTCTGTCTTATTTTTGTCTTGTCAAACAAAAAATGTCAAAGAATTTGCCGGAGCAGGAAGGTCGTCCGAGCGCCGATAGCAGTGCCAGGCTTTTGATAGCATTTGTGTGTCTATAATAATACACTTGAATGTATGCTTCAGAATGTTGTTCTCACGTGGTTTTGAATAAATGAATGGATACCCAGCCGGGGGTGAAACGGGGTGGATCACGAGACGGGTAGGTAAGATTGTTATTTTTGTGTAGTTGTCCTTGGTGGGCAAGAAATGATGTCGATTTCGCGGAGGTAAGCTCTCTCCCCCCCCCCCACACACACTCACACAAAAACACTCCTCCCCTGCACCCCTTTCCACTCACCCCTCTTCTCCCCCCCCCCCTCCCACCCTCCACCCCCCTTCATCCAGCCGTAGGTCATTTTCTTGTCATGGAATTTTTTGCATTGTAATTTTGTTGAAACTCTTAGAGCAACGAAAAACTATTATGAAATCTTTCCTGAGAAAAATGTTGGGGCCACAGGGGAGATCACTTGTTTGACAGGGAAATGGGAGTGCTTTCATTTCAGTGATCTATCTCCCTATCTATCTGTCTATCTATCTATCTATCTATCTATCTATCTATCTATCTATCTATCTATCTATCTATCTATCTATCTATTTTGTCTGTCGGTCTCTCTATCTATCTACCTATATAGTGTGTGTCTCTCTCTGTCTGTCTTTCTGTTTTCTGTCTATCTATCTATCTATCTATCTATCTATCTATCTATTTATCTATCTATCTATCTAAACGGTCTGTCTATCTATCCATCTATATTTATATATCTGTCTAGTCTGTGTGTCTATCTGTCTATCTATCTATATTTATATATCTGTCTAGTCTGTGTGTCTATCTGTCTATCAATACTATATCTATCTATCTATCTATCTATCTATCTACTTTTCTATCTACTTTTCTATCTATCTATCTATCTATCTATCTATCTATCTATCTATTTCACTCAACTTCTCTCTCTCCGTCTCTCCTCTCTCTAGCTGTCTCTGTCTGTTTGTCTCTCTTTCTCTCTCTCTCTCACACACATACACTCACTCCTTCCTAAACAATAGATTAAAAAACCGGCGTCCAACAAATAAGTTAAAACACCCGTTCTCTACCGTCTGTGTTTACACTAGTACCAAGTAAGTACTACTCGACAAATCCCATTTCTGTTCCAACGAGCCATTTATCTTATTTGTAGGGCGCCGGTTTCTATAAATACAAATGTCAACAGACTTTAAATAAATCCACACTGACAGATGGATCAAAATGATTCCAGTTTAGGATCTGTTTTTTTTTTTTTTACTGGGTGGTGGTAGAACTGAGGGTGCGAAAGTGGGGGGGGGGGGGTATCGTTGTTTCTCATCCGCTTCAGGCTGTTTTTTCTTGTTCTTTCGATCTTGTCACTCTGTTCCAGCCAGGGAGTGGGACGAGGAAGGGAGGGTGGAGGAGATGAGAGGCGGGTAGAGGTTGGAATCGGTGGGCCTATGGCGCAGCAATGTCACGGCCGCTCCGTCCTTGCCTTACCCCCCGGGGGAGGGGCTGCGTGCAATCTTATTTGATATTGTCTTTTGTGATCTATAATTTCAGACTTTGTTTACCAGCTGTTCCAGATGTCAGTCACACTTCTCCTTCTCTTCCCCCCCCCCCCAAGCTCCGCCCGCAGCCTCCCCCCCCCCCCCGATTGAAATACCTCCAGCTCCCTGTCGTTTCAAATTTGTCTGACCCCTTTCTAAAGACAGCCCCCCCCCCAAACCCATACAAACACTCACACATACACACACACCTCTGCCACTCTCCACCTGCCCACCCCTGTCTCAAACTACCACCAACCTTTACCTTTTCCAATTTGTCTACCCTCCCCTTCACACACGCGCACACATCTATCCACACACACACACACATACACAACATACACAAACACTCGCATACCCGACCAGACACACTTCCACGTCTCAACTCCGCCCAGCGTACCCGGCCCTTTTTTTCATTACATACATTAATTCTCTCTTCTCTCCCCCTCCCCCACCCCATTCAAAACCCATTAACGAGTTAGTGTCACCAGAGTTAAGGTCTCTGGTGTCACCGAGCTCTGCACTCGGCGCTGGCGGGTAGTGCAGAAACTTCTAGAAGGTTTCCCTTGACACGACACTGAGCCCTGGCCAAAGAGGGTTATTATAGTACATGTAACCGCTCTTTGGCCCTGGCCCGAAGCTTTTAAAACGGGTGATTCATGTGTCTTTTCATGGCAAATCCTATTCTGTGATAAGGTTCTCAGCTTTGTGCCAGGAAAACAAGATTACGTTACCGGCTGGTGGGTAGTTTTGTAAAATATGGTACGGGGGCCGTCCTTGAAGTATGTACTCTTGGAAGAGGGAATGATTTCATCGGGGATAATGATGGCTCTAGCGTAAGGAATTGAAAAGCGTAATGGAGAGGGAGATGTAAGGGGCGTACTTACGATTTTCAGTAATATTTTTTTTTTTAATGTTTAGTTTCATTTCCTTTTTCTTCGGTGAAATTAATTTTGTTGGGATATTATAAAGATCGTGTTTGTAATGAAACAGTTAATAAAATGCTACATAACAGTAAACTTGAAGTTTCAGAAATCTAAGGCTTTTATCATGGACGTCTACCGTTCTAAAGGTCGTATGCACGCCTATGGTGTGTGTGTGTGTGTGTGTGTGTGGATGTGCCTATGTGTGTGAGTGAGTGTGTGTGCGAGGCAAAAAGGGTGGGGTGAAGTTTAGAGTATGAAATCGTAGGGGATGGGATGGGGGGGGGGGGGCAAAAAAGCTGCCCAAATCGAGTATACATTCTTTATTAATGGCCCCTGCGGGTTAATGGTAATATATGGCACACTGTCTTGTTCTTTTCCAGCCACTCAAAGTACAATATCAGCTACTTGGGGATTTACCAGAGACTCTAATAATAGTAAGCTCATTAAAGGGGCTCTAAGGTGTTACTTCATCAGACAGGTAATAGATAACTAACTGATTAACTTACTGGAAGACAGACAAGGCGATAATTAAGAATGAATAATGCAAGAGGCAGAAAGACAGAGTGATGAGGTGTCTAATTAAATAAAGGATGTCAGGTCGTGGAATATATAGGCAAGAAAGCTGTCAAACTCAGCTAATGGTGGTAACTACATTTAGCTATTTACAGAGTTTGCCTAGTACTGACTTACTTTTGCATCTGGCTAACCATCTACCTACCTACTGGCTCACGCTTAATGATACTGTTACACATATAAACATATTAAATTGCCCACTATCATAGTTTGGTAACTTAGAGGCTATGTTCTCACTTTTTGAATAAAACGGCTGAACATACAGTTATACAACTTTCAGGCACGAAAAGTACTGAAATAACAGGTTTTAATGCCCCAGTTCGTGTTAGACCGAAAACAAAATATTGTGAGGCCGTGCATTCCCTTCGAAATATTTTAAGAATCCGATTCTCCATTAAACACTTCTGATCTATAAACAGCTTTCTATAGTTTAAGGGCATTTTGTGGTGCAGCATTATTATAACCGACAAATAAACATCAGAAAAACCGTTTCCTCATTATGGCTGGGTCACCAGATTTTGAGTTTTGCTCCTAACTACCACTAAGCCTTCAGGCGCTTCAGCTTGGTGCACCACAAATGGCTGATTAGGCAGTTGCGTTAAGAAAGTGATTAGAACCTGTCAAATTAACAAGAGTTATTTGAGTAAGTGATTGATTGAGCTGTTGAAAGGTCCAGGTCACACTGCACGGGAGTCAATCCTAAACATGAAACATCTTACTCAAGTACTTCACTGACATACCTTCGAAAAAGGTTACAGGCTATTGACAATTCTACCCCCCCCCCCACCCCCTCCCCCCCCCCCCCCAAAATGAAGACAGAGGACCTCAGTTAGGTCATATAATTTATGTTGGAAGTTTCGATGACAAAACAGTGGAAAATTGAATGGAAAATAGCACAGGAGAATAAGAAATAGCACGATGAGTTTAATAACAACAACAATGTGACATAATAAGATTAATAACTAGACACATTGTTTATATCATAACTTATATTACTGTGTATTGACAAAACCAACATCGTATTGTAACAGTCGCTGCGTAATGCCAGAATAACAAACGGCACTACTGGGACAAATATAATGATACAACATTGCAGAATAATGTATACGTCATGACATGCACTATTGAGGTGACCTTTGTCTCTTCATAGGTGTATTTCGAAAAGAGGAAAAGATTCCACACTCTTGAGAGAGAGCGAGAGCGAGAGAGAGAGAGAGAGCGAGAGAAGGAGAGAGAGAGAAAGAGAGAGAGAAAGAGAGAGAGAGAAAGAGAGGGAGAGAGAGAAAGAGGGAGAGAGAAAGAGGGAGAGAGAGATAAAGAGAGAGAGAGAGAGGGACTACAGGAGATCTACGGAGGAAGACAACCACTGTCATGTCAAACAAGACTAATATTCCAACCCTTGAGTTCCTTACACCTTTGGAGGGGGGGGGGGGAGGGTTGAGAGGGCGGGTCACATTAGCAATTTGGAGCAATGAATACAAAAATCAATTTTGCATTACTCATCAGCGCTATTAAGATACCAACATGTCCCAAATATTTGTATATGGTTATTCAGAATCTGAATATTTTCCTTTCAGGTTATGAATTCAACTATAGTATTGACTCATCGTAATGGCTTTCAAAAGCAGAAAAGAGCGAAAGAAGTATGCGGAGCCTCAAAAGAGCGAAAGTGAAAAACATAACATCGAAATGTTCGACTTTCATACAAGTGAAAAATGAACCATAAATTGTAATGCGATCTCTCTGGAAAGCTACATCGACCTGTCTTGTCTCATACACACAACAAAAAAAAACTTATGTACTTTGGGCTGTAGAATGTATTGTAAACATGCCCCAGAGGAGCAAAGGGCTCCTATTTCAGGACAGGTATTGAATGAAATCCATTCGTAAATTGGTTCAGAGATCTAAATTTGGCGCAGTTATACAGTTTGACCTGGGGTAGAAAATAATAATGTTTTAGGACGTTCTGACTCATCCTGTCTCAGTACGGTGGAAAAGTTACAAGGTCCGCATTTTTTTTTGTGTGTGTGAAAGTAGAAGATGAATGATTGTCCTTTTGTAATATTTTAACATTTCAAATTTGTTCCTGTTTCGGGGTCATATTTTAATGTGGCTAGGTCTGTATCCATTGTGTGTTTGACTCAGTCATTGTGCTGGCGAAAAATAAATAAATGAATAGATCAGTAAATGAATAAGTTAATAAATAAATGGCTAGATTAGTAAGTAAATAAGTAAACAAACACATGAATAGATCAATAAATGAATAAGTAAATAAATACATGAATAGATCAATAAATGAATAAGTAAATAAATGCATGGCTAGTCTAACAAGTGAATAAGTAAATAAATACACGAATAGATCAATAAATGAATACGTAAATAAATACATGAGTAGATCAATAAGTAAATAAGTAAATAAATACACATGAATAGATCAGTAAATGAATAAGTAAATAATAATAATAATAATGTATAGCATTTATATAGCGCCTATCCATTTAAAATGCTCTATGCGCTTTACAGAAACAACATGTCAACCACAGAGCAGAATGGAGCTGCCGGCGAAGCGCTCAACACACTGCACTGCTTCTTTCTCTCTCCCTGTCTCGCTCACTCTCTCTTTCTCTCTCTCAGAGCAACTCACAGCAGTTCACAACTCACATCAGTTCACACAACACACAACTCAAATAATATTTGAATATTTATTAATAACAATATATATTTAATAATGAATAATAAATTCTGGCGGGGGGGGGGGGGGAGGTGGGTGATATGGATAAATTTTAATCTATTAATTTCAATTTTCAATTTTGCCCGGGCAGCGGCCTTTCGGCCTGCTCTTTACGATTTCCAACTGCCAAGGTATCTTTAACGTGCGCAACGTGCACACGGGCCCTCCGAATTTTTTCGTCCTTATCCGAGAAGACTAGGTACTCGATCCTACCCCCCAGTAGGACCAGGGACTTGAAAATATGAGAAAAATCCAATTTCCAACATGCCTGCACTGCCCGGGTTTAGAACCCGGGACCCTTGGCATGAGAGGCGAGCACCTTGCCTCTAGACCACCTTGTCCCCTATTAAATAAATACATGAGTAGATCAGTAAATGAATAAGTAAATAAATACATGAGTAGATCAATAAGTGAATAAGTAAATAAATACACGAGTAGATCTATAAGTGAATAAGTAAATAAATACATGAATAGATCAGTAAATGAATAAGTAAATAAATACATGAGTAGATCAGTAAGTGAATAAGTAAATAAATACATAAATAGATCAGCAAATGAACAAACAAAAGAATAAGTAGATGAAATGGATAAACAATAAGTAATAGCATGAATAAATCAGTAAATGATCAAGAAATTGAATTCATTACTTTTTCCTATATAGACTGGAGATGGATAAAAACAGTTACTAGTCAGCTAAAAATTAGTAGGTTAATCCACAATAAGTACAAGGAATAAACTGCAGTGAAATGTCTCCATTTCATTGTAAGAACTTAGGGAAAAATACTGATTTTCATGTTAAGGTGGAAAGTTCCAGGGTACAAAACCAGGCAATATTTTTAGTACTGGTGACATGGTTGACTGAATTACCCGTTAGGGTTCAAGGATTTGTCAGTAATCTTTCCGCTCCGTAAATACACAATACACGTACAACCGGACGACTAATAATAAATATAGTACATTAAGTATGTATGAGAACGGAGGGAGGGGACAACATGGTGGGAGTGAGAGAAATAAATATGTTATTTGTCACCTCAGGTAACCAACATTAATCTTGTCTATCACTATCAGTGACGAATAGAATGTCACAGTAAATGATTCCAGCTAAGTTCCGATAGTGTCCATCACAAGCCAGCTGGATGAACTTAAACATTCAGTAACATTTTTTTTTTCTTTTTTTTTTTGGCACTAAATGTCCATGTGATTGTATTAGAGAGACCAATGACAATACCCGCACAGAAATAAAGCGGTCAATTAAATCAAATTAAATTTGCATTAGCCAAAGCGAAAACCAACAGTTTTCATAGGTAGATTAGTTGAAATTGAAACCAACCAAGAAGAAGAAAAAAAAAAACCCGGTTGATTGTCAATAGCAGACAAGTCAAGTTTAATTGCATACCCTACTTAATTAACGTACCTATAAAATCATGATCCCAGTTAACGCGATACCTCAGAGAAGACGAGACATAGGGGACTTGGTTCTTGTCTTTTGTTATCCATGTTCGACCTCATCCCCCCTCCCTTCCTGGTCGAACATATACACAATGTTCACCCCCTCCCTCCCCCACCCCCCCCCCCACACACACACACCGACCCTCTACCCCTCCGCTGTTACAGACTTCAGACTTGCTGGCTCAGCAACCAGCAATATCAGATTAACTTTGGGTGACATACGGGCATGACTTTGTCAGTGTCACCTAACAGTGACATTAGATTAAACGAGAGAATGGGATTGTTATGGGTTGTTCGGAAACCGAGGGGAGAGAAAGCGAGAGACTGGATGAGAATGAGAGACGGGAGAGAGAAGGTGAGGAAGGGGGAGATTAAGAGAGAGAACGAGGGAGAGAGAGTGAAAGAGGGGAGAGAAAGAGAGAGAGAGAGGAGAAAAAGGAAGAGTGAAAGAAAGAGGGAGAGAGATTAAGTAGAAGTAAGAGAGACGGGGAAGAGAGACTGAAAGAGGGCGAGAGAGAGAAAGAGAGAGAGAGGGAGACAGAGAGAGGGGGAAGTGGGTGGGGAGCAGGATGGAGAAACCTGGAAATTGCCATTACCTAAAGAACACACAGCACTAGATGTACTATTCCTGCCCCCCCCCCCCTTTCCCAACAGGGACACACAGACAAGACAAGTCCCAGCTGGTCGTGATCACCTCTTTTACCGTGCTCATACCATTCCGCCCTTCTAGTGAAGAAAACAGTATGTGCAACCGTAGGTCAAATTCACTTTTTTCACATCATGATTGTTTTCGTAATGAAATGTGCTCTGTCTTTCCATCTGGATTATAATTTAGCATGGCTATTTCTTTTGGTCATCACAGAATGGGCATTAACTAAAAAATAAAATAGGATGGAACAAGAATGTTTTTTCCCGTCTCTTGTAAAATTATTGTTTTTTTTTTTTTTGGTTTATACGGTCCTTTGCCATAGCATGGAAGCAATCTCGTCACTGTTCCCTGGACTGTAATAACTCTAAAAGTCGAAAAATCGATTTTTGTATAAGTTCAACTACATTCAGAGCCCCATCGAATAATCTTCTTGGTCTTAAACCGAAAAATAATCGAAAAGCAAACCTTCAAAAGGTCATCGTCACAAGACCACTACTGCTAAAATAAGTTTTTTTTTTTTTTTTGCTTCTGTGAAAACTACTCAAAACCAGTTGTTACAGTATTAGGGAACGGTGACGATCTGACCCCGAACTACCTCATAACTATTGTCCTCAGGGTGGACCACATACCACAACGTGATTCTTCAACCTGCTGTTTAGATTAGAAGACAGAATTAGATCACGTCATGAAAATGCCAAGAATGGAATTCCTGTGCCCCGAAAATGGCACCAATTTCCATATACTGTCTAATTAGTACAGCTATTGTCCTGACAGAAGACTTAATGAGGTAGAGGGTCCGCCTGTCTTTCTTGAGTCAGCGAAAGCCAGATAATACGACTCTCCCGGTTTTGGACAAGATAGGATTGTTTTCGTTCTAAGTCTTGGGAATGACGCACTAGGGCGTTTATTTGTTGTTCCGAAGGTTACTTAAACAGATGAAGAAGTTGCACAATAACAACAATAACGGCAAAAAAGGAAAGAAAATTCCAGGTCTTAAAACTCTTAGCTCCTCTCTTAACGATGTCCATCAATCGCCTAACGTAAGTTTGTTTGTTAAGTTATGCTGAATCTCACACAAAGCCGGGTTCTATTGTCAGTTTATTTGTTGTTGTTGTTGTTGTTTTGACATTGAAGAAACGAATGGATTTTACTATTTCTTGTTTCTCGCTTTCTTGTATGGCAGATTCCACAGAGCCTGATAAAGTATGGTGTGGTTTATAACTTCAGCAATGTTATGTTGCAATGTCCTTTTTTGGAGCGCTATTATTGCCAGGGGGACCTAGGATTTTACATACTAAACTGTACAGGTAAACATTGAACATAGCTCGGTATTTCCTCTTTCTGGCTTGAAGTTAGACAAAGGTAATAGGGGAGGGGGGGGGGGATATTCAGGTCCGGGGTGCCGCTAGAAGTGTACTTGAGATAGGAACCTAATATTAATAACATCTGCTAATTGTTTACGTCAGAGTCGATTGATTCTCTGCTTTATCTGTACTGAAATGTAGAAATATTTTGCAGCTGATATTTTGACCGATGAACGCTTGCTGAAATTAGGCCTAATAGCTGTAATTCACTGGATCAAACAGTGCCCTGGTTGCCTCTAAACAATGCCTCTACTGCTCATATATATATGTCTGCTGGCAAAACAAAGAAAGATTTTAGTGCTACATTAATTTTCTTAGGCAAGGATTAATTCCCCATTAAAGTTTACGAGGGTAAATTATAACCGTATGTCTATAAGTACAGTCACTTTCTTCATTGCACGTTTCAGTTTATGTCTAAATTAATAATATTACGTTCATGTTCTAATTTGAAATGGTGGTCAACTGACATGTTGAGGTCTGTTTTCGGAGGATCTCTGCCCCTGCATACTTGTTTGATCCATTTGGGAGGAGGCGGTGGTAGGGATTAGTTTGCTTTTTTTAAATTTTGCCCGGGCAGCCGGCCTTGTTAAGCCTGCTCTTCTCGACTTCCAACTGTCGACGTATCTCTAACGCGGGCAACGTGCACGCGAGTCATCCGGGTGTTTCGTCCTTGTCCGAGAAGACTAGGTGCTCGATCCAACCTAACATAGGACCAGGAACAGGAAATTCCCCCAAAATTTCCAACATGCTTGCACAGACCGGGAATCGAACCCGGTACTTTCAGCATAAGAGGCGAACACCTTGCCTCTAGACTATAAACCAATGCATCCGCTGTTCAACCGATAAACTAGACAGATTCTGGATGGGAAAGTCCCCGAACAAGTTATGATTGCAAAAAAAGTTGTAAAAGTAGAGCGACGGTGTAAAAAAAAAAAAGAAAAAGAACAATAACTCCTCTATTCTGGTCTACTGAATTGTCTGGACTAACAGATTCATTAAGGTTTTTATCATCCTTGTCGGTGATCCAGCAAGTCATAATTACTGAACCGCATAGACTGGCGGAGAAATTCTGCCGAAATTAATGGGTCATGAATGGGTTTGCTCTATTAAATGGCTTGTGGGAGTAGAATTTCCATCGCAATTAATGTTGATGCTTTGTTGTATGATGCATGCCCCACTGGTGAAACGCGAAATGAAAAGTGACAAAAGCAAAATTTAAAAAAAAACAACTTAAAAAATAATTATGGCACATGGCAAGAGAAGTGAACAGAAATTAACAAAAACAACCCAAAAAAGTTGAGCGTTTACTTCATTCGCTTTTGAACTTTGCTGGTGCTAAATCATATAATAATGGAGCTTGGGCCCAACTTTGTTCCCGCAAAGGCTTTTTTTACTACGCAACGCAGAGAAATGAAACTTGGCACATGTATGTAAAATGTATGAAGCCTGTACGCGTCGAGCTCATTTTTTCCCGAAACTCTTTACTTTTCCCAGAAATTCAGTTATAATTATCAGTTATCAATTCATGATTGCGAATACGACGTGATAATGTACTTCCGTCAATTTCGTCATTTCCGCCTCTTACCGGAAATGTAAACTCTCGAAATAGAGTTCACTTGAGATTCAGCCACGCCAAGAAAATTTTGATACCAAGTATAATGTTATACAGATGAGGTGAGTGCCATTCATTCATACCAAGAAAACTGTAGAAACATTTATAGTGTGCTTCAAGCTCGAAATGAAACATTTTTATTGTAGATCTCGGAGTGTCAGTCATGCCAAGAAAACTTTGTCGAAAGGCTAGGCCTCTCACGCCTCGAACTCTAGAGCTAATGCTCAAAGAAAGGAAAATGTAATAATAATATAAAAAAAAGAATCACGGGATTTTGAACAAGACCTACTGCCGCTCACACAGCTCGGATTTGCGTGAAATTTTACATGTGCCCGCCCTTCGACCCGCAAAAGGTTCTTTTTTAGATTTGGAGTCTTGAAAAGGTGGGGAAGTATTTTTTGAGTTTGCTTTATGCCGCTAATTGTCTACTTTTGATCCTCCATTTTTTAGGAACACATCCGCCCATGACGACATCATTTCCTGAAAAATTCTCCTATCTATCTATTAATCGCCAATTTTTTTGTGGATGACCCAAAGTGTCTCGACATCAATGTCTTTGTGCTGATTCCTTTCGGTCTGGAGTGCTGTGCTTAACCATTCGAAGAATGGGGCAGTTACTAGTGAATATAATGTACCTTTTAGGTCTAGTTTTCATTTCGGTGAACTTTTTCCGACGAGGAACACAATGCGTACGTAGCGCACGCTTGCGCATGGCAGACTTTGACACACGTTCAATCTGGTGTGATTTCTTTGGTTTCCTGTGTATTGTGTAGCAAGACTGCAGGTGCCACGAGCAATGTCACACGGGCGGGCTGTGTTATCATGCGACCTCAAAACGAAATGCCTACGTGGCCGGGGGTGGGAGGGGGGAGGGCAAATACTCTTTTCGTTCATGGTAAAAGATTAATATTTTTTATTTCATTTCCTTTTTTTTTTTGGGTGGTTGTTTTTGCTCTGAGAAAATCAAAGCGTTAGATTTGTGTAAAAATCATGTCTCTAATGAAACAGTCAAGCGGTTCATGCAAAATTCTGTTTTCAAACACAGAGGCCTTAGCGTAGGCATTCAACATTCTGATGGCGGTACGACAGCACAAGGGGCTTGAAGCTAAGCGTACGAAAAGCTAGTCAAAAATTGGCAAAAAGAAAAAGTTGTATTCAGCAAAGCCTTGGGTGAGAAATAATACCTAACCGATACAATGAAACACAAAGAAAAAGGGAAGACCAAAGAAATATCATTATTTTGGGTTGAACACCTTTGTCAAGAAACAACGACAATATGGGGATGAGGGATGGGGGGCTCAGGGATTGCGGATGGGGGACGGGGGATGGGGCAGAAATAGCTAAAGCTTGAGCCTACTCAGCTAGCAACCCTATTAAAATCATACCCTTAGGATTGACATCAAGTTTGTTCATTCATACCAATAGTTTGACGTAGGGAACCCACACCTACTGTAATCTTACAGACATCCTATACAAATCTACATCGGATTAACGTAGGCATTGCTGCGGGGTAGGTACTTTATGAATGGCCCCTTAATGTGCAGCTCTTTTTGTGGAATGTTACACAAATAAAACATCGGCATACGTGCAAGAATGTAAAGACACCCTGGTGAAACTACCCAGGATCTGTCTGGAACAGATAATCAAGGCAAATGTTGATTAATCGCGTCGAAGTCTTGTCAAAACACACTGATGGCCTTCTGGTTTCCAGATGCAAAGATGTTTGAGCGCTTAATTTTTTAATCTCTAATCAGTTTATGTTGATGCTTTTTCTATGCGAATATCTTGTAGGTGAATGTCTCCATTCATAACATAGAGATAAAAAGTTATTATTTTACTTTTTCTAAGATTTAGTGCTGTGCGAGGTGAGTGTGATACTGACCTAGCAAAGGGGATACTACCTTTTAAGCCTTTTGTCCTGGAGACATTATTTGTTATTGTTATTATTTTGTTTATTTTACTTCGTCCCAATAGAAGTTATATCCCTAAATCTTGAAGAGTGAGTGGAGATTACGTAAGCATGTCAGGCCTTGCGAGAGGATATTATTTTTGCTCTTTTTTGAAGACATTATTTTATTTTTATTTTTTTAAATTGTAACTTGTCCCAATAGTAGTTGTATCCCTAAAATATTGTTGAAGTGTGAGTGGAGGTTATGTACGCTTAAATAAGCAGCATTTTCAGAGTGTGCAAACGAGAGTAATGATTACCTTACTTTGGACCGCACTGAAACCAGGCGTGAAGTGGTCGTTATTATCGTGTCGAAGCGTCGTTTAGCCCAAACTCGAATTCAAACCCAGACCTTTTCTGATACTATCAAACGAGGCTGAAATGTATACATAATTATGGATGTCCTTAATTATTTTGTAATGTTGGAATTCGAAGTTTTCGCTTTGAAAATACTTTGCATGTTTATCTGGTGGTGCACCAAGTTAAGCGGGACCTCAGAGACTTGGGAGACTGAAAACGTTCTGTCCCACTATTTCAAAACTGTCTTGATCCAGCAGGTGGAGAGAGAGAGAGAGAGAGACAGAGACAGAGGGAGAGAGAGAGAGAGACATAGAGAGAGAGACACAGAGAGAGGCAGAGAGAGAGAGAGACATTGAGAGAGACATAGAGAGAGAGACACAGAGAGAGGCAGAGAGAGAGAGAGACATAGAGAGAGAGACACACACAGAGAGAGGCAGAGAGACACAGTGAGAGACAGAGAGAGAGAGAGACTTAGAGAGAAAGACATAGAGAGAGAGACATAGAGAGAGAGACATAGAAAGAGAGACATAGAGAGAGAGAGACACACAGAGAGAGGCAGAGAGAGAGAGAGACATAGAGAGAGACACACACAGAGAGAGGCAGAGAGACACAGTGAGAGACAGAGAGAGAGCGCGAATGAGAGAGACAGAAAGCCAGAAACAGATAGAGAGAGAGAGGGAGAGAAATAGAGACCTCTCGCACTGAGTCAAAACAGAAGCAAACCAGACTTGACAAAGCACGCCACCAGACTTGGTTATTATTTGCTTTTGTTTTCTTTGCGTCATTTATAATCTTCTTTGCCATTGAACTTGTTCACTGGAGACTTGGCTATTTCATTTCTTAGTTATCGGCAATAATCCCTCTTAGCACCTGTCAGTGAGGATTGTTGTTGCCTGTACGAACATACCCCAAGTATTTTTGCAGAAATGATACGTACTTTAAAGCCCTTTGTGACTCCAGAACTAGAGAGCTCCCCCCCCCCCCCTGAAATACTCCTAACAACAGCTTTAATTAATTATTCTGTCAGTTTTTTGTTGTTGTTTCTTTTCCTCCTGTTTTGGTAGAAAGGGTAAGGGCCAGGGTTAGAGATTCAATAAGACTTTGGGCTGAGGATAAAGTCTGGTCAAGGATAGCTCCGTATTCGTATGTGCCCCTAGCTCAAAACGCTTGAGTTACGGACAAGCAAGTAACAAGAGCCACCAGCGAAAATACATTGTCAAAAATGATATAGTTGAAAACATCATTATGTGTTATTTATTGCCGTTATTCCATAATATGGAATGAGAAGGTGATACGTGACAGGCTGCACGTGTAACAGCCCCAATGTAAAAGCCACAGAGAGGTTTCTATTTGCCATTGACGTCATTGTCAGTGCACTTTTGGACAAAGGGGCCATCTATACAGTACAGGGGTGGCCAAACCGCGGCTCTCGAGCCACATGCGGCTCTTTGACCTTCAATATGAGGCTCATGGAAACGTGTCGACTGAGCTCTTATTTTTTTCAACACAGTTAATATAAAAGGTTCAATTTCAAGCTTTTTATTTACTAGGTATGAACTGAGATGAGATCTTAGATGTTTCCGCAGTTCATTGCCGTATTTAATAAAATCAATATAGATAAAGCAATGATGTACAATGTGATTAATGAAACTTATACAAATTAACAGTTTAAAAAACTGTGTACATGAGTAAAATATTGTTGCATACAAGTATTTTTAACATTTGTTTAACTTTTTGGTAACAAAATTAATGTATATGTAACAAACAAAAAAAGTTTGTGTAAATTTTGTTCATATCTTGCGGCTGTCAAACATCTGAAGTTTAACCTATATAGCTCTTGCATTAAGTACGCTTGACCACATCTGATATTGCAGATACGCTAGCCTGAGGATAGAGCACTCAAAGTGTACAATGTTGGGTGAAAAAACGGGGCAAGTGGGGGTGGGGGTGGGGGGGGGGGGCTGGGTGGAGGCGGGGTCTGGACAGCATAAATACCCTTTTCAGTCATGATCATGTATTAGAAAGTTTTTTGTTTTTTTTATTACAGCAAATTATTAAATTGTTGGATTATATAAAAATCCTGTTTTCACTGACACAGTCAAATAGTCCATACAAAATGACATTAAGTTTACAAACATCAATGCCATATCATCGACATCCAACGTTCTAAGGCTGTGCGCACACCAGCCGATTTTGATTGCCCGACAAATTGGGCATTGACGTCACAACATTGAGTTTTAATGAGATCCAACTGGCTGGCTGGTGTACGAAGTCTCATTGAAACCGATTGTCGTGACGTCGTCATCCAGCTAGTCGGGCGATCGAAAATCGGCCGGTATCCTCTTAGGTTATTGGCCGTACATTCGTACAAGGGGGCAGGGGCGAGGTGACGAGGCTAACAGTAATGAAAGCATACATGACCGGAGGAGGGGTCAGAAATTAATAAAAAATCGAGGATACGCACTTTTTGGATGGCCCCCTATGCTATGTCAACAAGAATCCGTGCATTTATCAGGCTTGCGCCACTCTTTATTTTTTTGGCCCCTTGCCAAATTAATCTAACGGAGCATTGCGTGTTCACAGAACCTGGCGGTTTTATCAGATATCGGAGACTGGGGCCTGAAGCTCAGACATGACCTGTCACACGTGCTCCTGGCACGAGCTCAGGTGTAATCACAACAAATATACACCCTGATTGTGAAACATAGTAAATTGAGCATTATGATAAAATACAAGTGAGACCTGATAACTACACCACATCAGTGGCGGACCTACACTTTTGGGACCTTGAAGCTTGAACTGTTATAGGGCCCCTTCACAACCGGCAACAATAGACAAAATTAATGTCCAAAAGGGCCTTGCTGCCCTTGCAAGGACCTCCAAGCTATTCACTCACTTAAAAAAAAGTTTTTTTCAGGCCTCTCCCGGGTTAAGAGCCATAAAGCTTTGAGCTTCATAAGTTTTATGGTAGATCCGCCTATGCACCACAGGAATGCCGGTGGCGAACTGCGTTAAATCTGTCTTGTCTCGGTTGTACAGTGTAGACACGGAGACACGCATGTGCCCAGAAATTAGTTAGTTTAAGCATTTCACGTACCACCGCACCCCCCCCTGTCATGATTCAGATATTATTAAAACTCACGCAGAGAGTGAGTTGTTGTTGTTTTACCAGGGCCATGAGAAATTGGCTGGTGGCCTTGAACGGTCCTCGCCAAATTATAGTTGGTGAGTAAATAAATGTAAAGTTAAACGGTTAGATTCACGCTTGTCGGTTTTAATGTTCGTGATTAATAAGTAATGGAGTAGGGGTGAAACAAGGTGGGGACAGTTGACATTGTTAAGTATGACTAGACAAGTTTTTGCACGTTAACTGGCTGGTAGAATAGTGCAGACGTATTACTACAATTAAAATGGTGGGAGGTTTCGACCTATGAGATAGCTGAACTAATTGGGCCAGCGGACTAGCACGCTGGGTAGTTAGATAGTATATAACATCGTGTAACGTTCAGATTTGGTGAATACAGGCGAGCAGAAGCATCGTGTCGTGAAGTATCTCCGGTTGACCAGTACCTGAACTGTGTGCTTTGAAGACAAGAAGTCCTTGCTAACGGACTGACTGAGCTCTAGAAAGAAAGGTCTGAGTGGGCTGACCTTTGAAAGCCCACGCTGCGCTATATTGATGTTCGCGCCTACCAGTAGGCGTGAGCAATGGTAATATATCTTATTTATTCAAGTATAATAGAGATCGGAGATAGAGAGAGAACTACAGCCTCATAGGAAGACTAAGGAAACCCCAGCTGGCACTCGACCACGAGTGTCCTGTATCATAGATCTATTGCCATAGTATGATTGGAATAATATAGCACATTGTTGATGAATTGAATAGTGATTGTGCATAAAATATAGTCTTTTGGCAACTGCTTAAATTACCTACAAGCCGAAGAGTGCTTCTGTAGGCTTTGAACGTACTGGGCTCTCCTAACATTTAAGCCCCTATGGTTTATGGAGAGTTTGCCTGGCGACTGGCCAGTGGCGACTCAACTGTCACTTTAAATTGATATCTAGTTTCGTATAATATACCTATTTGCTATTGATTGCATTACCTCCATAGTTACATGAATATCATTGGTTAAGTTATTAATTAGAGTTTTTTTTTGGGTTGGATATATACCCCTATTGTCTTTTGTTTTGTTATTAATATTTATGTAAACTATGGCCTGACCGGCCTGACATATATACGCTCTAGTTATTTAATACTTTTCTTGTGTGGTTGTGTCCGAGTGTGAGTTAGCTGCCTCTCGTGCAGTCGTAACATCCCCAAGACCCTAACTCTGCTCGTGACACCCCCCCCCCCTCCTCCATCCACCCCCACACGCCTCCCAGCCCGTATCCCGACGAAAATCTGACGCATAGGATTGACGTTCAAATTTGCACATGGGCATGACATCGGCGTTCCTACGGACGTCCGCCGGTTGCGACATCGCGTCAATGTTGTTTTGATGTTGGGAATCTGACCCTATGGTAATCCTACCAGCGTTAAGGAAATCCTGTACAAATCTTCGTCGGATTGACGTAGATATGCTGGCTGGATATGTTCAATACACCAGTCTCCATCAATCACAGATAACCCCTCCTCTTCAAAGACCCTGAGACTCCCTCCGCCTTTGCACCTTCCGATTCATGCATTTCTCTCAACTTTACTTTCATCTTGTAAGTTGTCGAATGTTCAGTCTCTGGTGTTGTCCTTATTGCTATGGCATCAGTCTCTTCAAAGGAGACCTAGCCTTTTAGGCTATGGGACACATCCGTTGACATGGCGTAAGTCTGTGCATGTTCAAATTATCATAGAGACAAATTAAATTGAATAAAGAAGAAAACTTCTGCAAGGATTTATTACTCTTCCTGTTGCTGATAATTATACATAGTGTGATTGTCATTTTGGAATGAGTGTTTTCTACCAGAATAATAATAATAATAGATAGCTTTTATATAGCGCATACCACAATCCTTTACGGTTTTCTCTATGCGCTTTACAATCACTCAACTAGATCCAGGTCTAGAATCTTTCATACGAATGACATTTTAACATCCTTTTAAACTGTGACAATGACGTATCTTCAAAGCTGTTGTTAGGGCATCGTAGTCCAGTTACAAAGCCAGAAAGATAAAATATTGAGTTGTGTTCGCTGTTCATCTGTAGCTTGCTGTGTAAATTCCAGAGCCCCTCTCACTGCTGCAATCTTCAAGTACCTCTCTGCCCTTCACTTATAGCATGGTTTTTAGTGCGAGATGTGATCTAGGGAACTACACAGGACCTCGGCCTTTGGATTCTCTATCAAGAAAGCCAACATTGATGAGACGTACAGCATGGCCAACAGACAAGGCAGTGCGTTCCATAATTAATAGATAGATAATTATAGACAGAAAATATATGAACTCCTAAATTTTCATAAATTCAAGCAGCTGATTCAGTGGGCTAAGTTCGATTGACGGAACGGCCAGACAAGAGCCAGCACAGTGTTCCTTCCTGAACACTCAACCACCCTTCCCCACCCCAACCCCTTTAACCACCCCACCACCCCCACGCCCCCGCCCCCCCCCCCCCAAAGTGAAATCGAATCAACGCCACAATATTAGCAAAACAGAATTGAATTACATAATGCACAGACACAAAGCAGTTCACGTGTAATTTTACGCTGTCGCTTTGAGCTCGCTATTCTAAACCCTTGCGTAACTCTCAGATCAAAGCTTCAACCATTTCACGTGGCAGTACACGTGTGCCGGTAAACAGACAGTCCAGTGTAATCATTATCTTATTATATAATAGTACAAGAAATTCCCTTTGTTATGGATAGGCTAGAAAAATACTGAATTGATCTTTCTGAAATTTGACATGAGGAAATGAAATATGATAATGGACCATATCGTCAGTTCAGTGAAAGAAGTCATTATCTCCACATTTGTGACAGTGGAGATAGTTACTTCTTGTACTGTACAGTTAAGATCATAAATAGTTGCCCCCGATCGAGGAATAACCCACAAAATAATACAACAGAGAGTTTAGGCGATAGCGAACGGGACACCACGTGTGTTTTCGTTGAACAAATTGTTTGGTGCGCATGGAATCTGTCATGGCTGTTAAAGTCCGAATAATATTGTCTTTGCATCCTGGTCTATTTCATAAACTTCATTTTTCACACAACTAAACTACTTAATCTCCATTAAAAGGTATGTTTTCATGCCAGTTGTAGCGTAATACCATAGAATTAAGCACTTTCAGCTCGGATTAATAAGGGATATCGAGTATACTAGGGCACTCATTCCATCATGATAGTAAGTCTTTGCTCTGGCCATACGCATTTCGTAGAGCAATAATGGGTTTCGTTGATAAGGATCAGCAAAATTTAGTAGCTGAGCAACATTTCACAAGCCTGGCCGACCTATCATATCCCGATGTGCTCGATCGAACGAAAGACACAGATCATGTAAATAGATTGATCTTGTCATCGATTGCAAGGCGTTTAAATTCTCTCTACCTTAATCTCTCTGTCCGTCTCTGCCCCTGAGCCTGCCCTGTTTCATCTCCTCTTGCAAGCCCCGCAACCTGATGTGATATCAAATGTCTTGATAAACTGAAATTTATTTGAGCTTGAAAAACTTGTAAGGCGTAAATTTCAACAAATCCTTGGGATGTCAAGCTCTATTTGCTCTACAGTGTATTCACCCGCTTGGTTGTGTGTAAAACAACTTGTAAACAAGCCAGCGAGTGTAAAAGCTTCTGTAAAATGATGAAATAGCCACCGCGTTCGACAAGCTTAAATATGTTTTTGTAAATAAACAATTGAATGGGGGTTAGAATAATATGAGAAAGGGACCGGTCTGGGTGCCATTGGTACTTAGATCTCTTGTAATTCTAATCCCCTCAATTTATTTAAGGGGGTTAGAATTACAATGGATCTAACCAGTGGCACATAGGCCCCTTATAATTCCAACTCCTTCAATGTTCATACTTGATTACCTAGTACCTATTTTCAACATAATTTGCGAATTTTACTAAGGAGAATTTCTTTCTATCGCTGATGATATCAACTCTTTATATTTATGCAAATACTTGCCTAATTATAGCACGCTTTTGAAATTTCTGAATGGCTAAAATCTACTATGTTAGTAGTAAATTGTTAGCAGACATAAAGAGATATTACATTGCAAAGGCGTTCTGTTTACGTTGTGGGGTCGGTCTGTTACCAATTCGACAACAGCGCACGCGACCTGGGCAGGATAATACGGCCTCGACCTCACGTGACCTGAGTCTCTTACCGGCCCGGCCGACTGTTTACGATCTGACGCTGTGCGCATTGAACGGAGTTTATGTGATATTCGCCGAGGGCATTGACTTTTTTTCTGCAGACAGTTTAACTCGTCCTGACATAATTTATTGTTTCCCAAAAATAATTATGCATGGGTGAAATTTAGTTCAAATCCTTTACAGAATAACACGAGCATTGTGTTTTGTATTGCATGTGTGTGTATATGAGAAAAAAGGTATGTATAATCTGTATGTGTGCTTTAACGCGCCTGCTTTTATTAAAATTAATGAGTTTGTTTATCTTGGAAGGAGCTATTTTTGCAACCTACAAGGGCATGAAATTTTCAGTAAACAACATTATTAATGCATAATGCATATTTTCTTTTATTTCAAGTTTTGATTCTGGTGCAGTGAACTATGTAAACAAACATGAAATGATGTACATTTATGGTCTGACTCGTACAGAACTAAAGACGAGAAAACTTCTTATTCAGTAACGATCCATAAATCAAGAGTAAACATTGTTTTATAATGTTCGTATAGAGGTGGAAAAGAAAAGAAGTTTTATATTTTATAGGTGGCAAATAGCGAATTCGGTTTCGCGAAAGCTTCCGTCAGATTAATAATTAGATTTATAACGTTTGTGCAGATGCAAGAGCGCATGCAAAGTTTCATTTCACAAGCTTCAGTAGAAGCGTTCGATTTCTTTGATCAGAGTGTACCATTACAAAGTTTGCAAGCTATATCAAAGATGAATCATGAAATGATTTGGGTTTCATAATAGCAATGTAACTTATACTTCCTTTACACTACAAGGGGGAAGGGCAGTGGCAGGGTTAAGCGGAGGGGAAAGGGAGGGGGGGGGGGAGAGGGGAGGTGAAAGGAGGGTGGAGAAGAGAAGGGGAAGAGGAAAGAGGTGGAGGAGAGGAGAATAGAGAGGGCAGGCGGAAATAGGCTTATCTTGGGCAACGCTGGATATCTCATCTTGTATACCCTGCTACAAAAACTTTCATTAACATTTTTTCCACTTTGCTATTGCAATTTGGTACAACAACACAACGCCACTACTGAGTAACACATTCTGAAAGATTTTGTGCATTTTGAATCTCTTTTTACTTCTGATTGTGAATCAATTGCACGTCTTGGAATGCGGCACTGAAAATTGCAAAATCGCTTCTAGGAATTCGATGTGCACATAAATGAATGCTGACAGGAAACTGAGAATAATGTGTAGTCACTTAACCCACAGATGCTAAGATATTCCTTGCCTTGTCCAAAAATTATGAAATTGACAGAACTGGTTTTTAAAAAAATTAGATTAATGCATGAAATAATACCAGTTTGATTCATCTGACCAAGTGATCAGACTAAACCCAAAGGGTTCCTCCGACCATGGTTTCAATTTGACTAAACATTGCGTTTCTCGCACGGCGGCCTCGAAACATCGGAGTCAGACCTAAAAATGGCGACCACTGACATAACGGAGGGGTCCGCCACTTTGCTTGAAATGAAAGTTTGAGTGCTCGGATGAGTCTATTCACAGCTTGAATTATTCACCTGGTGAGAGGAACCTCGTCCAAAAAAGATATTTATATATACAAAATATTTATTAGGAAACAGTATTCATTGATCACCTAAAAAATGGCTCAAACATTTCATACTGCACATCAGCTGATAACTGACTCGACCAGCATCACTACACCGATGTCAGCGCTATGTCTTAACCAGTGGATCTACGTAGGAACAATGACTTTTCTATGTGCAAACTTGACGTCCAGATCCTATATTGGATCTCCGTGGGCTTGCTGGTTGCGACAGTTATCACCTGACGACCTCAATGTGGAACACTGGGCATCAGATCTTTCAAATTTGAAGCCAAATATGTCAGCAGGTTGTTCTTTTCGTCTTTTTCTTCTTCGTTTTCGTTTTTACCCCAACCTGTTTCACCTCGCTATTGTAGAATTCTCACCATTCCCAGCGTTACGAGAAGAGACAACACAATGTAATTGCCCGGCCTTTGGTCCACTTCCATTCGTGTTCAAGTGATTTCACCTTGAAACTTTTTCTGGCACAGTACCTAACTTGTGGTCTCTCTGTTTTTTCTGACTGTTTACTTTTCTGACATTTTGTCGGGCTCTATTTCATTTTCTCCTGCCATGTTTTGTTTGGTTAATGTAATGTGTATACGCTTTTTTCATTTTGTTTTTTTTTTTCTCCTGCCCTCCGTACCCTGGTCTCATTAATGAAAGAGAGAAAGAAAAAAGCCACCTTTTTAATGTTTGCAATAATATTTTTGTTTTCTTTACCTTATTTTGTCTTTTTAGAAACACCTGCAATCATTCTCTCTTCCCCCTCCCTCTCTCTCTGTCTCTCTGTCTCTCTCTCTCCCCCTCTATGTCTCTGTCTCTCTCTCCCTCTCCCTCTCTCTCTGTATCTCTGTTTCTCTGTCTCTCTCTCTCTCTCTCTCTCTCTCTCTCTCTCTCTCTCTCTCTCTCCCTCTCCCTCTCTTTCTTTCTGTCTCTATGCCTTTTCACTGCCTCTCTGCCATACCTCTCCCTCTCTTCCTTTACCACTCTTGTTATATTTTCTTACATTGCAGAAATAATCAGTTTCATCTGTCAGTGGCACACTTCAGTGACATGAAACTCAGCAATATCTCTCATTGACTTCCTTGTTAAATGATGCTCTTTCACTCTGATATTTACACAAAACATATGTTTGTGCACGGCAGGGGGTATACAAAAATTGTGCTAGATAAGTATTCTTCCCCTCTCCTGTTATTTCCCGTTTTGCCTCACAGGAAAAAAAAAACAACAGAATGTAAATCTTACACATGGGTTTTCAACTTAGAACATTCAGGCCTCGTGAGGTTTGAGTTCAGTTTCTCTTGGCGTCAGTGTGGTGTCTGCTGAATGCTTAGAACCTTGTACTGTTTGCCTCGCCTCGCATTAGCCAATTTTGATCGGCCAACTAGTTTGATGGTGATGTCATGACATTGAGTTTCAATGAAGCCTCGGGCACAAGCCGGACCAGCTGGGATCTCATTGAATCTCAATCCTCCTGACGTCATCATCCGACTTGTCGGCCGATCAGAATAGGCTAGTGTGCGTCTAGGCCAATTATCAAACTTAATAAGTTATGATATAAACAAGTAGTCCACAGCTGAGGCAGAAACTTTGACGTTTCAAATGCATGCAAAGGCAATAGTTGAAAATAAGATTTTGGGGAAAAACCCAATTAGTTGAAATAATTATAGGTCAACCATCAAAAATGTGATGAATGGAGAAGGTGAGGCAAACAACTGGCCATGAGTAACGCTCACACTACGCATATCAAATGACTAGTACGAAATGCAATGCTGTCTCACTTAAGGACAAGGTTAATGTCATAGAATTTGGGAATAAAATTAATGGTAAAATTGGTGAAGCCTATTATAACTATAAGAAATGTCTCAACAGAGTTGAAGCAAATGAGGGAAAATATGCACAGTTATAATATTTACCACAAATGAGATAAAACAGGACAATTACTAATATAGTTATCATAATTATAAAATATGAACATTTTGATTGGGTTTAATCAAGACAGGACAAGATTGGGTCTGCGAAGGGCAAAGGCCTGCACAAGAGATCAGCTTCTGATATTTAACGTGACTTGTAAAATCTGTATAGTTGCCACCTTTGTGCAATGGTCAGAGCTTTTAACCTTCCTGCGAATGTTCTCAGGGTAAAAAGTATCAGATTTGTCAAGAAATGTGTAAGGCACACAAATAATATGAATGCCCACTGAACGCTGTATGACTTAAATCATTGTTCTTTTAAATTCGCCCAATTTCTTGCAAACATATTCAAATCCCTTCCACATGTATGTCGAATAAGATGCTAATGTACATTGTAAGGTTTTACGATTTATTACTAAATCTGCAGATAGACAAGATTTAGAATAACTCACTGCTGGGGTCATTACAAATGATGAGAACCTTAACGCGAGATGTCGGACAAGACTCATGAAACGAAGTCTGTGTTTATGTGTAACCATACATTTCCCAGCCTCAAAGCGAAGACATACTGGAAGATTACAGAATCGTTTTGTTTTGTGTTTTGTTTGTTTCTTTCTTAAATGCTTGGCTTTTAACGGAGGCAAGGAAACGGGTTAATTTTCAGGAGAATGTTAATTAATGCCCCGGTTGCCCCCGCAGTACAATTGCATTGTTATGCCAAAGTGCAAGATTTCATTTCCCCACCGGAACAAGAAGGAAAGTAGACTACGTTTCACAATCCTTGCATTTAAGATAAAATAAGAAGACTTGATTCTCCCATGAGAGAAATTCACGTTTGCAGAACATTTAAGAGCGTACACATCGTACCAACTCATCATTACCTTAACATATCGATCTCAATAACAGTCACATTACATGAAGTGACATATGTAAAACTATTGTTGTTACGTTTACGTACGTAACCCGAGTATTTAGCACTAGGAATACGTATTATAAAGCCTTTTGTGACTCCAGTGATAGAGAGTCCCCTCCCCCCCCCCCCTCAGAAATTCTCCTAACAACAGACTTAATTGATTATTCTTTCAGATTTTCTTTATGTTTTGTTAGTGTTTTGGGGTTGAAAGGGTAAGGGACAAGGTTAAGGATTCGATAAGATTTAGGGTTGAGAATAAGGACGTGGTTGTGGATAGTCACGTTTCAAAAACCTAGTAAAATATAGATCTGTCACACATCTAGCTATAATGTCTTGTTGGGGCAGATTGCTGAGGGCAAAAGCAATCTTCTTCACCTTTCCCTGTTTGCTTTGATGTGTATTAATGCTTCACAATACATAATGCAACATGTTTTTGTACCTGAAACCTGAGTAACTTTCCTTGACTAGAAGACGTGATCATGTTTAAGGGCCATCTTTAAGTACGTCGTACACTCCATTTTGGCGATGTTGACCTCCCCTCACCGTTTTGTACGCTTTTTATTATACTCGGTTCCAACCCTCACACTTGAAGTGCCATTTTTCACGCACTATTCGGCTATTTCATGAGAAACACAACCTATAATAATTGATTTTACTATAACTGCACATCTTATTTGCTGAAAAATATAATCATAACTAAACATTTTCCTTCCTTACCTCACTGAAAGTGTGCCTGCCTTTTACAGACTCCCCATCCGTCTCCATAATACACTTTTCATCCACTAGAATGTACGTTTACGTAAGTAATGAATGACCCATCGTCACAACAGTTACTCAGATTGTAATCATAATAATCATTATTGTTCAGCTTATCTGGAGTTTTAAATATTTACCTGTTACTCGGAACCATTACTTTAGGTGCCCTATTGCAATCATGATGTTCAGTGCATCTGGAGTTTGAAAGTATTCATTATTTAAATTATCTTGAATATCTTATATTGAATTTTCGTCTTTGATCTTCCTTGACGACATCTTCTGTTTAATTTTGCTATTCAGTTATGATTAAAGATGAAAGGAACATCAGATAAAAATTTACTCAGAGCGTCATCTACGCGAATAGGCCTATTCCTGTTCTTTGTTTAGACAGCGAGTTCAAGACAGACAGGAATTTGCACTTGGATATATAGCGTGTATGGGATGGATGCCAGGCGTGGGTAGCAACACCAGGTATGTAGGTCTCAAGGTTGAATGTCTACCTTGCCAACAAAGCATCTGAACAATGTTCACATTTTTATCACTTTTCAGGTAACCCGGTTCTGATATAGCATTCAGGGCCGTCTTAACATCATTGTAGGCCCTTGGGCAAAGCAATTTAGACTGCGTTTTCCCATTTCAAAAACCAGTGTAAATTTATATGCATGGGGCTCCCTAAACTGCTGAGGCCCCTATGGCTAGGCAACTGTCCATTGTGCCAATGCGTTAGGACGGGTCTGATGTCTGTTCATATTTACACAAACCTGCCTCCAGGATGTCATGCACGTGAAGGCAACGATTTTCCAAAATAAGAATACGGAACGAAAGACTTACAAGGATTTATTAGTTTTTTTAACAGAGTCACAGTTTTGTCAGGAAATGTCAATATTTGCCACCCATTTTTATAACCCTTGGCCTCAGGTTTTATCGGTTTTTAAATCAAATGTTACAGAAGTTTTCCCACAGATTCTCCCAGAGTTATCTGCGTCAAAATGATAGTGAGAGATGTCTGTGATTTGGAAATATTTGGCAGGGCCGTAGAGCAACCTACCTCGGTCTGTTTCTGTGATGCTGACAACAGATGCCAGCGTGCACTTCTTCCCACCTGCGTGACGTAAGGCTATGTTGGCAGTCTTCCTTTGTGCGTCAAGCAGATGTATATATATATATATATAACCCGTGGCTTCACAATCAGTGCCTGTAAAATTCAAATTCAAACTGTGTCTGCGGTGTTACTTCCAAGTTGCTACTGAGAATTGATATTCCCACTGAACATTCCTTCTTTACATACTTCCTGGCTGTCCTTGGCAGTTGGAGTGTCTACTGAAATCTTCGCGGCTGCATAGTTCATACTCGGCCAATGAGACTTGTCATCTCTACTGAAACATCCAAAACTGCAGAAATCGTGATCCAAATTTCGGCTCAGTCTTAACATTCCAGTATTAATGACAGACCTTGTATTATCAATGGCTTGAGATTCGCCTGTGGATGCCGCCCCACATGACCAGTAATGATGCGTATGCATCTGCATTACAATTAGGCTTGAATCAGATCTGTTTTGCGTCTGGTTATGAAACATAAACAAAGAAAAAGTGCCAGCAAGCCGTAAAACCCAAACTCAAAATTTGGCAAAAAGAAAGAGTTGTATGTAGCTAAGCCTTGCGTAAGAAATAATACCCCAAACTATACAATGAAACCCAAACTAAAAGAGAAGACAGAAAATGGCCGATATTTCGGCAACTTCTTCAAGGAAAAAAAAAAAGGAAAAAACAACACTTTGTCTATAGCCTCGCTGCGACCCTACAGTTTTTCTGCGCTTTTTTTATATTTTGTTAACCCCAAACTCGAAATCAAAACATAGAGTGCGAGGTCGCTCTTTCCACCACCTGACTCAAGACAGTTTTGACGAGCGAGACAGATTGTCTTAGACCCATCTGTGTGCGGTGTGCCGCTAGACTCCATAGTGCACATCTCAAGCTAAAACCGAGACAAAACAGATTTAACTCTGTCTGTGCGCGCTACCAACCATATTAATAAGTATGAAGTGCAATCCAAACAAAAGCACTCAGTATGTTCAGACTATAAATTAGTTAAGGCTGACGGGATTGATAATATATCAGTAACAGGAACTAGACGTCGTCGGCCCTGCTGGAATAAAATGTCAAGAAAAATATCAAGTCATCAGATTTTCATGTTTGAACTTTGAAACAAATACCCGCTTGTGTTACTGAATGGGTTAAATGCATAGTAAAATAAGGGACGGCTTTCCTGAGAATTCCCATGACCTGCGATTAAAACGATTTACCATTTTATTCTATTTTTACGTAATTGTCAGTAATTCAGCTCTGTTGACTCTGAAATTTGCGGTCTATTTTAAGACAGAGACGGAAGTCACGTCCCGTGCTAGCCAGAGAAATTTATGGTGCGTGTCGTGTTCACGTGCTTAGTGCAGTTGCCAGACTGGTGTTTTTTTTAAACATCTGCAGCAGTAGAGATCGATCGATAACCGACTAGTCGCGGCCCCCGTTTGTGGAAATAAAACCTGGGGGGTCATCCTTAAAATATGCAATTTCGGGGGCCTGGAGGCAGGGGAGATAGGTTGCCCTTAGGGTATGGAAAGCGTATAGGGGGAAGGAGAGTCTGAAGCGTGCGTATGCTTTTCTTTTTGGTAATGAAGTAGAAAGTTTGATTTATTTATATCCCGATGTATCGCCAAATTGAGCGTGAATACTTTTCGGATATCCCCTGAACAGAAGCTCAGTTTTGCTTAGAAGATAAACATCTATTTCATGTTTCACTTTACATAGAAATGGAAATAGCAGCGATCAATTTCATGCTCCACTGATGTTAAAGAAACAATTCGTGGAGAGATACTTATTTTTTTAGGGGCGGTGCCACTGGCATTTGTGCCCCTTTTCGTGTTTCGTTCGTTAGGCAACTAAGGAGAAGACAACCTCCACCCCATCCCCTTTCAACAAAACCCGATATACAAACTCCTAGATGTCCTTCCATCCATCTTTAAACGGTTCCTATGGCGACAGGCCCAAAGTAGCGCTTTAGGTTTAATTTATAAAACACGGGTTGGGACAGACGGGGCGGGGACAATTCCATAATTTCTGCTGGGACTTGTAGTTTTCACAAAATTATAACTGTGTTTTACCAGAAAGTTTACTAGGGGTGCAGGATACAGGAAAGATTGGGAACCGTTGCCCTGGGGGGAGGGGGGGGGAGGGAAAGTGCAGCCAAGCTAATTTCTCGCGTTGTTTTTAATGTACCCAGACTCAAATTTATGAAATTCTTACATTCAGAAGAAGTTAGAGCCGAAGCAATGGCTCAGAAGTTAGACCCCTGGCCCGGATGCGAGAGGCTCCAGGTTCACATCCCCCCTAGGATTTGGAAGTTTTAAAATTACGGTATAGCCCACATGTCATTTTCAAACCAGATATTACTTTTTGTAGGGGGTGCCAGAATACACCAGAAGTTTTCTAGGGGTGCAGGATATAGAAACGGTTGGGAACCGGTACCTTATGGGGCTAGGGGGAAAGTGCAGCCAATCTAATTTCTCGCGTTGTTTTTATGTACCCAGATGCAAATGGCCCAAGGAGAGTGGGCATGCCGTGGGGAGGGAAGAGGGTCCAGTCAGGCTAATTTCTTCACTCTAGTTTCTCACTCATCGAGGACCTGGGTGACTCCCCCTTCCCCCTCGCCCTGCCCCTGTATGACATCGCTGTGCTTAGAGGAAACAAAAAACGCCAACGAGCATGTCAAACATACACAAAACAAGTGCAAAAAGTTATTTAGAGCAAGAAGTATCGACACCGATCTATCAGGAGACAATCTGGGCGAAAACTGATACAGATTCTCAAGTTCAGACAGATACTAACACTGCTGACGCCTTTAGATAATCTACTCCACGTCTTGAGTTCCTTTTCCTTCTCGGGGGCCTCAGCTTAACACTGGTGACGTCTTTAGATAATCTACTCCACGTCTTGGGTTCCTTTTCCTTCTCGGGGGCCTCAGCTTAACACTGATGACGTCTTTAGATAATCTGCTCCACGTCTTGAGTTCCTTTTCCTTCTCGGGGGCCTCAGCTTAACACTGGTGACGTCTTTAGATAATCTACTCCACGTCTTGGGTTCCTTTTCCTTCTCGGGGGCCTCAGCTTAACACTGGTGACGTCTTTAGATAATCTACTCCACGTCTTGGGTTCCTTTTCCTTCTCGGGGGCCTCAGCTTAACACTGGTGGCCCCCCTGTTCTTTATTTCTGTGTCTGGTGTTGTTCCCTCAGCTTGCTCGTTGTCTCCTTGCCAGGTCTTCTTCTGTATCAGAATCTGTCTTTTTCTGTAGTGGTGGGCGCCAAAAGAAGTGCAGTTAGTAGAATTTAGAAGAACAGAGTGGCGGGGCAATGTGGCAGGTAAACAATCCACTCTACCCGAAACATGTAAAGATAAATACTGTTGACCCTAGATTTTCGATTCTTGGTGAAACATTTACGAACATGACAAACACAATAGATCTCGATTCTTTGATTCCTGGTGAAACATCAGAGATGGATAGGGCGTGGTGGATGTTGGAACTTGACACTTGGAGGAGACAAGAACGTAAAACAAACATTCTGCCAAACTTTGTTATCTGGCTATAGCCCCAGGGCCGGATTACGATTTTATACTGTGAGGCCCCCAGTTATAATTAACAAACGTACGAATTTCGGATTCTTGAAATCAGTTTATTCGACTTCTACAACCTATGGCCTGCATAGATGGGGGCAAGTGTAACATATCAAAACAGAGAAGAGATATTCACAATTTCACTCAATGTCTAAAGGCCCTCTGCTGGCGCAGCCCCCCCCCCCCCCCCGGGCTGCAGCCCTAAAACCCACGATTTAATCCGGCAGTGGCTGGTGCGTGGCTGTCTGGATAATACTCCACACTGTGTTAAGACAAGATGTGAATAAAGAGTCTTCAAGCAATGAATCTTCACTAGAATATGCCAGAACCAAAGCTTGTGAAGTGCTACAGCTGAATCAATACATGGCTAAGGATCTGGGATCACAATGACATGATGGTTTGTCTTACACAATAACAAAGCTAATTTTCAACTGAGCTCAATTTTTTTAAAACCAAAGATTTTTCCCTAATTATCACCAAGAAAAAAAAAATGAAACGGGAGCTGGGTACATTGTTATACAATATGGCTTTCGTATTCCAAATGTTTACGATTTTGGAGAATAGAAAATTCTTGGAAAACTAATCTTTCTCTTTGTTCTCGCTCTGTCTGTCTTTTGGTCTGTACGTCACTCTGTAAGTCTCTCTATGACACACACACACAATAAAATATACCCACACGCACGCATACACACATACATTCGCACGAAAGCTCTGCATTTTATAGTAGCCAGCCACTGAGAAGATGACATAATTACCGTACTCAGATTATGGGGCATGACGCATCCCGCGCATGTCGGAGGTCCTCTGTGCAAGCTGCTGACAAAATAGTCAATTTACCTCTAAAATACGGATTTTGCACTATTTGCATGTTTGACTACTTTGATAGCTCTAGCATTTTATATTTCACCTCCGTGTCATAATCGCTTCTGGCCCAGAATAATGAAAAACAGTACAAAATAGTTTTGGTCAATTTTCCCCTCACGCTGTTTTGACGTTCTCGAAGGTTAAGATGCGTAGTAGTGGGCATTTTTAACATTCATTTTCACCCCTCAGCATCCTATGTTGTTTTCATAGAGTAGGGGAGATATGGGTAGGCTCTTTTTTAACTTGTTTTTTTTTTCCTTGCCATTTTATGATAATGATGTTTTCATAGATTAAAGGGTATCGGGACACTCTATTTTTAGCTCCACCCTAAAATGATAAAATGTTTCTGAGAGTAAACAACCCAAACCCGGTTCACTGGCCTCTCGAGTGGCCGACAAGTCACACGTTTGAGGCCCCCTGCTCTGACAGACACATGACAGAAGGATGGCTGTTAATCTTGGCATCGGAGTAAAGGAAAAGTGTGCCGTGAGCACAAAAAAAAATAAAAAATCATTACGTGAGAATTATTTTGTTTTCTCGGCTTGATTTTTGTTTAAAAACCAAGAGGAGACTTGCAAAATTAGCTTTATCTGTATAGAATGTCAGACTACTAAAAAAAAAAAACAACAAACAGACAACCAGTTGTTGATTGGTCAGCTACCTCGGTGGCTTCGAGAAACAGAGGTCAAGGTTGTCTAGCTGACCTTTTCTCTAACTCACGTGTTGAAAGCACGTTTTATCCTCGAGCAAATTCAATATTAGGTCGGTGCAGTGCAAAAAGTTATTATCTCCTTTTTCTGCGAAAATGGAAATAAAAGACTTCCTGCTCTGAACTGATGATTTGATAACAGGGTAAAGGAGAAAAAAAAATGAAAGAAAATAGTCAGAAAAGGGTGGAGATGACATTAACAGGGAACATCAACAGAATCATCCCCAGCCAGTTCCAGGAAAAACACAAGAAGAGGAGACAATTCAAAGAAAGGGCAGACAGAAAAAAAACACAAAAAAACAATTCAGTATCGTCTAGCACGGACCAGCTATACACAGGATAGACAGAAAGTGGCAGACAGGACAAGAGGAAAGACAGACAGATATGCACACACATAGAGACGAGGTGGGAGGTAGAGAGGGTGAGGGAACAACTGGGGAGAGATAGAGAAGGGGAGTTTGAGTTCTAAGTTCTGCGTTTGAAGAGAGCAGGTCGACACGACAGTGGCCATTATTGTACAAGGAAGAAGCAAGGTGATAGACAGGATACAGCAGGGTGAAAGGACAGGAAGGAGAACCCACCAGAAGCGCTCACCAACGTGAGAGAGAGAGAAAGACATCGAGAGATAGAGAGAGAGAGAGAGGGGGGGAAAGAGGCAGAGAGAGAGGGACTGAGGCAGACATAGAGACAGAGAGAGACAAACAGATAGAAAGACAGAGAGAAAGAAAGAGAGACAGAGAGAGAGACCGGTAGAGAGAGACAGAGAGAGGCAGGAAGGGAGAGACAGTAGAGAGAGAGAGACAGAGAAAGCCAGATAGAGAGCGAAACAGAGACAGAGAGAGAGAGAGAGGAGGGGGGGGGGCAGAAACGGTGGATAGACGATATAGCAAAAACTGAAGTACAAAAAAAAACATCAAACCCATTTCTTCACTTCTGAGCGCCAGTTACCAGTTTGCCCTTTTCAAGGCTGGCCGCTTATATCAACGAGCAGCAGTAATCCAAGGAAACCCGTAAAAGAATATTAGGACGATGAAAAAAAAAAATCCAGCACTTAAAATTATATATAGGTCACTGTGCAAGACGTCGGATGTTCCAGAATATTGTTGTTTTCTTTTTAAATTTTGTCTGCATTTCGACCTGCAAACTAATTTGGAGGCCATTAAAAGTTTTCATCCTACTTTGAAAAAAAAAACATTTCTCTATCAGCTCATATCCGATGATTTTCGGTCCTTGCAGTGATGATGGCTGGACCAGCAAGACTAATTCAAAATACGCACTTACAATTGAGAGGCTCTTTTCAAATCTATTTGAATTATTCCACGTCATGTGATGAAAGTAAATAGAATTTCTTTTGTTGTGAGAGATCACTGGGCTGTGGAACCAAAGCTGTAACTTGTCATTCAGTTAAGCAACTAATAAGGAAAACCTGTTGGTTTTTTTTTTTTTTTTTAGTTCTAAGCTAGATTTCAGACAAATAACCGATGCCGTCATTTCAGACGTTGTATATTTTTTTGTGTAAATTGTGTTTCAGTTTCACGGGAAAATGGTAGGAAATAGTGTGAGGGGCTAGAGATTTGATTCATTCATACGAGAAGGACGATTTTTTTGTTTGCAAACACAAACACACACACACACACACACACACACACACATACACACACGCATACACACAAAATAATTGAAATTCATACAACGAAATATGGCAGTGTTGCATGAGAAAATATTTAGTTTTCCACATGAAAAATGTTTACCGATCCACATTTCAAAGTATTTCCTGAGAAATATCTCAGACTTTTCCCAGAAATGAATGTTTTGTGAGCACTATGAGCCATACAATTGTTACATTGAACTTCATTCATCGCCCAGGCATCGTGTTTGCCGATTGCAGTGCAGACCAGCAAATTCAGGAGCGAGGCAGCAACAGACCCCTAAACACAGGTCATCGGCTAAGGGATTTCTCATCCTTTCGAACACTGCCATGGGTGCTGCAATCGCTGGACAGTGCACCGTAACCCTAACCCTAACCCTAACCCTAAAATGACTCTGAACGTCACCGAAAATCCTTGGAATGTGGGTATGTTGCTGTCCCGCTCCTGAATTTGCTGATCTGCGCTGCAATCGGCAAACACGCGCCCAGGCAGAGTTCCGGGGTTCTGGACGAAATCAACACTTGAAAACCTCCTATCTGGACTTGCACAAATTCCGAGATGGCTGCACTTCTCAAAGCTGAAATTTCTTCCCACAAGAATAACGACTGAGCTCAGTTTGAAAGAGCATTATTTAGACTAGCCGACCCGCGCAAGATAAATCTTGCAGATTCTTTGTAGGAAGCCCAACCATATATATCTAGATCTAGGCAACATGAAAGCAGCATTCTGGATTCGATGCAATGACTAATAAAACTTTCACAGAAATATACAGGTGTGATTACGTTGATTTTCGACCACCAATGTGAAAAGGGGGGCGAAGGACGTAATTTCCGGTCACACTTTTCGGTTCTATCCGATGAAAATGCGTCTCTGTTTTTGGGGCTCAAAAATTGTTAATATAAAGAACACTAAAGACTGATTTTTGTTCAAAATGAATGTGTCCACGTAACTCTTCGTCACAAATTGATGCAGTACACTAAGTTCCATAATTTTTTTAATGCGCAGTCGCGAAGTTTTAGCTGCTTAATAATAGAACGTTTTCTTCAGTAAAACTTGAACAAAAATAATTATCATTGAGTTTTCTTACAGTTAAGGGGAAAATGATGACAACAGATCGTCACAGTTCCCAAAAGCTGTAGTAACTCAAAATTTTTAAAAAATCGATTTTTAAATATTCAACTACACATTCAGAGCCACATTGATCGAATGATCAGAGTCAAAGATTCCTGATCCGTAAAATAATCGAATAGCGAACTTTCAACAATTCAGCGTTTTTGCTTCCCCTGAAAAATGACCAAAAGCCGATTACTCCAGTTTAAAGGAACAGTTATGATATAAGGAGGAGGACTAAAAAGTTACTTTACAATTAAAGTTACTTTACTAGAATAGTAACAGTTATGTTGCAACTATAACACAGTTACATTGCGGCTGGAATATTGTACTTTTAAAATTAATGTAAAAATTTATTATTTAGTTATTTTGGAGATGTTGCTCAAATAACTTTTGGCCACTTTTTATAATATTATGGTATAAAATGATATCAGAATATTTTGGGGTTGACTTGGATGAAAATGCTGCATGTATTTATTCCTCATCTGAATTGACACAGTTCTTTTGACAGACGGGTTTCAGTCATGGTTTCACTCATGGTTTCTTTCAGTCATGGTTTCTTTCAGTCATGGTTTCAACCAAAGTGTATTACTATGAGATATTTTACTTTCGAGATCATTTGTTTGAGATGTGAGTGTGTGGAGTTCAGGGGGGCAGAAAGTGGAAAGGAGAAAATGACCTTTTTTGTTTTGTTTGTTTTTCCAGACAGAGTTCTGGACGGAAACTGTCAAGGTCACTGTCAGTGGGTCAATGCATGCGCAGAAAGTTCTATCTTTGGCGAAGATCAAGGTTTTGATTACTGTGGCTTCCTGGATATACCAGGCAAGCGGCAACAGACAGAGAGAGAGAAAGAGAGAGAGAGAGGATGGCCCAGAGAACAGATTTAACCCTCGCCGTACGTCGCCTTTTTACTACCATTCCCGTACGTTGAAGGGTCTGTCACGACCCCACATTTTACATAGCGTTTTTTCATCTCACCTTCTCCGTACGTCGTGGGGTCTGATACTACCCCACATAACAGTACATGCAATAGCATTTTTACATGGTGACGTGTTACTGTGGTGTGTTCCTAATACAATGTACTATTAATAGCAACTAATTAGAAAAAAAAAAACTTTAAAAAGACAGTTTATTGTCAATGCGGTCACATGCACATGTAAACAATATGTTGTAAATTTACATAGTTACAGTGAGAAACTGTCTTTTTATAATTTTTTTCTTTTTTTTTTAAGAAACGGTGTGTGTATGTGCGCGCGCATGTGCTTGCGTGTGTGTGTGTTTGATTATAATGGAGATATCTATTTTTTGGGGGTAATATTTTTTAACCCAATATTAAGACTATTATGCACACTCAACATCAAACCAACTGACCATTCAGGATTTCAGAGTGCACTGTGAATACATTTTGTGTCCAATCAACAAACATGAGGACTTCAGTTGATACCTTACTCCACTCTCCAGCACTAGTGCCACAATATAAGTGAGACAGGAAAATTGTCGGTCGAGTCAAAAACACGATCCTCAATAGAAGGACTTTGAAAGATTTGCTTGGAGGCTTCGACGCCGAACCTGACCTTCAACCAGAGCCTGTGCAATCGATACTTGAAACCCTCTACGGTTGTCCTTGTGGGCTGTGGAGCCCTCTGGCATCCTGCACCTGAATATTACAAGTGCAGCAGTGCTGGCCACGTGTAGCATGTTGTAGAAAAGTCGCATTGGCCAAGACTTTGTAGATCTCCAAGTAGACAGGGCAGCAGCCATCAGGTCCATAACATCAACACCGCCTTTGGTGGCATTGTAGCAGGAGACAATTTCAGGAACTTTCTTTCTGCTGTCATCCACCGATAATGTGTGATGCATGGTGCTGAGAAGTATTGCATTTTTCTTGCTGCCTGACTTGTAGCTAACAAGAGAAGCTTTCTTCTGAAATCCGAAAATTGAATCATATTTTTGGATTTTCTTGTTTGGGATTTCAGGAGTTAAAAACCTTTTGTTTCTCCTAACAGTGCCTACTAGTGTCATTCCATTTTTTGCTAGACAATCCGCTAGTTCCATGTCAGTGAAAAAATTATCACATGTCATGTTCCTAAGTAAACCAAAGAAGGGTGTACACAATCTTGTTGCAACGTTCCGGCCTAAATTTTTCCCCATTTCCCTGCCCTCCTTCCCAAGATAAAGTTCGCCTTCTAAGGGATAAAATGTGTCCGCATCAGCTGACTAGAAAATCTTAATGCCATGCTTTCCTGCTTTGGAAGGCATGTACTGTAGAAACTTAGAACGCCCTATCCACGGCACAAGCTGTTCATATATGGTGATGCATGGTCCTGGCAAGTTTGAATTGAAAATGTCCCACACTTCACGGAATGGAGCAAAAATGTCTCTTGCCCTCCTAGCCGATCTTATTTCTTTGTCATGGCATCGGAAATGTTGTGACAACTGCAGAAAACGATCCCTTCCCATGACGGATCACACAAAATTGTTGCCATATACTTTGTCCCATACCAGTGTTGTTGGCATCAAGTTTTGGCCCATGGCACCGAGGTTGATGAAACATCCAATCAGCGCCTCAATTTCTGTCTCATCGGTCTCCACCCACGTTGCACATTTGCTCCTTCTTCCTTCCAAGTTTGTGCATTTCACTATGATGGAAATCAGCATTCTGGTCAAGAAGAGACGGAATGCAGTCACAGGGGAATGGACGGATAAACAGTTGATGGCCTTGTTCAGTGGAAGTCTGAATATGTTCCTGGCTGGGGTTTTTGTAACTGCCGGTAGGTTATTACTCCACTTTGTTTTGTCATTCTCCTCCATTATGATGTCCCCTGATGATGTACCAACATCTTTTGCTGGTTCCGGCTCAGTGAGGGAGTATTCTTCCTCCTATCTCATAGGCTCTCCCTCCTCCTGCTCCTTCTCCCCATCTTCATCATCAGGATCACTTTCTGACCGTTCTGGGGTTTCTGTAATGAAAACGTTTTCTTCTTCACTGTCAGTTGACACATCAAGGTCTTGATCCATTAGCAGGCGAAAGATGTTCTTACTGTATATCTACAAAATGTAGTAAAAGGGAAAAGTATTAATTATATCAATATAAGGATAAAAGCCCTTTACGATATTTATCTCCCCCGTCAAGCCAAACCATTCCAAAATCCGTCTCAACGTCCAAGGGAGCAGCCATTTTTGGCACGTACTTCCCTTCCCCATGTATACTTAGGCACGCACACACACTCACACATAATAATAATAATATACACACACATCACTCCTTGACAGGATCAAGCAGTTGGTTCATTTCAAGATGTATGCTACACTCAGAACTTCCGAGCTTTTCTCTGCTTCCAAGCAGCACGCATTTATCCAGAGACGACTGTACCGGTAATACTTTTACACCAAAGTGAGGTGTGAAAAATCGCGTCAAGTGCCTTTCCCATACAACGTCGTCAGCCCCGGTAAGGATTTGAACCCCGGACCTACGATCTCATGTCCGGCAGCCTTGTCACTAGTGCCACAATACTACATACCAGTATAGGCTACTGTTCTTATATTATCACCAGGCCGGTTCCTAAACTTTGTGCACAGCTGTCACAGCGCAATGCCTTTTTCTCGTACCTCACTCATATATCATAATATTATAAAAATAAAAATTTATATAGCGCTTGAAATGTCGAAAACAGCATCTCAAAGCGTTTTGCAATAGGCCCAATACAATAAAAACTAACTACAGTACATTGTACATTTGAAAAAAAAAAAACCATAAAATATGGATGTTTATACAATAATGAGCTTTATTATTTTTATGTGGTAGGCCTACTCACCTTGAACTTGCTGTGGAGTTGTGAAATTGTTTCCTCTGAAGTTGACACACTTTTGACAGTTTTTTTTCTTTTCTGTGGCAATCACTTGGTCAATGATATCAGATATTCTGGGCCTCGACACTTTCGTTGACCTGTTATGTCAATGACATGTCCATCAGTCCTGCAAAGTTGTCATTGACTGAGGGATCACATGTAAGGTCAGCCCGTTGAGCGAGCAGCATACAGCTTAGCATAGAACTGCGTCGTGGCATCGAGTGGTGAAAATAAAATGCTGTATAAAATGTGGGGTCGTGTCAGACCCCACGACGTACGGGAAGGAATGAAGAATATTTTGCTATATAAAACATGGGGTCGGGACAAACCCCGCAATTTACAGGAAAGGATGGTAGAAATGCACGTGCATTGGTGAGCAAAGATTCCAATGCTTTTTAATTTTGAATATGTGAGTCGATGGGCGATGACGTAATTGAGGAATACATGGAGTATCGAGCTCCTGGAACTAAAATTGAATTAATGAGAGCACATTTTAGAGGGCGCGGGGTCTCTAATGACCCCCGACGTACGGCGAGGGTTAAAGATTAAGGAGGTGGGGGTGCGCCTCCAGCACAGACTAGAGAGTTGGTGGGGGGGGGGGGTGAGGTTCGCTCTTGTCCATAATGAAGGGTGTAGAGAGGGTTGCCTCTTAGTGCAGGTCAGAGAATTGGCGAACAGCGTGTCCCCCAGTGCAGGTATGGGGATGGAGGGGGCGAGGGGCGCGATTTTTTTCCGTACGAGCTTTAGCAAATTCAGGAGCGGGACAGCAACACACACCCCAAGCCCAGGACAGCTCTAACACATCATAAGGATTTTCGGTGACGTTCAGAGTCATATCAGGCACAGTCCAGAGATTGCAGCACCCATGGCAGTGTTCAATAGGACGAGAAATCCCTTAGCCGATGACCTGTGTTTGGGGTTGTGTTGCTGCCCCGCGCCTGAATTTGCTAAAGCTCGTACGGAAAAAAATCGCGCTGGCGGGGAGGGGGGGGGGTGGGAAGAATCACATAACCTTGGTGATTTTGTTATCTAGAAGCCTGTGAAGGGTCCGATTGGGGGTGGGATGGTGGTGGAGGGGGGGGGGTCATAACATACACTGGGGATCCCAAAAACATACACAGCTCCATCGTTGTTAAGCAACTGCCTAGCCCTGATCTCATTGCACTGTTCCCCTCTCTGATGCAAGTGCAGTGGCGCGCCGTGGGCGGGGCCACAGGGGCGGTTGCCCTGGGTGCAAAATTCTCAGGGTCGCAAAATTCCAAAAGAAAAAAAAGTAGTAATAATGAATAAAAATATTCCCTATCCCCCCCCTCCCCCCCCAAGCCATCACAAAGAAAATGTCCAAATGCTTGAAAAATACACAGTTTTTAAACATGACGGGCGAAAAAACGTTGTCACATAACGATCTGCATGTCAGGGGGACCGGTGGCGTAGTCGTGGGTTATTGAGCCTCCTGACGGTACTGAGCCTCCTGACGGTAGGACCATTAGCAATCCACCAAGTCCCTTCCACCAGTCCAGCATTGTATCCCCTACCCCCCCCCCCTCCCCTCCCCGCACGTCTATTGTATTTTAAGAAAATACTGATGTAATTAAAGCAAAATGCATTTAATGCTGAAATTTACTTAGGAGGCCCGCTTTGTTTTATTTAATTTTACTGCTTTATTTTTTTTTTCCTTTCCAATTTTTCGCCCCTAAGAATTTTGCGCCCGAGGCAACCGCTCCTGTGGCCCCGACCACGCTACGCCACTGCAAGGGGCGCAATACTTTCCCTGCCCTATGCGCTGGCAACCCACGTTACGCCACTGACTGTGCAATAACAGTTATCCCGTCTTGGGTTGTCCTTGCGCCTATCCTATGACCCTGGCCTTGAAAAAAACTGCATCAACGGGGCCGGGGTTGAAGTCACTATTCTAAAGGATAGACGGGTTTTTAAAAAAAAGGGGGGCGGGGGAGAAGGGGTGTGATCTTCAAGGTTGGGAAGGAAAATCCGTGTAGGATCGGGATGTTCATTATTGATTAAAACCAAATTTCAAGGACAGCTTCACTCACGCTGTTGTAGTAAATCGACGAATTTGCAAAATAATAATAATATAATTTCTAAGTCAGTTGTGGAGGGAATGAGAGTAGGGAGGACGGAAAAAATATTTCTTTCATCATGCCGAAAACGATTTCAAAATACCATTTTATTTTTTATCCACTCATATTTAGCACACCAGGTTCTAATAAATAGAAAGGGTGTTTGTTGGGTGGGATGGGGTGGGGATGGAAGAGGGACTGGAAATGGTGAAATTCGCAGCTTTCACACAATTTCGAAAGAAGTATTTAACCCTCCAGGCTTCGCCCCCATTTTTCGCTTGTGGGCGAATTCTGATTTCATGAGAATTTGTCCTTAGGGATATAATTAAGCGCTTTTCATGTCCATTTAGTTGATTTATTGCGCATATTGTAGAAAACATTAAAACTAAGTTAGTTTTCTCGCTCTAAGTTCTTGTGGGAATTGCGACCGAGTGATAAATGCCTGTGTATCACTTAATTAGGGTAACTCTTAGAATAACTTACGGTTCAAATTTCTTCCATTACATGAAGAAAACACTATAAATGCCAAAGACAAAATTGTACAGAAAACAGAAAACATAATTATCGCTCTAATCTCACATCAACCGGCCTCAGGCCAACACGCACTTGCGTCCGTGACACTCAAAACTGGGTAAATTACATTAATCTCAGCCTCGTAAATTTTTGTTGATTTTTTTTCTTATCTCCCTCTTTCTTGGGGGGCGGGGGGGGGGACGCCGGTTTTGTCTCAAGTCTCAAGGTTATACCAGTGTTCAGCTGCATCGTGTACAATTTGCTCCAGGTTTTGCGGGCAAACTTCAGAGTATGTACGGTTGGGCAGTTCTGGGCGGGGGGGGGGGGGGAGGTGGAAGGGGGGGGTGTTGGAAGCGGGGGGGGGGGGGGCTGAGGACGCATTTTAATTATGGTCATAAAGTTAAAAAACAGTTCGGGGTTGTTTATTTCTTTTTCTCCAATTAAGTTCTCAGAATTTTTTTTTTCTAATGAAACTGAAAACTTAATAGCTCAGCAAAATGTCACTAAGAGTTTTAAAACACCAAGGCCTTATCACGGATTATTCCTCATTTTAGGGGCCTTGAGTCAATACGGGCGGGATACGGCAGGGCGTATGAAACACGTTATATAGGCGGGGGGGGGGGGGGAGTGTGGAATATATGGACTAAATTGAGCGTGTATTTTATGTACGGCTCATTAAATTTGTGTGAACCTTTTGGACTCTGTATCAGATACAAGGTCAGGATAGTGTTTCTGAGATCAAGGGATCTCATACTTCAGCGGAGGTACCAGAGTAGATATATTTATGTATGCGCCATTTAGGCTGTGATAAACACTAACTCAAACATCCATGATAAGCCTCCCATTCTCTATTGACGAAATATTATAAAAACCACAGAAAATCTGTGGGGTCCCAGCAAGGCTTGATGCAACCACTTTTCATTTGCCTTTCATTGTATCGTTTTTGTGTTAGTTCTTACGCGAGACTTTGCGACATACAACTTTTTCTTTTTGCCATAATTTAGACTTCACATCCTCAGTGTGTGCTGTAAGGTCATTGTGACAGCGACCTTGATTAAAGTGGGAATAAAGAGAGGTGAAAATAGGCAAGATACAATATTATTACCTTGAATCTCACGAAAGTCATATAATATTGATCCTGATATGAATGTCTGACTTTATCAGCTGCATCTTTCTAATGTGACCTTGCTTGTAGAACAGGGATTAAGATCAAGGTCGAGCTCTGAGACTTCTCACATCCTGCTCTGCATTAAAAAAAAATTGTGTCTGAAACATTCCGCGGCTGAATTGTGGGATACTGAGCTTATCCACTCATGCAGTTTGCGCTCTTTGCCTGAAAGTTCTCTCTGCTGATACTTTCAACTTTGTCTTTCTCTGTGTGAGGTGTGAATCCCCGACAGTTTTATACTCTCTCTCTCTTTCTCTCTCTGTCTCTCTCTCTCTCTCTCTGTCTCTGTCTCTCTCTGTCACTGTCTCTCTCTCTCTCTGTCACTTTCTCTCTCTGTCTCTGTCTCTCTCACCTTCTCTCTCTCTCTCACCTTCTCTCTCTCCCTCTACTCCCACTCTTTCTCCCCCTCCTTTCTTTCCCTTCCTCTCGCTCGTGCTCTCTCACCATTTTCTTTCTTCTTTCTTTCTCATACTCTCACTCTTTCTCTCTCTCTCTCTCTCTTTCTCGCTGTCTCCTCGCTCTCTCTCTCTCTCTTTCTCTCTCTGTGTGTCTCTCTCTGTCTCCATCTCTCTCCTTTCTCTTGCTCTGTCTCCCTCACTCTTTCTGTCTCTTTCTTTCCCTCTGACTTCTGATCTCTCTCTCTCGTCATTTCACTAAGGTTACTAAACTGTTATAAACTGTTAACAACGAAGGTGCTTTAGCAGGTAAACAGTCTGCATGTATCTTTACACTGTGTACGGATTCTGTTGGGATACACACTACCTCCTACCAACACCACTACCAACATCACTGCTAACAAACAGCAACACCACAAATAACATCACCACAACAAACCATCACCAACACCACAAACACCACCACTGCAACTGCAACAAATATCACCATCCCGACCACTACCAACACCACCATTAGCAACAAATGCATGCCAACGACAATTCGTTTTCTGATCAGCAAGCAACCTATAACAAAAGCCTGGCATCCTATCCATAATTTTATAAGCAGTTTGATACTTTAGCCCACGAATCTGACCAGAGAGACACATTAACAAGTATCATCGCTGGCTTCATTATTCTGCCCCCTCATTAAACCTTTCAATACTGAAACAGCATTGCCTTTAACTCTCTACTGCTCATTCAGTTATAGGTTCTGTGTCTCCATTCCTACCTTTTAAATTTAGACCAATAGCCTGATAAAGATTCATATTTAGCATTGAAAAAAACTGAAATACGTGACTATCAATATAACCTGCATTTGAGAAAATCTAGCTTTAGTAGTGGTCAAAAGGTTAATTTGCACACGCGATATAAAATTTGCTTTTAGACATGAGTCATGAAACAGTAAATTTAGTGCGCATAGTATCATGTTGATTATACATTTATTGCCTATCATATTTCAAAGTTCTAGTAAATTTATAGGTCAGTTATGCATGATTCCAAGCCGATATAATTTCTATTTTCCCTGTGAAATGAAGTTGGAATGCGTATGATAATATGGTCGCCTTAGAGCAAAAGTGGCCCATCTCTAAGTTGCTATGTTTTGAGAAAATGAGGGCTGAAGTCTTCGCTACTTAAGAATTTAATGACTTGTAAAAGCAAATAGTTGGTGTTAAAAATATCCACCAACCAAGAACAGGAATTCAACAAATACTTTTAGCAAGATTGAGTCCATGTATAGTCACAGAACCAATATTTGAAAAATTGCCAAAATTTGCGATGGCCCACTCTTGCTCTCCGGTGACCATTTCGAAATTGGGCGTTTGAATTTCTGTTTTCGATTTTGGATGTTAATGAGGTTTGAGGGAACTTGAGTTGAAATGTAAATCATGGCTTTGAAAAGGTGAACTGGGACTGATGTTTACACATGATATTGTCAACAGCATGCAAGGTGACCGAATTTTCCAGATGACCGAACAAAAATATTTGGCTATGGATTTTCATTTCATTTATCTAAATCTTTCAAGTACATTCCTTTTTTTTTTTTTCACTCCAGGCAATTAAAAACTTGCCATAGGAGTTTTTTTTTTTCTTTGAAAAGTAAAGATTATTGTAAATTTTTCAGTCTAAAACTTAAGTGTTTTTGGTTGCTTTTTTTAGGGGGGGGGGGGTATTATAGGCTAGGTAATAGGCTCATTTTTTCAGATTGCATGTTCTATTCATAGAGTGCATGCAAGCTGACATGTTGGATTCTCAGTATCTGACAGCTGGTGTATGATGCAATATTTATCATAAAACGGGTGTTTGCCTTGAAAAAGAAAAGAAAACAGTGCCTGTTCCTGGGAAAAGTGTGTGTGTGGGAGGTGGAGAGAGAGAGAGAAAGGCAGATATTCAGTTCCTTTGTCGGAGCGTGGAAGGTCCAAAAACGTTGGTGAATCCAAGGCATGGCCGTCTTAACATCATTCTAGGCCCCTGGGCAAAGCAATAGGCTGAATAGGCTGCAGCCCGCCCTCTAAGCAACAGCTCAGAAATGTGCATGCATGTGGTCCCCTAAACCCTTGGGGCCCCTGGGCAACTGCCCAATGTGTCCATGCGTTGAGACGGCTCTGATCCAAAGCCCTAAAGTACAATTTAGTCTTGATATTCCCGAAACAGTGGTTACATACCGCAAAAATTCCAGATAATATTATTGGCAATGGGGTGGGGGCGGGGGGGGGGGGGGGGAGGGAGGAGGAGACAAGAGAGAAGTTAAACTAAACATGGTGATGAAACTCGGTTACGATAATAATGTCTCCAAACTCCAACCACCTGTTGCCCGGCACAGCCAGAGGGACAAATATGTCGGTGAGTAGGTTAGAAAACACATACAGACCATGTTTTGATACGATGGACAAGTCCATAGAAATGGCGCTTTGGCAATGTTGTTGTTCAGTGGCGGATCTACAATAAAACTAATGAAGTTTAAGCTCCAGGGCGCCTCATCCCGGAGAGGTCCTGAAGAGACGTTTTTCAAAGTGTGAATTTTGGATGTTGCCCCATTTGTACTGTTGCTGGTTGCGAAAAGGCCCCATAATAGTTCAGGCTTCAGGGTCTCAAACTTGCAGGTCCGCCACTGCTCTTGCAATTCAAGTTACCATGACCTCACGATGCGCCTGGCTTTTGATTAATGTAACACTCGGTAAGGGGTGAGGCAGTGAAATTGGTGAGGAAGTTTTAATTTAGGAAACTGGTCTTGTTTCTGGATAGACAGACAGACACACAGACAGACAGACAGACAGACAGACAGATAGACAGATAGATAGATAGATAGATAGATAGATAGATAGATAGATAGATAGATAGATAGATAGATAGATAGATAGATAGATAGATAGATAGATAGATAGATAGATAGATAGATAGATGGATAGATAGATAGATTGATAGATAGATAGATAGATAGATAGATTGATTGATAGATAGATAGATAGATAGATAGATAGATAGATAGATAGATAGATAGATAGATAGATAGATAGACAGACAGACAGACAGACAGACAGACAGACAGACAGACAGACAGACAGCTAATCAGTCATGTAGCCAGCCAGCCAACTAGCCAGGCAGACAGGGAGACAGACAGACAAACAGGCAGGCAGGTAGATTATAGGGCAATTTAACATATTCCATCAGTATCTCACCTTTTGATTCTTACCTTCTTTCTTTCTTTCTTTATCTCCTTTTGTCTTTCTTTCTTTAATTTTAAATTGAGACCCAAAAAACTGTTTGAAATTATGCAACACTATTATCCACCAGCCCTTCACTCTTCATGGAATGACCCAGAAAGCAAACATTGCTTGTCGGCAATTCTCAACTCTTTTTTGTTAACCAGGTTATTATAATGCAACAGCTGAAACAGTGATTCATCATCTCCATGATAGAGACAATATTTTGTCCAGCAATTGGAGCTCCGTATTAACAACAACAAACAGAAGAGCAAGATAAATATAAACTTTTCCTTAGGGACCATCAATAAAGTACCTTTGTACTAAGCATGCTTGGATTTTGGCCATTTTTTAAAACCCATCCTCCCCAATGTACGGTTTTCACACGCTTGGCGTCGAACCCCCTCTCCTCTATCACAACTTAGAGTACAGTCATTATAATGGTTCAAATCCATGAAAATACCTTGATATTTTGCAGCTTTAAATGGCATTTGCACGACATCTTTATCTGTTTCATTGGAGGCATTGCTTGAATTTGATGTCTTTTTCTTTTAATCCACCAAAGTTTTTATTTCATTATTGTAACTGAAAAGGATGCAAACTTTTCAGAGTAACCAGCAGGGGGGGGGGGGGGCTGCTCCCACTCTCCATGTATTGCTTTTCATAATGCCGGGGGTCGTGATTTTTTTCCGTACGAGGTTTAGCAAATTCAGGAGCGGGACAGCAACACACCCCCCAAACACAGGACAGCTCCAACACATCCCAGGGATTTTCGGTGACGTTCAGAGTCATATCAGGCACAGTCCAGAGACTGCAACACCCATGACAGTGCTCGATAGGACGAGAAATCCCTTAGCCGATCTCCTGTGTTTTGGGGTATGTGTTGCTGCCCCGCTCCTGAATTTGCTAAAGCTCGTACGGAAAAAAATCACATTGCCGGAGGCAAAGGCCTGCCTCCTCCCGGGAGATACGTACTTTAAAGCGGGTCTCTTATTTTGAACCGATACTAACTACTGTTAGATGTCAGGACATCTGAATCTCCATTAGTGTTCTAGAGAGACCTAATCAGAGGATCCATTTCTAGGAGGTGAAAGTGGCCAAAAATGTTTCTTCACACTGGCGTAGCAGAATTATAGGCACTGCCCACTGTGCTGGTGCAAAGAAAAATGTATGGGTGTTGAGACACCAGTCTGACGCTAGCTTTAGTCTGTTTCACCCATAAAGTGAGAGTTGTGAACCCCAGGGGAATTGTCCCCAGGGTCGTTTCTGGCAGAACGATTGGTTGGAGGGGGGGTCACCCCTGGACGAGGCTGAGATTAGCGGAGGGCATGATTTGCCGTGGCTTTTGATTAATAATTTAACTCTTGGTAGGAGGTTGAAGGATGGTATTTTGAATTAAGTCTGATTTTTGGATATAGCGTCGTAGATAGAGATAGATAGATAGATAGATAGATAGATAGATAGATAGATAGATAGATAGATAGATAGATAGATAGATAGATAGATAGATAGATGGATAGAAAGAAAGATAAATAGATAGATAGGTAGATAGATAGATAGATAGATAGATAGATATATAGATAGAAAGATAGATAGATAGATAGATAGCTAGATAGATAGATAGATAGATAGATAGATAGATAGATAGATAGATAGATAGATAGATAGATAGATAGATAGATAGATAGATAGATAGATAGATAGATGAATAGAAAGAAAGAAATAGATAGATAAGTAGATAGATAGATAGATATATAGGAAGATACATAGATAGATAGATAGATAGATAGATAGATAGATAGATAGATAGATAGATAGATAGATAGATAGATAGATAGATAGATAGATAGATAGATAGATAGATAGGTAGATAGATAGATAGATAGACAGATAGATAGATAGATAGACAGACTGATAGATAGGATGATGGAAAGAGAGATATACAGACAGACATACAAATAGGCGTCCAGACAGACAGACAGATAGATAGATAGATAGATAGATAGATAGATAGATAGATAGATAGATAGATAGATAGATAGATAGATAGATAGATAGATAGATAGATAGATAGATAGATAGATAGATAGATAGGGCCTAGATAGATAGATAGATAGATAGATAGATAGATAGATAGATAGATAGATAGATAGATAGATAGATAGATAGATAGATAGATAGATAGATAGATAGATAGATAGATAGATAGATAAAATAGCCACTGAATGAATACGTTGTGCACAATTTATCCTATATTTCGTGCTTCTGAAACGATCAGTGCTCATGCTAATTCTTTCCACAATCATCATCATTTCGATTAGAACACAAAAATCCTCACACTGTACATCAAAACTGTCTCAACATTTAGACCTGTCACTTGCGACACTCGTCAAAACCTGTGCTGAAACTTCATCTCACTCTAATTACTGGCAACAAATGTATTGTCATTAAAGTTAGATTCACAAATAAAAAGTTAAACCATATCCGTGATAGAATGATACGGTCTGTTAGTGTTAAGTCTGACAAGTGTGCCGTATCGATGCATGACACTGTGACAGTGAAAAAAAAAAATCAACAAAAGACTGAATGCATTTGTGACGTATCATGTTACACCTCAGTGCTGGTTATTGTTATTAATTTAGATATTGTCTCTCTCCCCCCCCCCCAGCACCCCCCCCCCCTTGGGCTGTGTATAGTATCATATTTTGTCCTAGAGGTCTAATCACCCTCTCCCTCCCGTCCCCCACCCGAAATGGCAGCTAGCCAAGCGGGACAAATTTGGATCAGGTTCAATGCTACATTAGTCATCTTTTGGCTATGCGTATATTGCAAGACATAGCAATGATGTTTTTTTTTCGGTTGTTGTTTTTTTTTTTTGGTGAGAGGGAGGGTTTTGTTTGTCTTGTTTTGTTTTGTTTTCACGGATAAATTTTTTACGGGGGTTGGTGAGGTGGGGGTGGGGGGGGGTGGGGTGGGGGGGGGGGTGGGGGAGGGCTGAGTAATAGAAACGTATACATGGTAGGAAAAAGGTTGGTGAAAGTGGTGATGAAGAAACTGGATGTAGCTGTACACAAAGGCGGCGCTGGCAAGTAAAAGTAACCTAATATAGTGATACGATAGACACAGCTGGAAAGGAAAGGGGGAGGGGGGTTGGGGGGGGGGGGGAGGAGACAAAGGATTTGAGAAAGAAAGAGAGATAAAAAGGAAATGTGTTTAAAGAAAAATGGCAAAGACAGAAAGAATGAAAGTACAAAAGGGGCAATGAAAGATAGAAATTAACATGAAAAACTAGATCATGAGACAACCAAAAAAAAAATGAGAAGAGAGAGATGAAAAGGAATGAAATAAATGATGCAAAACGAATGGAAGAAGAAAAAATAAAGATAGAAAAACTGCAATGAGTAGATAAAATGCAGTTACAAAAAAAAAAATATTCAGAAGAGGTGTACAGATACAGAAGAACTAAATAAAACCACCACAACAAAATGTATTTTAATAAGGGGAAAGAAAAGAAAGAAAATAGGCAATGATAATAATAATTTTAAAAAGTGATAGTTATAATTATTGAAGGGTGACAAAGATTGGCCCGCCAAGGACATGCCTGTATGTCAGGTCGAAAACCATATTTCTTAACAACAAATGAAAACGTAGATGATCTCTGTACAGTTTTTCCCGTTTCACCCCCCCCCTTCCCCTCCCCGCCCTCCCCCCCCCCCCCCATAAAATTAATGCTTAACTGATAAAGAATTCAAAATAAATTAATCAAAATATGTAAAACGAAACAAGATAAAAAGCTAGCTAGCTGACCCGCCAGTGACAATTGCAAGGGCAATACTACATTCACTGAATAAATAAAATAAATTAATAAGTAATAATTAAGAAATGCTTACTTTTCCAATTTAAGAACTGCAAAAACGCTCAGAATAGGAAAGATAGGAGAATAATGACAATTAAAAACTTAATTGAAACCGGATCTGTTTGTTTACAACAATGATGAAATCTGTAAATTATGGCGAAGACAAAAGATAGTTCGAGATGATCTTTATTTAGAATTTTTAAGAAAGAAAGAGAAAAAAAAATTAGCCTACATCCAGGATGTCGAAACAGGCGAGTTTGTGATATTTCCGTGAAAGATCAAGTTATTATTGACGGGTGTCCCCCATCCAGCTATCTATCTATCTATCTATCTATCTATCTATCTATCTATCTATCTATCTATCTATCTATCTATCTATCTATCTATCTATCTATCTATCTATCTATCTATCTGTCTATCTATCTATCTATCTATCTATCTGTCTGTCTGTCTGTCTGTCTGTCTGTCTGTCTGTCTGTCTGTCTGTCTGTCTGTCTGTCTGTCTGTCTGTCTGTCTGTCTGTCTGTCTGTCTGTCGGTCGGTCGGTCGGTCGGTCGATATCTAGCTATCCACAAATCAGAGAACCATTAGAGACGAATGTCCACTATATAGCGAGATAGGAGATGAAGAAGAATAAACGGATGGCCGAGTATGTATAAACAGTATTAATTTTGCAATTCATGCTAAGCTAGTTAATAGGCTCTACATCATCAAAACAAAGCGGCTGGCCGCATTTGTTGCCAAACATCTCAGGTTACCAAGGACAAATTACAGCATCAGTTGCCAGTATGACATGTTGCCAATTGCTAAGTAATCTAATCCAGGCATGGAGTTACGGGCCGTAGAGTGTTAAGTAACTGTGCCGGGACACCAATCTATGGGGAGTCCCCACAGAGATATACTGAGATACATCCATAATGTACTTTTGCTAGGGGGGGGGGGGAGGGGGGGTTCCCAGCGTGAGGAAAACGTACAGGTCCCCAACATGAGAAAAACATACAGGGCCCCAACGAGAGAAAAATGTACAGTTTGAGTCTGACTTTAACAGCTTGTCGTCACGATAACGGCCATTCGGCGCGTTTCGCAGTTTTTGTTTTTTTTCGTTATCTTACTTCCAGCTAGACTTCAGTCCTCAGATTCCTATAGATCAGACCAAAAGAACGTGAAGTTAAAAATCTAATGGGAAAAGGCCAACACTAAAAAGTATGTCCAATATGATAAAATTCGGTTTCTGAGAGGAAATGGGGGGGGGGGGGGGCAGAAGAGCGTACCTACGAATTTCAGTTACGGTAAATAAAATATAGAAGTTTGCTTTTTTCTTGTTTTTCAGTACATTTTGTACGATTATATAAAAATATAATAATTTATACAAATTTAACATTGGCCATGTAGAAACGAAACAATCAAAATAGATCTTGCAAAATGCCACATATTAAGTCTTAGACCATCAAGGTTCCACCGTGGACATTTACCATTTTAATAACTTTACCCTTATGATTATCTTGGGAGGGGGAGGGGGACAGAATCTGAAGCCAAGTGTATAGGGGGGTGGGGTGGAGGTGAGGGTGGGGTACAAAAAATTGCCCAACTCTCGGCCATTTTCTGTCTTCTCTTTTAGTTTGCGTTTCATTGTATCGTTTCGGTATTATTTCTTGCGCTAGACTCTGCTACATACAACTTTTTATTTCTGCCAACTCTTGACTTTGCAAATAGTCTTGCCACAACCCCCACAGTTTCTCTGTGGATTTTATAATATTTCCGTCTAAGCACTATGGCGTGCCGAAGGAGGCAGATGGCAGTTAATTGCATATGACATGGATGTGGGCATCATGACCAACTACGCTCGTTTCACCTCACATTTTGGCTGAGCCCAGCTGATAGCCGTACCGTCCACGGCTTATCTAAAAGGGAATTTCACAGCAGATAATTATTAATACCTCCCATAATTTAGAGTCTAGAAAATACTTGCAGATCTAAATTATCGCGAAATTTCAGGTAGGTGGAACGGCTATTTGCTTCAAAAAGCATTCCACAAATTCTCCTTTTGTTTTGAATGTTTAGATATCAAACCAGCTGTAGCAGTAAATTATTAGAAACTCATTTTAACCCTCTCGGCCCCGACCCTATTTTTGCTTTAGGGAAAATTCTGATTTTGTGAGAATTTGTTCTTACTCATTCCCTACGTTAACTTTTGTGGGTACGGACAGCAGCTCTCAGCTTTATCCACTTTGATATTTAGGGGTTGTTCCAAGATGTGTTTTCTTTCACCCAGTATGAACACAAGACATAACATTATACATCTATATAAAAAAACAGCAAGGAAAAAAAATTCACTGCTGCGAGGAAGAAATGCCCAAACCTGAAAAAATTACATGTGAAAGATAGTTCTTTTTGCTACTATATCTATTCCCTTGACATAAAAGCGAAGTATCGTAATTTTGTAATAAATGAAAATAGGCCTAAAAACATCGAATAATGCTTTCTCCTCAACAATGGTTGCCTCCCTCCTGCCTTTGTTTTGTTTCGACTTTAAACTTCCGGTTGCGTTTCAAAGTTTGAATGCATGAGTTTCTGTGCCGTCTGCTTTATGGACGGTACGGGCCATGCGGGTGTTGCTGTGCCAGTTGTGAGCTGTTTTCTTCCTAGATCTACATAATCTGTGTGCTGATTGTGCGTGTTGTTTGCAACCCGTTCTTTGAACGGGCCCTTACACTAGTCAAGTAAAGAAAAATCAGTGAACCAGGATAGGATTCGATATTTAAAAAAGTTGGCTTAGATATTATTTTTGGAAAATTGGTGCCCACTCGTAGCGAAGGAAAAACTTTCCAGTCGAACATTGGGTTTACCGTAGCGAATGAGTTAAGGGTTCTTCGTGATCCTTTGGTTGATTTAGTGTACAATTATTGTAGAAATTACTAAAAATAACTTTTCTCACCTTGAGTTCCTGTGGGGACTGCAGCCCGAGTCATAAATTTCTGTGTATCACTGAGGAGACCATGGGGACCTAGATGGTTAAAGAGCTCCCATTTAAATTATTGGCCGATGCTTCCATTATTTTTGTACCCCCCAAAAATACCCCTTAAAACCTTCATTACGAAGGTTCCCTTGGACTTAATATTTCATTGCGTAACGCCCTCTGATTGTGACACACTGCGTATAATGATCATGCCAAAATAATGCCACTCTTCTAAGAATCAAATACTGGATTGTGTCATTATAGAATATTACATCGTTTTGCTCACACAGCTACTGAGTAGTGCCAAACTTTTCTTATTATCAAAGGCCACTCCTCACATTCCAGGTGAACAAATGCGAAATATAAAATTCTGAAATGTTCTTTTCTCTAGCCAAGTGAGACATCCCTCCTGTGACGTCATCGTAATATAAAAGTCATTATGACGAGGTTGAAACCTTGAAACCTGGCCAAGAAATAATAATAATAATAATAAAACATTGTGAATCGTAGAGCTATTCAATTCCTTTTTAGACACATTTCAGTTTTGTACTAAGCCTTGTTGCAATCTTCCCCTCCCTCTTCTCTCTTTGTGTGTCTCTCTCTCTTTCTCTCTCTCTCTCTCCCTCTCTGTCTCTCTTTCCCTTTCTCTCTCTCTCTCTCTCTCTCTCTCTCTCTCTCTCTCTCTCTCTCTCTCCTCTCTCTCTCTCCCTCTCTGTCTCTCTTTCCCTCTCTCTGTCTCTCTCTCTTTCATTCTGTCTGTCTCTCCCTGTCTCTCTCTCTCTCTTCCCCCCCCCCTCTCTCTCTCTCTCCCTATATCTCTGTCTCCCTCTCTCTGTTTCTCTCTCTTCCCCCCCCCCACCTCTGTGTGTAGGTGTGTGTCTTAATGAGTCAACAGTAGAAAATTTGACGTCACCATGTGTCAGTAATAAATAGCCAGTACTAGTAAAATTACACCAGACTATTATGCTGCCATTAAGATGACAATGAATTTCTAATTACATGATATCACATGTTGGGTGTATTTGTGTGCACTTAGTTATGCGTATCCACGAAAGAATTATATTCTGACGTGGACCCACAGCACATCTTGTCCTTTCTGAAAGAGGCTAGGACCTACGGCTTGATTTATAAAACTCCTATACACGTTTACAAAATTCTTTCAGATCTACACAGGAAAAGTTTTTGAGAACTTTATCAATGAAATAAAGTGAAATGAGAACTATTTAAATCTGTCTGTGAAATTTAAATCGATGAAGCTCCGAATATTAAACAAAAGTAAAGTGCCTGAATAGGCCGTGAAAAACGCAAAGCGGCCGTTTATATCGTCCTGCCGCACTGTAATGCCCTAACTGAACTTAAATATTATGCTATTCCGCCTTGATTTCTTCTCATAATATAGAATAATGAATACATTTCCCAGTGAGAAAACAATGCCTCATCACTGTTCGGACCCGAAATAGATATCCATTAAAAACTATTGTACATTCATGCATGTATTTATATTTTATCAGGCGAAACAATCTACATTGAGGATGTTAAACATGATGACTTGCAGAATTACCGCACTGCAGATTCAGCGAAAAAAAAAAACGCCACTGTATCACAAAAAACCAGACTGATATAAACACCATATTGATACCTATATTTATCCGTGTTCTCGCCAAACTAAAATGGGAAATAAAAAAAAATAAAAAATTTAAAAAATGCAATTCTCAAGGCTGTGGGTTGTCAATAACAGCAACAGCACCAACAAAGATGACATGGAAATTAGACTCAATGAATTCAGAAACAGAAAAAAAAATAGTATTGAGAATTGATTTTATCTCAGCAAGCTTTATGTTACTAAAGATCTCCATCGGGCTTTCAAAACAAACAAACAGATAAAAAGTTACCTTTTTTTAAAAACATAATGTATATAAATGTGTTACCAGTTTATTTATACGGAACAATAGTTTTTATAATAGTTAAACAATAGTTAAATATAATCCTATTAATTTGTAGAATTTAGAAACTCTGAAGACGAAATGTAAATAAAGTGCCCAAATAAACCCTGATAGGCCCAAAGTGACAGTTATAGTGCCAATGCACCGTAAAAACCTACCTCAAACTCAGTTCTTACCAGTTTATTTTACGACACTTCACCTTTGTTAATTGAACAGCAGCATTTACAAGTCGTACGAAATGGAGTTTGATCATTGAATATTTTAGGCTGATGGGTGTCAGGCATGATTTTTGCCATTAAACATTAAGCCTAATGATGTTAGGCCTTATGATTTTCTGCAGTTAAGTCTGCAAAGTGCGAACAGAAGCCAGTCTGGCCACACAAAGCTAACCTTGTCACACTGATAATAATATCATGCAGGTTGGGCTATACTGTGCCACTTTCTACGTCAAATTTACCTATAAACACCCCTTTATAAAATGACGTTATTTTGTTCTCTCTTTCTATTTGGATCGTAATTTTGTGCCACTAAACTTGTGAGCACACCAGCCGATTTTGGTCGGCCGAATAGTTGACTGGTGACGTCACGATACTGAGTATCAATGAAACCTCGCACGCCATCCGACTTGTTAAATCTCGTTAAAACTCAATAATCTTGACCTCACCATTTAACTGATCGGCCGATCAAAATCGGATGGTGTGCTCCTGGCCTTAACAGGTCATGGCAAATTCATTAAATTGAACAAGGTATAAAACTAACGAGCAACCCGAAATTGTTTTTGTGTTTCATGTAAAAATTTGTTTTTGGGGCTTATACGGTGTTTTCCCATAGTACCACAGTATACACAGTTTACAGATCCCTCGACATTTACATGTGAATGTGTCATGTAAACGGTGTTGTCCTGTGTAAATGGAAAGGACAACACTAAAAGCTGAGCACCTTCAAGGGGTCAAGATCTCAACCTTGCGTTAAAGTACATGCATCCTATCCAAACAGATGAAACAAATAACAAAAAGAAAATGTTTAACCCTCTAGTCCCCGCCCCATTTTTTCTTTCGGGAAAATTCTGATTTTGTGAAAATTTTTGTTCTCAGGGGCATAAGGGGCTTTCATGATCATTTAGTTGATTTAAATGTCAGGCCAGAGTTTTCTGCTATTGTATGACAGTACACAATACAGCCTGCTACTGTCACCCCCACTGTCTTGTGGGTCATCTCGGGAGAGAGGAAGACTAGGGGAAGGTAACCCTGAATACAAATACCACACTGCCTTGTGTGTTGCTATGATAGCAAAGGCTATGGGAGTAAACCCAGACAGAAAATCAGGAGTGGAGACCCGAAGGTGGTTGTCAGGGAGAACTGCATCAAACTGGCTTCCAGCATCTCCTGCAGCCGGACTAGTTCCAAATGTATTGACCTGGTCTCTCCCTTGGGTTTAACTAGAATGGCAGAGAGAGGGGTGGTGCCTCTGGGCAAAGCACCATCTCTTAAAAATAGCCCAGGCAAGGCAGCAAAACGAGGAGGCGTTTGCTCGGGCTTGGCAAGCGTCTGTCTCTCCTCTATAAGCCCACCCATTTCCGATTTGGAGAGGACACTCCAGCCATCCGTTACGGATGGGCACAACACGGGAGGTGGCAGTTACCGGTGATAAGCTCAATCCATTTGGCGTACGGATGAGCGCCAGGGGTCCCCTCTGTCGGTGGGAGCGGCTTTTCAGCTGCATTGATCAACTACCGCCCGCCGTAACCTGGGCAGCCCCCAGGCAGTTGGGTGTTGTTCCGCCACGTCAGCCTGCTTCATAAGGTGGTTGGAGCTAGACCAAAAGTCAAAAAGCTGACGTAAAGTGTGCACCTGGCAAAAACAGAAAAATACTAAAACTTGGTACCTGGAACGTCAGAACAATGCGCCCAGGCTTGCAACAGCAAGATCTCACTAATATTGACTCCATCAGGAAATCCCAAATTATTGATCGAGAACTTCAGCTACTAAACATCGACATCGCTGCCCTTCAAGAAACTCGACTTCCCGACTCCGGGTCAGTCAAAGAAGAAAACTACACCTTCTTCTGGCAGGGCCTTAGCAGCGAACAGCCGAGAATCCACGGCGTGGGCTTCGCCGTAAAAAACTCCCTTATCAATTCGATCGCAACTCCAATTGGAGTGTCAGAACGCATCATGACACTCAGACTGAACACCCGGTCTGGTTTTACCAACATTATCTGTGTCTATGCCCCAACACTTACCTCCTCTGACGAAACCAAAGACATTTTCTACGAGGCATTGCAGAGGACTCTCCACAACATCCCTCTCACCGAAGGCCTGCTAATTCTGGGTGACTTTAACGCTCGAGTGGGAGCAGATCACTCCGCATGGCCAAAGTGCATTGGGCACTTCGGCATTGGCAACATCAACGAAAACGGGCAGCGCCTTCTGGAGCTATGCTCCGTAAACTCATTATGTGTTACAAACACGTACTTTGACCTTAAGAGATGCCAAAGAACATCATGGCGCCATCCCAGGTCTGGCCATTGGCATCAATTACATCTTATTCTCTCAAGGAGGAAGAGTTTGGGCTGTATAAAAATAACTCGTTCCCTCCACAGTGCTGACTGTGACACCGACCATGCACTGGTAGTCAGCAAAATCAAAATTTCGGCCAAGAAAATATACAGATCAAAAGCCCCTTCAATCCCTAAGATCAATGTAACAGCAATCAGAGATGAATCAAATAGAAAGTCATTTGAAAAGTTATTTGCTGAAAGCATGGATAATGTCACCCAATGTGACTCGGTAGATGAAACTTGGAACACTCTCAGTTCAAAAATTCATGACTGTGCCATCAAGTCTTTTGGACAGCATAAAGTTTCAAACAACGACTGGGTAGCCCAGAACAGCGAAATTCTCCTACCTCTCATTGAGCAAAAGAAATCTGCTTTCAATGAGTATAACAAAAATTGCAATCAGAGTACAAAAACTTGTTTGAAAAATGCAAAAGCTAAACTTCAGCTGGAGGTAAGACGTTGCGCCAACAAATACTGGACAGACTTGTGTAACAGCATACAAGAGGCAAATGAAAAGGGAGATATGAAAACCGCCTTTAGTCAGATGAAAGTAGCTCTTGGGCCAATCATCACCAAAAGCGCCCCACTTAAGTCTGTAAATGGTGAACCCATCACAGATAAAAATGAACAACTGAATAGGTGGGTAGAGCATTACTCTCTGTTGTATTCAACTGAGAAAAATATTCCACCAGATTTTGAGGAACACCTCCAAAAACTGCCAATAATGGCCGAACTTGACGCTGAACCTTCCTTAGTCGAGCTTTCCAATGCAATCGACCACCTGTCTGCTGGAAAAGCCACAGGAAGTGACAACATTCCTGCAGAGGTATTAAAAGACCTAAAAGGCCCACTATTACCACACCTGTATAATCTGTTACTGCAGTGTTGGAAAGAAGGCGTGATACCACATGATATGAGAGACGCCAAAATTGTCACACTTTACAAGAACAAAGGAGACAAAGGCGACTGCAACAACTATCGAGGCATATCCCTCCTCAGCATTACTGGAAAGGCTTTTGCTCGCGTCATCCTCTGCCGCCTTCAACAACTGGCGGAAAAGTCTTACCAGAAACACAATGTGGCTTTCGAAGCAAACGATCAACTATTGACATGATATTTGCACTTCGGCAAATCCAAGAAAAATGTAAAGAACAAAACAGGCCGCTTATAACATGCTTTGTGGACCTAACAAAGGCTTTCGACACCGTAAGCCGATCTGGCCTGTATGCAGTCCTTAAATCCATAGGCTGTCCACCAACATTGCTAAAACTTATTGCATCCTTCCACACTGACATGAGGGCATGTGTCAACTTTGAGGGCTGCACATCCAATTCATTTGCTGTAAACAGCGGTGTGAAGCAGGGATGTGTTCTTGCTCCTACCTTATTTGGTATATATTTTGCAGCCCTACTCAAGAATGCCTTTGGTCAATGTTCAGGTGGAGTACTTATTAACACCAGAGTGGACGGCTCCATTTTTAATGTTGCCAGACTAAAAGCAAAATCTCGTACAGAGCATATTATGTTACAAGAGCTCCTCTTCGCAGATGATGCTGCAATCGTGGCCCACGATGAAACCACGCTCCAGGCTCTCATCAATAGCCTTGGCAAAGCCTGTGACAAATTCATGCTAAGGATCAGTGTCTCAAAAACTGTAGTTTTGACACAAGGCTTGAGAAACCCCAACCCAATCATGCTGAATGGCTCTCCTCTGGAGCAAGTGGGAAAATTCTGCTACCTAGGCTCAACCATCAGTGGTAGCACAGACATAACAACTGAAATAAATGCCAGAATAGGAAAGGCGGCCACAGCTTTTGGCAAACTCTCAAAAAGGGTGTGGAACAATAGCAAGCTGACCATCAAAACAAAGGTACTCGTGTACCAAACTTGCGTCCTAAGCACCCTGCTGTATGGCTCAGAGACATGGACCACCTACTCCAAACATGAAAGATCCCTCAACTCCTTCCACCTGCGCTGCCTACGCAAAATTCTCAAGATCAAGTGGCAAGACAGGATCTCAAATATCGAAGTTCTGAGCCGAGCCAACATTCCATCAACTCAGGCTCTCCTAGGCAAAAAAAGACTGCGGTGGCTTGGACATCTCCACCGTATGGAAAATGATCGCATCCCCAGACAAATTCTCTACGGGGAACTTGCTACTGGCAACCGACCCAGAGGTAGGCCACATCTGCGATTCAAAGACACTTGCAAGGTCACGATGAAAGCATTCAACATCGACCCCAATGAATGGGAGAACCTTGCAAGTGATCGAAGCAGATGGAGACAAAAATTGCGCAGTGGCACGCTCGCAATAGACTTCAAGGCAAAAGAAACATACCTGACAAAACGACAGAGGCGGAATGAAAACACTCGCCAAAGTGAACCCAAAAGACTGACCTGCAATCACTGCCATCGCACTCTCAGGTCAAACATTGGTAGAATAAGCCACGAGAGAAGCTGTCAGTCAAAGTGAAAGTGAATATTCTAGCTGCTAAGACCGTCTGTAAAGACGCTAAAGGCCATATATATATAGTTGATTTAGTGTATAGTGTAGAAATTATTAAAGAAAAAAATTACTTTTCTCGACTTGATTTCTTCTGGGGGCTGCAGCCGAGTGATAAATTTCCTTGTTTGACTGGGGATACATGTAGCCAACAGGGTTAAGCCTCTCCAAATCGGCTGACCAAACGTTCAAGTGTTAACCTATAGGTCACTAGGTTGACTACCCCTTGTTCATGGTCACTGACCTCTATTGTTATCTCAGCCCTCATACCACTTTCATTAAATTTTATCTGTCGACAAAGGTGATAAATTTCCTGTGAAATTTAATTTTGAGGCTGAAAGTGATAGCCCTGTCTGATTGGCTTTACGTTTCTGAAGGGTTTTGAAAGTTAGAGCGAAATTATAAGCTGTGTTTTCACATGTGCAGAAACGGAAACTGAAAGGTCGAAAATCTATAAAGTAGTGAAAAGAAGGAATTTTTCCATGTGTATGGAAATGGCGTTTTCCTCACAAGAAAACGTTCTTTCCATTTCACTACTTGAAGGATTTTTGACGTTTCCGTTGCCATTTCCGTTTTCCGTACACATGAAATCACAACTTAAGGATTATTTTTGCGTATTCATCAGTTTGTGTTACTGTTTTGTTACCTTTGGCACTACGAGCTTCTGAAATTTCCAATACTGTCAATCTCCAAGTCAAATAATTCAGCCACTGGCGAGATCTTCTTCTTACCGCGAGATGATGTTGTTTGCAGGCAGATCATGTTTTAGGTCTTTATTTTAGGAAGTTAATGCGCTTGTCACTTACATCTCTCACTTTTCTCTTTTTTGTTTCTGCCTGTTTTTATGGTAGGTGGTTTGTTTGTTTTTTTTAAATTTTGCCCGGGCAGTGGTCCTGTTGGGCCTGCTCTTCTCGACTTTCAACTGCCAAGGTAATTATTAAGTGCGCAACGTGCACACGGGCCCTCCGACTCATCCTTACCCAAGAAGACTAGGGCAATTGGCTTCTGTTTCCAACATGCCCAGTAAATACTTTACTTCACAGATTTCCCAGGGTCAAATCGAGCCTTTTTCGCCTCTCAGGGTTGAGTGGGGCTGACGATTCTAATCAAAGGCTGTCTCGCCCCGTAGTTTTTCATGCTTCTTGTGTCTTTGCTCTTTCTTTCTTCCAACTGCTTTCTTCTTCTTCTTCATCTGGCTGTCCGTCTTTCATTTACGACAGTGCTTCTCAACCTTTTTTGTCCCATGTCGCACTTCAATTTTCAAAGACAAAAAAAAAAAAAAAACATGCGCCCCACCACAATGAGATAAAGTTAGTATACGATAAAATGTGAAAAAAGGTTTAAAAATATTCATACTTGCCATTCTGAAGTTCCCTGCACGCCGCACCTTGAGAAACACTGTCCTAAGACTTAAACAAGTGCACTAAAAATACTGTGTTCAAGGAAATGTGCATGCTCATAAAACAAACTGCCTTCTGCTTCAAGTCTCATTTCTTGTGTCTTTTGTTGTTGTTGTTGTTGTTGTTGTTGTTGTTGTGTTGTTGAGATAGCGCTGGAGTTGAAAGAACGAGGCACGGTCCGAGGAAGGTTAGCTCGAGGTGGCATGAGATAGGTATAGGCTGATTGGGAAGTAAGTACTGTAGGCCTCAGGACTATAATGCCACATACTCTTTAAGGGTGTTGGCTGGTGTTTGAAAGTCTTGTTCCTAATTATGTATTTCGAATGAATGAGCAGGTTGTTAACAATGATTGTTGTTGGGTCATCAGTCTGTGACATTTACGCCACAGATTCACCATGTCCGCTGATTGACACTTCACAAGGGGGAAAATGCGGAATGGTTATCACAGCACCATGTTTGAAGTACTGACCTCATGCGTTGATATGACCTATTAAAAACTTGATATTTCACGAAATGCCGTCAGATGTGATAAGCATTCCCAGAATATTGTGTGTAAAACAGTCTTTTGACATGTTCGCCATAGATTATTTTACCATAATTGGAATATCCACTGAGCAACAGTTCAATTACAAAGAGAAAATATAGAATGTTTATCACAGCACAATGTGCTGACCTCATGCATTGATATCCTACTGAAAGCGTGATAATTAGGGAAATGCCGTCAGTTGTGACAAACATTCGCAGTTTGTTCTATCTCAGTTTCCTGAAAAACTGGAGATCTTTTAGTATACCGAAGAGTTATAAAAAGATACGCACTTTGACACTTGTCCAAATGCATTGTGGCACTTATCAAGCTGTTTCACCGTACCCATCTAATCCTACTCGTTGTCGTAATACTGAAACCGCAAACGCTTAACGTCGAATTTCTCCGTTGTGTAAAAAGTGGAATTGGAACAAACAAGAACTGAGGTAGCGACTTGTCCATTTCAAACCAGGTCCTGTGGTCAGACAAGTTTAACCCACAGGAATTTAATTTCCTTATTCAAAAACGAAATCGGCTGTAAGAAAATTACAAGTTCCGCTGAACTAGGATCGTGAGCCATTTTTCTTTTACGAATATTGCTTTGTTCCTTATTGATTGGAGTCAACCCTGACAAGTATGGACATCTGCTCGAGTGCTCATCCCTGGCCGATCGAGTTTTCACTCGTGACGGCAATGGCAAACATGGCAGTTTTCGTTAATTGTTTAACGTCCCCATAAAGGCAATTGGAGACTGTCGGGGTATCTGGGAGGTGGCGGGATCTTAGTTCTTTCAGTCCTTGGCACTCCGCGAGTATGTGCTCGACAGTTTCCTGCGGGGACCCGCAGTGCCGGCATACTGGCTCACGGAGTGGGTTGAAGCGATTTAGATGTGCGTTCAACTGGACATGTCCCGTCCTCATACGCTGTATGATAGTCGCGTATTTGCGCTCTAGTGTCAAAATCGGGTCTTTGATGTCTGGTTTGGTTTGATTATGATACACCCTACGTCCTTTCTCCGAGTTTGCCCATTGATATAGCCATTTCCTGCGTCCGTGAGCGCGGATTCTGGCTCGGGCTGCTGGGTAAGACGTTGGGTGCTTTGGCTGTTCACCTCTGGTACCCTGTTTCGCTAGGCTATCAGCAACCTCGTTGCCCCGGATACCTATGTGCGCGGGGATCCACTGGAGGTGGACCTCGATGCCGTATCCACTTATGATCTGGTGGCAGATATGTCTGATTTTATCTGCGCCATGTGCCTCGAGCTTATGGTTGAGCGATTGGACGGCCATCAGTGTGGCCCTTGAGTCTGAGAACACAACAATATCTTCTGGCGATACTGTTCCGTTTTCAAAGCCGTTGAAAACCGTAGTCAGTGTTCTCCAAATCGCTGTCGCCTCAGCGTCGAAGTTGGAGCCATTTGCCCCGCATGGCCCATAGATCTTATCGGTGTCGGTGCCGTCAGGGTAGTAGATTATTGCCCCGTACCCCGCATTCGTAGTCGCCTGTACTGCCGAGCCGTCAGTATATGCCTTAATCATGTGTGCTGGGTACGAGTCAATAGTTTCGCCGGCTGCCGTTTTCAGGATCGTGGGATTGACCTCCTTAGTCAGGTTTGTGTCTAGAAGCGTGGTTTTGACCACTGGGGGTTTCAGGGAGGCGTGAGGTGGCTCTTTCGTCCATAACCGAAGGGGCATTCTGTCTTGTTCTAGCCCATACTCCTCAGTTAGCCGTTTGGCCTCGCCCAGGAACGACTTCTTCTGGAGTATTTTCGGTGGCGGTTCGATTTCGATCGCCTCCCGCGCCGGGTAGTCCGGCTCGAGCCTTTTTAACCTCTCGTACTACTGTAGTACGCTTCCTTCCCTTCTGTTTGCCAGTGGTTCCACATTGGTCATGATTTCGAGAGCATTCGTGGGAGTGGTTTTGAGGCAGCCTGTTATGAGTCTCAAGGCGCTGCTCTGAACTCGGTCCAGTGCCGACAGCGTTCGGTCGCTGGCCATTGGTTGCAGTGGTAGGCTATATTCTAGTCCTGCTCGGACGTAGGCTAGATATAGCTGTCTGAGAACCTTCCCAGTGGCACCCCAGTTGGTACTGGCGAGCGTTTTTAACAGTGTCAATCGCCTCCTAGCCTCAGTCTCGAGCTTGCTGACGTGCGTCTGCAAGTTGAGCCTGCTGTCAAGTTCAACTCCCAGGTATCGTGGTGCGCTTTCCCTTTTGAGTATCTGGCCATTGATCTTAAGATTGATGGTGGCTTTCTGGACGTGTTTTCCGTTGGTGAAGAGTTGATAAACGGTCTTATCGACGTTTATCTCCATCTTCCACAATCGGCAGTAGCAGGCAAGCGTCGCGAGGTCCCGGTTAAGGTCTCGCTGTAACCATTGGACATGCTTTCCTGTCCTCCAGATTACCATATCGTCGGCATACATCGCTTTTTCGCATCTCAGGTGTTGGGTAAGGTCGCTGGTGTAAGCCGCAAAGAGCGTGCAGCTTAACGCTGAACCTTGCGGTAGGCCATTCTCCATGGTGAGTTGGCTCGAGGTCTGTCCGTTCACTCTGGCGCGGACTGTTCGATTGTGAAGGAAATCTTTTACCCATGCATATATATTTCCTTTGACCTCCGCCTTGAGTAATTTAAGGAGTAGCCCACCTTTGCACACCTTACCGTACGCTTGTTTGAGATCGACGAATACGGCGATAGTATGCTCCCGCCTATGGAAACCATTATTGACCGCTTGGGTCAATCGGATAAGCTGGTCCATCGTCTGCCTGCCACTACGGAAGCCCGCCTGGTGTCTGTCTAGAAGACCGCGCTCTTCTAGATACCAGGTCAGCCGGTAGTTAACCATCCTCTCCCCTACTTTGCAGATGCAAGAGGTAAGGGATATTGGCCTATAATGTGATGGTTCGGTACCATCTTTGCCTGATTTCGGGATAGCTGACACCACTGCCTTTTTCCAGTCAATAGGGAGTTTGCCTTCATGCCACGTTCTATTTATTAAGGCTAGGAGCCATTTCTTTGCCGTGTGGCCCATCTGGAGCAACATCTCGTTGGAGATTTTGTCCGGGCCTGGCGCTTTACGATTTTTACACTTGCCAAGTGCTCTCTCCAGTTCCTCTAGGGTAAACTCACTGTTAAAGCCTTCGTAATCGCTGTCTACCTGCGACTTTTCGAGCTGACGCCTGACCTTACGGAGCCCCTTGTCCGTATTCGTAGCTTTGCCACTCTTATTTGTACTGGCAAAGTGTCGGTTAAGCATGGTTGCACGCTTATGGTCTGTCACCGCGACCGTCCCGTTTGCCCGTATCGGAGCGACATTCTTCACTCTTTGCCCCCGATTAAGGCGATTCAGGACGGTCCACGCTCGGCCACCACTCGGGTCCACGTTCAGAGACTCGCACAGGTTTAACCACTTTGCCCTTTTGGTGTTTCTGGACAGCATTTTGACTTTGGCGGTCAATCTATTGTATTCGATCCTTGTCGCCGTGCTCGTTTTTGCTTTTCTTCTCGCCCTCTTACGCTGTCGGACCGCCTGTTCAAGTTCCTTTGACCAGGGCAAGCGATTTAGGGGCTGCAGTCCTCGCGGAATACTCCGCTTAGCAGCTGCGAGCACGGCCGTAGTCAGTACGGCGTTGGCTTCGTCAATAGAACCCTGGTTTGGGTCCACCTCGTTCAGAGTTAAACCTAAAGTCTCTCTGAACTCTTCCCATCTACCTCGCTTGTAATTCCAGTTTAAACGTTTCTCCTTCTTCTTAGCTGTTTTGGTCTGGATTTGTACGAGGAGAGGAAGGTGGTCGCTACCTACGTCCTCGAGGACTGTGTAGCTGTGTCTGGTAACGAGGTCAGCAGATAGAAGCGTAATGTCTGGCCGACTCTCCGCGCCGTTTGCACGATGCAAGCAAGTAGGCGCGGAGGCGCTTGATTGTATCCGGACCAGGTTCGAACTTAGGAGGAGATCTTCGACGTTTCTTCCTGCGATGTTCGTGGATTCTGGGGTGTATCCCATTTCAGGGCTTCGTGCGTTGAAGTCTCCTCCTATGATGGTTTTTCTATAGGTAGCCTCTGTCAGCCCTAGGTCGCAGGGGACCTTAGGGGGATTATACACATTCGTGATGGTAAAGGGCACGCCGTCCTTCCATACTGTAAGGGTGAGGGTATCAGTTTCACCGTTACTCGTCGGGGCGTTCTGCCTCACCGCCGTAATGTCATTGCGAACCAGTGTGGCAATGCCTCGGCATTTGGTACACGAGCAGGTGTACATGGTATACCCTGTGACATGCGCGCCTCTCCCATTCAGTAGAGTCTCCTGGATGAGAGCTACATGTATGTGTTTTGCCTTCAGGAGCTTAGTAAGCTCCAGGACCTTCGGGCGAAGGCCGCAGACGTTGAGCTGCAACATGTTAAGTGTCGCAGGGGGATCCCTCGCCGCTAGGGTCCCCTTCTTGGTTTTCGCACACTCATTCACACTCGCATTTAGACACAGGTTACCAGTAGCATACTTGCGCAGGGGGACCTGGTAACTGCCATCCTCCCTACGGAGAATATGTCTGGGTTTCTCAGCCCCACGTTTCTTTTTGCCATATTGTACCATCATGTAAAGTGGGAATTTGTCGCTGCTTAGATCCCTTTCAGACAAAAGGAGGCTGGTGACAGCCTGAACCGACTGATTCGTATCACGTCGTGATCAGAATCTCTCTTTCTCATCCGCCAGCGTGCGGTCATTGTCTTGTTTAGTCGTTGTCACGTAGTGCTTGCTGCACGACTTTTCGAAAGATCGATCTGGTCAGTCCCCGGCCCTCAATCGGGGACTGCCACCACTGCGTTCTGCTAGGCAATTTGCCCCCATCTGCCTACAGCAACGGAAAGCTCCCAGTGTTTAACGGCTTCGGGAAGGTCAGCCGTCAGCCCGTCCCCGTTAGCTAGCCCCCAGCTTGGGCTACCCCGCTGCTACCACGTGGCGGTCGAGAAGAATTCTCCCCGGGTCTCTCCAGACCTGGGATCGGGCTTATCCGGAGCCCGGAGGCTGCGGAATGGTCATAGGCGGAACGGTGATCATCTGCTAGTACCACTCGTTCGCATACACCTTGTACGAGGGACCCACCGAGACAGGACCAGTATTCGAGCTCAGTCGGTTTCCCGGAAACACTGCAACAGCAGGACCCTCGGAGCAGCGATGGACATCTGCTAGTAACCATTTATTTCCACAAATTGAAGCTCTGGCAGTTCAAAGTATGTCAGAAAACAGAAAATAACGTTAGAAATTCCAATTCATTTGGTTGCAAAATATAGAGTGGACTTCTTACATCAAACCGAAATGGGGTTATTTCAAGATAAAATGAAGTTCTGGAGCACATACACTTACATCTTCATAATTATAAAGGTAGTCGAGCCTCAAAGAAATCATGAAATGCGTTTTAAACGCTGAGCCTGAAATTCTACAAAGTATCATAATACGCGTAGAAAGACGTAAAGGTGTAACTGGGCATATTGTGAAAGATCATGAATTTCGCTACATTTTTTAATACTTTCGTTGACTTTGAGCATCAGCTGTGTTGAACAGAAGAAAGTGTTCCAACATTTTAAGACGGAACAGAAGGCGCATTTTCTTCGAGTAGAATTGAAAAGTATGACAGGAAATTTCTCTGTGGGCCTCAGTGTACATATTGGTGATCGAAACTCAACTATAAATACAAAATTCAGGACTGCACCAGATACTCTTTAAGGGTGTTGGCTGGTATTTGAAAGTCTACATCCTAATGTATTTGGAATGAATGAGCAGGTTGATAACAATGATAAGTCTTTGACATTTAGGCCACAGATTTACCATGTCCGCTGATTGATACTTCACAAAGGGGAAAATGCGGAATGTTTTTCATAGCACCATGTTTGAAGTCCTGACCTCATGCGTTTATATGACCCATTAAAAACTTGATATTTCACGAAATGCCGTCAGATTTGATAAGCATTCCCAGAACTTTGTGTATTCCTCTAGTCAGAGTGGGGCCAACTAGTTCATTGAAAACCAGGGTCGGTCTTAGTCGTAGAAGCTGTGGGGCTCAGTAATGATTCTTGATGTTGTTTTCTCTGTAAAATCTGCAATATGATGTTACGCGTATGTTACAATATGTTGCTGTGTGTTGCAAGACTAGCGATGGGGCCTTCTATGGAGTGATGCCACATTAGAAGCATTTGGTCCAACTGGCTTAAAGCCGGGCCTAGAAACCCTGTATGTTGCAAAGCCGCGGGTAAAAAAAAAAAAAAGAACACAGGAACGATAAAACTATTCCTTACGAGAGGCTTTGCCACATGCAACTATTTTTTTGGGCCATATTTTGACTTTGCTTCAAACCTTGCTACGCCCCACAGATTTTATGATATTTAGCGAGACAGATTTGTCTTAGTTTTACTAGTTCATGGGGACACCAGTTGGTCCAGAAGCCAGGGGATCGCCTCTTATGGCGAAGATACTGGGTTCGATTCCCAGTCGGGTAGGACTGTTGAAATTTTTGAGGAAACATTCCTGTTCCTGGTCCTATGGTAGATAGGATTCAGCACCTAGTCTTCTCTGATACGAACGAAAAACTCGGAGGACCAATGTGCACGTTGCGCAAGTTAACAATACCTAGGCAGTTGGAAATCGTGAAGAGCAGAACCAACAAGCCCGCTGCCCGGGCAAATTAATAATTAAAAAAAAAAAAAAACCTGCCACAGAAACCCACCAAAAACATTAACAAGTAAAAAAAAAAAAAAACCTGCCACAGAAACCCACAAAAACATTAACAAGTAAAAAAAAAAACAAAAGAAGAAAAGTGAGAAGTGTAAATGCCAAAACCTATTAAAAATTAGACATAAAACCAATCAGTCTCACTAGTGTCGCAAGGTCCCATTATTTTTCACTCTATAGTCCACAAAATCGAGACAAATTAGATTTGCTGAGTGAGCTTGGGAACTTACATCCATTGATACATCATGTAAGTATATATCGAGGGGTGCCTGCAGAAAGATCATAATTATCGTCAGTTTTGTACATTTTACAGGAGAGCGATTTGAAAGTTTGACGTGAAGTATCAAATATCTGTTACGACCTTTAAATCCTCATCAATAATTAGGTTAAATAATTCGATAATGGAATTGGCATCATGTCAAAATGTAGCACTTACCTAGCCTAAACAGAATATGTTAAAAAAAAAAAAAAAGAGAACATCTTGGAGTCAGGGTGTTTGCGCAGGCACCACTCGATTATGTTAATCAAGTAGGCCCCTAATGACGTTGATTCACCATGGCCTGCTGAGGTCAAAAAGATTTCCGCCAACAAATACGAGCAGGTTAGGTGGAATATTTGTCACACAAATTAATTAGGTTTACCCCATATCTTTGTGACATCAAATTTTTGTGTTAACTAACAGAGTAATTACAGAGTTGTGCAACAAACACTCCTTCTACGTATTACTCCGTGTTCACACCAGAGATCCTCTTTCGTTAACTTCCTTGCCCCTCACGAACGGGCGAGGTTAATCTTTTATGACTCACTAATAAGCGTTGGCACCGAAAAGCCGATGTCTGGTGTGAAAGCGGCGTTATGGAGTTTTGAAGTTTTCCTCTTTCCCCCAAGTTAAAGCCTTTGTTGGAAATTCCATCACTGAGAGCCTTTGTTAAGAAGTCCAGTTGTTGAAAATAATGATGTTGATAGGAAGGAAATGTTTTGTCTGTGTGAGGCTCAGCTGTTTTCTGCTAAGCCTTAACGAAATAATTGTTGTGGTTTCTTTATTTCTTTTTCTTTTCTTTACCATGTTTGAACGTGTATTGGTATATTTTATATACCTCACTAAAATTGAGAACTAAATTGCCATGCAATGCTCCGTCTTTACTCTTCAAGCCCAGTATATCTGTACACACTTTGCCAACATTAAGTTTCGACTACTATAGAAGAATATTGTGCATTATTTTCCTCCTGTAAAACATTTAATATTCGCTTTATTGTGCAAAATGACATATCTCAAAAGTGTCAAGTAAAATAATGGCTCTACTAATTTGAGACACACTGCTTTATCTGAGCATTCGAAAGCATTGTCGCTGATTCACTCTGAGTTGCCTGGGCTTCAAAGCGTTAAGATCGTAAAATCCTCTTTAGGAGTATGGTGTATCTAAAACCCCCTCAGGAGGTACGATAGAAAGGCATGACGAGAAAACCTCTTTAAAGTATGGTAGCTGTAAGATCCCAGGACGTTCGGGCAGAAATAATAAAAATACATGGTCATTGGTGAGCATGCACGTGCGTATTTAAAAAAATTTTTAAACTACGGGAAGATGGGCAATGATGTCATTAAGGGATGTCCGGAATTTCAACAAAAGATCCTCAGAAATAAGATCATTACCAATGTTTTTAATTGCTTCTGGGTCCATTGGACCCACAACGTACGACGAAGGCTAAGACCCAAGAAAGGTACTGGCCTGTGGCGTCAAGAGAACCAAAACCTTTGTCTTCATATTCTTTTTCCAAACACTGCTTTGACGCCACGCGTCAGGGATCGCAAACACAAGACTTCAGTGTCACGTTACTAATTATATTCAGTGTCTGAAGGCAGTATGGCCTTGTAACAAATTGTCTGTTCAGTGCAGACGTCATGGTTTTCTTATCTAAGAAAATAGAGATAATCTGCCCTAGCACTGAGCTGGCCAAATTAAATGTACTACAAACGTTGTCGCCGTGCAGTAGATGCTTTGGCGTGAGACAGACACACACACACACACACACACACACACAGCCACTCACATACACACACAACAAGAAAAAAAACAGAGGAGCGCAACTTTGGTGACGTCAGACGAAGCATACCAATTGCAGGGCCAGGGAGTCAGTCAAAGTGGGGATTTGTTTACACAGTGAAGGTTTGGGAAAGTGCCAGGATTGAGATTAGAATTAGAATCAGGATAACGTTTGCTTGATTGGCTTCAATAGTTTTTTTCGTTGGCAAAATGGCCAAGGTAAAATTTTTGGGAAATTAGGCAGGACCTGATCATTGAAAGAGAGAAAAAAGAAAAAGAAAAACATTTAGTGTCATCATTTTTCCAGCCAGAAAATTCTACGGAAAAACCGGCGCGTAAGACTGACGTCAAGTCAGTACATAGGAATGACATTGTTCCAATGTAGATTCGCTGATTGTGACAGTGAACCGATGTCGCCTTGATGTGGGGAACCAGCGTCTATTGTTATCCTACCTTCCCCACGAAAGTCCTATACTAATCTACATTGGCTTGACATAGGGATGCTGGCTGGGTTAGCTACATGACTCACACAGCCTTGATCTTTTTCTTCTTTCTTTTTATCTATTTTTTCTCCCAACTACGAAACCTTGACATGACTTTAAAACAATGTCCCATAAGGTTTGTAATACCCCAGAAACAATGAGAATTATTATCTATGTCATGCCGGCTTAACCATCCATCATCTGGGCTTTTAGAGTGCAAGCAAGGCTGGCTTGCATGACTCACTGCAAAATTAATCAGAGAATCATTGAATTCTAATTAACGCAATTACGGCTGATCTCGTCCGTGAACACGTGATGTTGGGACTGAATATTCATCCTCTGGTTTTATGCAGTCTAGACAAGGAATAACGCCCTGTCGGGACTTTAGTTTTCGTTTGTCCTATCTCCCATGTTCTGAAAAGCTAGTGATCTTTTAGTACGTACGAGAGATATAACATTATGTACACTTTGACACTGTTGTTTAAAATACGTTGTGGCACTTACCAAGCTGTTTCACAGTTTGATTTATTGGAACTCTTTATCATAGACGTAATAAGCCGCAGACGTTTAATGTCGACTTTCTCAGTTGTGGAAAAAAGTGGAGTTGGAATAAACAAGAACAAAGGTCACGATAGGTCAGCCAGTATCACATCCACAAATTTAAGTCTGAGGCTAATGACAAACATAAAGTTCCTAGGGAAAGTCAGTAATGGTTTGGTACCGGTATTTATGCATCGTTTTACTTGGAAATCCTATGGAACAAACTTACGAAACTATGATTATGTAGAGGGGTCCGATATCTAGGATTGATGTCAAGTTTGCACATAGTATTAACGTCCTTACTGCTTAGATCCGCTGGTTACGCCATCCGACCGACATCTGTTCGATGTAAGGAACCCACTCCACTCATACGACAATCTTACCAGCCCCACTGAAATCCTACACAAATGTACGTTGGATTGACGTACAGATGCTGACTTGGAGCCAGTATCATAATGATTTGCTCTTTTTTTCTTCAGGATCTAAAATTGGTGTTTTGGCTTTTTTCCAGGGGTGGGGGCGGTGATACTTTACTGTTCTAAATGTTTGTACATCTTTCCTGTTTATGGAGAGCTCTGAAATAAGTTTATGTAGAAAGCAATGTTTTGTCTACAAAGTAAAACCTAAGAAATAAATAAACCGCTTGGTAATTGTGTTGATAGTCCTTGTCAGTGACACATTGACATGTGGACTAGACTTTCACTGTCCCTTACAACATTCCTGCCCGACATACTCAGATAACAGAACATGGGACAAGAACACACACACTACCATGCACTATACACTTGGCTTCCAACTTTAAACTATTGTTCTCCTTCCGTGCCATTACTGATGTCTTTCTCAAAGCGGGGGTTTTCACTCATTGGTCGGTATGGAAACTGTCGGCATGCGGTAACTTTTCTAGTGGACAGCCCAAGTTCTATTTATGTGTGTGTGTGTGTGTGTTTGTGTGTGTTTAGGTGTGTGTGTGTGTAAAAGTATTTATTTTTGACTTGTCAAAATTATTGTAGAGTTATCTAATTTTTTTATTATTTTTTTTTTCTAAACAGGGCTGGATGAATCATGGCTGAATCAAGAGCACGATTGAGTGGATCTCTAAGGAAAGAAGTCTTTGAGAATCACTGGCTAACGGGCACAGAAGGGAAGAATGAGAACCCGTGCACTTGACTTGGGAAAGAAAAAAAAAAAAAACTTGCTGACAAGAGAATGCTGCAATGGATGGTAAAGCAAAGTCCTCTGTCATCAATGCTTGCATTCCGACATTGCTGACCTGTCCAATACATGTAGGGGCCCCTCTATAAAATACGAACCCTCGATTCTGGCCATTTTGGCCCCCCCCCCCCCAATCCTCAACCCCTTTTTCATGCCATCTACTTCTACCAAATACTCCATTTGCACGAGAGTACGATCATCAAATTGTTCGTAAGGCCTTGGCTTTCTGTAGCTTTAAAAAATCAATTTGAGCGGACTATTTCACTGATTCATTAGAAACAGATTTATTCTAGTTAAATGAAACTGAGCATGTTGACTCATTACCCACGCTTTCCAGACGTCCATACCCACATGTACGCTTTTCATACCCAGGGGGCACTCCCATCCCCCTTTTCTTCCAAACTGAGCGAATGCTCTTCATGAATAGCCGCTTAAACATACACATTCACTGTCATTATGAAAGGTGTTCATAGATCCGTCATTAGTCATTATAGTTCTGTCCAGACGACCTCGCACTCTTGCTGGATGTTGATAGACATACTGATACAAGCATTTCTTATAAACACACAACAAATATGCACCGATGCACTGTTTGACTCAAAGCTCACTAGCCCATGTTTATCGGCCCTCCTGTTGGCTTCTCAAGCAGTAGTAGTAACTAGCAGGCCAATCAAAATCAGCTAATTCAAACGTTGGCCGGGTCTTACATAAAAGCATACAGGCATAAATATACACACAAAATACACATATAAATATACAGCCCTTTTGAGGGCTAAGAAGAAGAAGAAGAAGACACCAAGACAACAAGAAAACAAGAAAACAAGAAAAGGAGGCACAAATGCCCAGGGCAGCGACACCTCCCAAAATAAAGATCTACTACACATATACGCACAAAACAGTAGGCCTAGGCGCCCACCAGCCAAGTTTGATCCACCGATTAGTTGGTGTCGTCAAAACCATCAGTCTCAATAAGACCTCCAGCAACATTAATGCTGACAAGGTGGATCTCTCACTGAAACTCATCACGTCACCATCAAACTAATCGGCCCATCAAAATCGATCATTGCAACTCCAAGGCTTATCGTACTATAGTGGAGCTAAGGGTGAAAGTTCTGCCCTCAAAGGCCCTTTTTGGGAGGGCTCCAAACCTCTGGAAGCATTCTCATCGCCTATAACTCGGCTTATTGTGATGTAAAGGGATAATATAAAAAATGCTGCAAAACTCTGGGTAATTTGTTCGTTCTGCATAATTCACACGTAAAATTCGCAACAAAACACTTCCCACTCCATGCATTTAGAACAGGCTCGCCGCTATTATGATCTATTTTTAGTATCTATTATAATTAAAGCATGCACGTTCTCTGATTCAAACGCTGAACATTCAGTTATCCTGTATTTTCTTGACAAAATATTCAATGTGCCTATTTCTTTTGCTATTTTTCGCGTATGCCAAAAGTCAAATTCATATTGTACAATGAACGTTGAACGCTGGCGTTGAACGATGAACGATGAATGAGTAATGTGGCCTGCCTCATTATTTGACATGAGTTTCATCGTTCAACGGTGATGGGTGATATATGACCAAGGAACGAATCGGGTGCCGTGTGTCACCTGCCTTAGTTATAATACCCTTTCATTCTCGTTGGGTCATGGCCTTAAGAACAGACATTTAATACAAAGCACGATAAGGAACATGCAATGGCATAAATGATCAACATAAACTTCAAAATTTACATAATTATATTGTACTGTGCAAGGCCAGATGAAGACCAAGGAAGACCCGGACAGTTGGCGTCCAAGAAGCTCTCACGAACCACGACATTACGCCAAGACTTCCCAGCTGGCTGCAGACCGGAAACTCTACATTTCTTCCTGCGGCGCCCTCGAGGGTACAAGCAGAATGAAAAACAACAACAACAACAACAACAACAACTACCTCGTGCACATATGAAGATAAGTATCATTTTCTAGGTCTTGATTCTCATGAAACATAGCATTTACAGTGTTCTTTTTGCTTCAGGATTGGCAGATCGTCATAACAAGAATCTACAAAGGCGGAGAACACTGATGGATCCACAATTTCAGAATTTCGACCCACAAGTTTGGCAAACTTGAGTACTAAAACAACGTGTCTGCATCATCTCCGTGTCCAGTGTCAAACTGATCTGCAACACTCTGTCTACGTGTCTCATTATAACAGTCAATGTACTAAAAAAAATTAAGTTGTTTGTACCAAATCTCAGCTTTAGAAACAAACAAACAAAAAAGACAAAACAAAACAAACAAACAAACAAACAAAAAACTGTACAGTAAACTCCAAAGTTTTTAGTTGTTGTTTTTTTTCCCTGGGAGCGGCCTCGTTAGGTCTGCTCTTCTCGATTTCCAACTGCCAAAGTAAATTCCACGTGCCCACCTAGCACACGAGCCTTCTGAGCTTTTCGTCCCTATCCGAGAAATCTGGTTGCTCCATCCTACCTACCATAGGATCAGGGACAGAAATTTCCCCCCGAAAATTCCAACATGCCTGCGCCGACCGGGAATCGAACCCAGTACCTCTGGCATGAGAGGTGAGCGCCTTGCCTCTAGACCAGGGGTCACCAAACTACGGCCCGCGACGTCAGTTCATCCGGCCCGCCATGGTACTTGATTTTGTTTGATAAAACCAGGGATATCTACAGCTACGGGATGGACAAGCGTCCTCAAACTAAACTTCTTCAATACAAGTGAGGGTTAAAAGTCAAGGCCTTAGGCCCGCGCTTGTAAGTCTGTCAGTTATCCGGCCCTCTGTGAAAAAAGTTTGGTGACCCCTGCTCTAGACCAACACGTAGAAAGGAGAAAATTAAAGAACACAATTATTTTTAGGAAGTGTATATTTAGGCCGAATACGGCCTATACAACCCGGTGCTGTGCTATTTGGGCCGAAGGTATTTTACTTTTTAGGCATGAGAGTGTCAATTGCCACCGCGGAATACGGTGTCCATTGTCGATTCGAGTGTGCATTGGTATGGTCAGATGGACCTGGGGGCGTGAGGGTCTAGTCAGTTTGTATCAATGGGCGGTAGTCAGATTGACGAATCAGGCGAGGGCTTGGGTAGCCATTGGCGATCGGCGTACCGTCAATGGCCACCGCAAAATGCGGTGGTAATTAACGCTACCTTTAGGCAATATTGTACGGACACAAATTCTGTGTTTTCAAGAACAACAACAACAACAAACAAAAATAAAACACGCCAGAACAGTGCAAACTGCAAACTCGCACTATCGGCCCAAATCACCCGGAACCAGGGTTTTTGCTATTTTATGTTGTTGTTTATCTTAGCCATACATATTGCCATGTACTGTTATAGGACAATGTCCAGAATACCAATGTATCGACGTGGCCATCGAAACGTTACGTCCTGTGGCGTGTACAACACAGACCAGGCAGGGAATTTGACACTTACGTTTGGCATCCAGACTCGTTAGCATGAAGATAGGACAATGTGTGATGGAGCAAGGGTAGCATAGATCAGTGGCAGGTCGGCCGGGGAGAAGCCATATCTAGCATTCTTTCTGTCTGTCTGTCGCATTGTCCAAACCAGCGAGCTGTGCTTTCTCTGGACTCAAGTTACATGTCCATACATCGCCATTACATAATCCTGAAATCTGAAGAACCTGTACTCTCAGGGCTTATCGTCTCGTTGTCAAAGAAATGAATAAAACACTGATTTTGCGAAGAGTGAAATAATATGATAATACTGTAAAATATAATATTATACTTCCATATTTCCCCGTCATACATAAATACTGACAACAGAATATAGTATAATCAATTGGTAGTAATTGAGACTAACAGGTAATCTCCTATTACTGATCCTCAATCGTTCAGTATGTTTCTTTTGATTTTTTTTTCTTTTTGTACTTAGTATCCTAATCAAGGCCACATGTCCTTTTATTAGCTACTATAGTAATGCTGTAACTACAATAATAATGGTGCACAAGTCGATTTTCATGGCCCGACTATCTGGACGGTGACCTGCCGACATAATAGTTTCAATCAAATCTCATGCACCAGCCGACTAGTTTTGTTTTTTTTTTGCCATTGAAGCTCCAAGTCGTGACGTCACCACCCAACTCATTGGATTATCAAAATTTGCTAGTGTGCGGGGCTTCAGAGTTCTCTTCACCCCCTCTCTTCCCCCTAGTCTCCCTTTTGCCGGTACACAAACACTTCCAAACAAAAGACAGAAAGCAGTCTCGATGATTTGGGCCATGTACCTCAAAATACTCACGAAAAGATTACGTTTAAGACTACACCATTCCATAAGTTCTTCTAACAATTTACATTTAAGCTCCTAAACTCTATGGTGCCCGCAAAAAAAACCAAGTTTTCTGCAAAATTTCTTAATATAACTTTCTATAACTGATTTAAAATAAGTGTTCAGATGTATACAAAAAATGTTAATCACTCAGAATTATTTTGGTGATACATCTTTTTAAAAAATATAACAAAACAAAACAGTGGAAATCTGTGACGTATTTCAAATACCCGGAGCTAGATGATTAATTTGACTTTCTTACTGCAGTTCTGCCATGTCATGGAAAAGACCCTTAAGTGCCAAAAGCAATAATTTTACAGGAAACGCACTAAACATCTCAAGTTACTTTCTGTTCTTTTCTTTGTCCAGTTTTCATTTTGCGAGGGACCAAAAAAAACAAAACTATCAGTCGTACGAAATTATAAGCCAGATAGAAAGACAGAGCTCGGTTCTTTCAATAAAATAATATTTATAAGTGAGTTTGATCTGGATTGATCTTTACTGTCTTGTTTCGTAGCACGTCAGAATTGGTCCGAATCTATATGTCTCTCTATTCACGCATTCATCCATTTGCAAGGCACTACCCTATCAATTACATACGTGTTGATCCAATACCAGTACGATGAATATTGATTTATCTATCTATCCAATTATTGCTATCATATAAATATAAAGAGACATTAGATTAGAATGATGTTATTTCATGCATCAATAAGCTGGACATAAAGCCTTTTTACTGTACAGAGATTTAATTTCCCTCTTTAATTAAGCAGGTTTTGTACTTTTCCATAAAAACCTGTATATCCCCAGGTCAGATTCTCTGTTTATAATCATTATGTTTTAAAGTGAAATTTGCTGTTTTCTTTTTGTTTTTTAATCTGGATTTGTTGACTTATAGGGATAAAAGTTTGCTTTGGCAACTTAAAAATAAATGGAAATTGAAATAACTAATAAGAAAAATAATAAAGCGGGGGGAAGGGGGTGGGGGGGAATTGCGAAATGTTTTTCCTATCTTCTGCAAAAGTTTCTTTTAGCACATACTGCCTTTTTTGGTAACGCGGGCAGAGTTGTGAGGTAATACCTTTTAGTCACGGAGAGGATGTTATTGTATCGGAAGTTGGCGAGGGGTGTGACCAAAAGACCGGAGATTGGCTTGGCAAAGGGCCAAACTAACTATTATCATTATAATGAGAGCTTGCAGAACTATGGGAAGAACTTCTTTAGTCACGTAAACCTTTAGTATCCAGAAGCTGTTGTTCTACTCAATATCGTCACCCTTTCCTAAAACTGTAGTAATCGGTTTTGGATACTTTACAGGAGGAGCCAAAAAGTCTTTTATTTCAGCACAAATGGCCTTGTGACGATGAAGTTTTGAAAGTGTCATCATCATCATTGCCTTTCTCACCCTGGATCAGGGTATAGGCCACCAACAAACACTTTCCATCCCTCTCTATCATGGGCCAGTCTCTTTACATTATTCCAAGTCTTTCCGCTTCGTTGCACATCATTTTCTCTGGCTCTTCTCCACGTTCCGCGCGGCCTTCCTCTTGATCTCTTGCCCTGGGGATTCCAATCCAATACCTTCTTCGTGATGCTGTTTCCTGGCCTCCTGAGAGTGTGGCCGATCCATCTCCATCGCCTCCTACCAATTTCCTCTCTGACTGGGCTCTGTCTTGTTCTTTTCCATACAATTTCATTGCTGACCTTGTCTGTCCATCTGATCTTAAGTAGCTTCCTCAAACATCTGTTGATGAAAACTTGGATTCTCTTTATGCAGGCCTGGGATGCATTCCAAGTCTCACATCCATACAACAGGACTGACTTCACGTTCGAGTTGAATATCCTCAGCTTTGTTTTTAGAGATATATCCTTGGTTCTCCAAATCTTGCTTAAGGACGTAAAAGCTGCCTGTGCCTTTCCAATTCGTGCTTTGACTTCTGCCTCTGTTCCTCCCTTATTGTCAATGATACTACCAAGATAGCAGAAGGACTCTACATCTTCCAGTGGTTGATCTCCTACTCTGTCTTGTGCGCTTGGGGGTGCAACAATTTTTAGGACCTTCGACTTCGCAGGATGTATCCTCAATCCAATAGATTCTGAAATTTTGTTTAGAGCTGTAGTCTTTGCTTGCATCTGGTCGTGTGTGTGCGACAATAGTGCCAAGTCATCTGCAAAATCTAGATCGTCCAGCTGTGTCCATGGGGTCCATTGTATGCCATTTCTTCCTCCACTGGTGGTTTCTTTCATAAGCCAATCAATCACCAGGACAAACAGAAATGGGGACAGCAAACAACCCTGCCTAACACCAGTCTTGATATCAAAGCTGTCAGTAAGCTCGCCATCGTGTACGACTCTGCAACTTGTCCCCTCGTACATGCTCTTGATAAGGTTCACCATCTTCTCTGGGATTCCATAATGTCTCAATATTCTCCACAGTGTTTCTCTATCGATGCTATCAAAGGCCTTCTCGTAGTCAAGGAAGTTCACTATCAGTTGGGAGTTCCACTCTAGCGACTGCTCTACTATGATTCTCAGCGTGGCGATCTGGTCGGTGGTTGATCGATTACTCCTGAAACCAGCTTGCTCCTCACGAAGTTTTTGGTCTGTTGCATTCTGTATTCGCTTGAGAATAATCCGGTTGAAAACCTTTCCTGGGATGGAGAGAAGTGTGATTCCTCTGTAGTTACTACAATTGCTGAGGTCCCCTTTTTTTGGAAGCTTCACGAGGTGTCCTTCCTTCCAGTCCTTTGGAAACTTGCCTCCGATCCAAATCCTCGAGAATAGCGAGTGCAGACCCTCTGCAGCCCCAGCAGCATCTGCCTTCAGCGCCTCTGGTGGGATCTGATCTGGTCCAGCTGCCTTGCCTCGATTTAACTGCTTTATGGCATCATTAATCTCTGCTTTAGTCGGAGGGTCGCAACTGATCGGTAAATCATTTCTTGCGGGTAGAATGTCGGGTGGGTTGCTTGGTGGAGGTCTGTTCAAGAGGCTGTTAAAATGTTCTATCCATCTTTTTGCCTGAGCTTCCTTTCCAAAAATAGCCTTCCTGTTGTAATCCTTGACAGGAACTTCAGGTTTTCCATATTTTCCAGCAAGAGTCTTTGTAGTCTGGTAGAGGATCCTCATGTGTCCTGCTGTTGCTGCCTTCTCTGCTTTCTCTGCTAACATTCCTATGAACTCCTCTTTGTCTTTTTTAATTGATTTTTTTACCTCTTTAGCTGATGCTCGGTACTCTTCCTGGTTACCAACTCTTGAGCTTCTAGTACGACTTGCATTTACCTGTTCTTTTAGGTCTCTTCTTATCCTTATCAAGTCCAGTGAATTTTGACTGATCCATTCCTTGTGTTCCACTTTCTTTTCCCCAAGAACATCCTGGCATGTCGATGTAAATACTCCTTTTACCTTAGCCCAGTGAGTCTCCAAATCTACTGTCTCTTCGAGGTCAACAAGGGGTTTGAATCTATTCCTCAGTGTTAGCTGGAACTCTTCCTTCTTGTCTCCATCCAGAAGGCTCACTTGAAACTTTCTCCTCTTTGTTCCTGCTCTGGTACCTTGTTTCTTGAGGCGGAGTTTGAGTCTTGCCAGCAGCATGTGATGGTCAGATCCAACATCAGCTCCTCTCTGTACTATGACATCCTCCAGTGAGCGTCTGAATCGTCGGGTGATGCAAAAGTGGTCAATCTGGTTTTCAGTTACTCCATCCGGTGAAATCCAAGTGGCCTTATGGATCCTCTTGTGTGGGAATACTGAACCTCCAATCACATAGCTGTTAAATGCGCAGAAACTTGCAAACCGCTCTCCATTCTCATTCATTTGTCCCAAACCATTGCACCCCATAATGTCCTCATACCCTGTATTGTCCTGTCCTATCTTGGCATTGGCGTCTCCCATTATAATGTTCACATCTTTTCTTGGCAATGTGTCAACTATTTCCTGAAGCTGGTTGTAGAAATCGTCCTTGTCCTCATCGGTTGCTTCATTTGTTGGGGCGTATATCTGCACAATGTTCATGTTGATGTTCTTGTTCTTTGTAGTAAATGATGCCAATATAATTCTCCTTCCGTAGGGTTCCCATCCCCTCAGTGACTTCTGGGCGTGCTTGCTCAAGATGATCGCTACTCCTTCTGTATGCTTTTTGTCCTCCCTTCCAGAATACAAAATCTTTTCCCCAGAATTAAGTTGTTTCAGTCCGGACTGTATCCAGCGGGTCTCGCTAACTCCAAGTATGTGCAGGCTGTATACTTTACAGGAGGAGCCAAAAAGTCTTTTATTTCAGCACAAATGGCCTTGTGACGATGAAGTTTTGAAAGTGTGCTATTCGATTATTTTTCGGCGTAGGAGTCTATAATCAAGATCATTCGATGGGGCTCTGAATGTTCTTGAATATCTTTGAAATACATTTACTTATTTATTTTTTGTTTTTGTTTGTTACTACTGTAACAGGGTGACAGGTTGGCAAGGTATAAATAGCGTGGGAAGATAGTTGACGGCGGGGAGACAGAGTTATTGTATGCCAGAGGGGGAAAGTAGGGAATGTTTACTTGACCGCCGTACTTGACGATCAGATCACCTGGGAATTGCTTGGGGGGTAGAGATGCTTCAATAGTATTTGACGTGGAGCCGACGGGGGTGGCTATTAGGATAACTAATGTACACTCGGTGAGCGTCTTGAGACGCTACCCGACTGGGTATAAATCCCCGAACGCTCCTTCCAACTTCAGACCGCTGAGAGCACTCACCAGCTTCGTGCCGAAGAGGAGACCACCACTGCAACTGTAACTTCGTACTAGTCTTGTGAGTGGGGAAGGTCAGGGAACCCGCAAACATCCTTTGTCAGAGCGTGGTATCTTTCGTATCTTGTCGGCATTTGAGCTGTTGCTGGGTGGTAAGTTAATTGTACGATGTATGTGTATTTTACTTAATGTTCATAATTGTAGAACCTAAATCTAGTGGGTTTACTTTGGTATAACTACTGCCTCAGAGAGAGTCACGGAAACGCCGTTACATATCGTCGCTATGGTGCAAGACTCCTGTAACTAACATTTTTGGCCAAAATCACTTTTTTCATTCTTTGGGTCTGAAAATCCATAGCGCACCTTATGTCAAAAGCTCGTAGCTCAATTCTTATAAATAACGATATTGCAATATCAAGTTCATTGTCTTTACAATATTACATAAGCCAAAGAAAATCAGTTTATTGGCTCTCCTGTAAAATTTTTGAAGTGTCAGTTACAGGAGTCTTGCAGCATAGCGACGATATGTGTTACGAAACCTTATAGGATGGGGTCTGTTAGAGAGAGCGTTATTCTTCGTGGGGAACGTGTAAATATCATTAAAACTGTATTGATCGTTTATTCTATTGCCTATATGGGAGCCTATGGAGTATGGGAGCTGCAGCCTGACTTATAACAGTGTCAGCGGTTAAAAGTATTAATGATGAATATCCGTCATGGAGTAAGTATGGAAGTCATGCCTTCCAGCAGTAGATTAGGAAGTTGCGATTGTTTTTCTACAGAGGAGGAAGAACAACACCTTCTTGGCTTCTCAACTTCTTGTACTTTGATTAACGACATCGTGGCTTCTTGGTTTCCCGACCTATTGGTACCTGCCGATACCTGTTGATCTAACTGCGCAGTCAAGCCAGAGTAGAGAGGAAGAACCAGTGCCCAGATAGCGCCATACACCCCTAAAGGAGAGGTTTCCTTATGCTGAATGTACCCGTGTGTTTTATAAAATGTGCTAGAAATTGAATATTACGGAGCCTTTTAATTATCATGTACTGATTTGCATCAACTTCATTCCATCGAAATTCACATGAAATTGTATGACCTATGTTCCTATTATTATTGAATGAATTAATAATTATTGTATATATATAAGCAATACAGATATCGTTTGTTATAACTTATAGAAGAGAGATAGTCGATTATTTAGTGTGTTTGTGCCGTGCCCATCACGGCTGGTGTCAGAAGAAAGTTAGTGAGAGAAAGTGGAAACATCACAACTACAGTCTTAGGGAAAACGGTGACGATATTATATTTGTTATTTTTTTATCCCTCGTTGTTGGTGTCATACTTTGATATTAGGCTCGGCGAGCACTAGCCGATTTTGATCGCCAACTAGTTGGATACTGTCACGATCACGTGCGTGAAGATGGTCACGACCACGTGTGTGATGAGTACCTAACTTATTTACCTTTCAAACCCAGCTAACAAGCCAAGCAAGCAGACCAGCGATCAACGGACACATGGAGTGAGGTTTAAATTAAACGATATTTAATTATAAATGCATGACAAAACTTATGTCAAAACATTCAACTCATGATAATCACATACATAATCACAAAAACAGAGATATTACAAATTTACTCTTGGGGATCATGGCTATTCTCTATTCCCCGTTTCGCATCTAGATCTAATCCCTCTGTCTATAAACTTAACTACGTATACTTAATAGTCTCTGTCAACAGCTGCCCTCCTCGTTGATGCAGTTTCACTTCTCCAGAGTTCACACAATCCTTTCTAGATCTTTAATTTCGACGATAAAAGGGGAAACAGACGTCCCTGGCTTCACACAAATAAGAACACACAGTTCACACCCGCCATCGTAGATTACTAGCTCCTTGAGGGGTTATCATCCCGTCCTCAGGACTCTTCTTCTTCTGCAACCACACAGCACATCGACGGTTCACACCCGCCACCGCAAATCACGAGCTTCTGATGGGTTCCCATCCTATAATCAGAACTCCTCAACTTCTGGTACCCATGGCACGACCTTCCACTTGTCGCCCGGACCGATTAAATTCTTCTTATTGGGAAATACATGTGAACATCATGGATCCCTCACACACCTAACACTTCTGGTCCCCACTGGCACGACCTTCCACTTGTCGCCCGGACCGATAAATTCTGCGTCTTCCTTTAGGAATGAATAACTTGGGAACCTCATAGATTCCTCACATACATAACACCCCTGGTCCCCATGGCACGACTTTCCACTTGTCGCCCGGACCACTTCTCTCTCCGTCTTCCTCTAGGAATGAATAATTTGGGAACCACGTGTGTCGAGCTTCTCCTCTACTTATACTCCCGAGGTCTTTGCACACGCGACTAGTTTAAAGCGAGTCGTGTGTATCTATTCACGCTCGTCAACAATGTTAAAAACCGTGTTTTCCCCTGCTAAGCTCACCCCCCTAGACTCGTGGCGCACAAGGCCACCGACCTTCCTCGTGATATTTAATCTTTCATGCTCGACAACAACTTTAAACTCCCCTTCTCCCCTACTAAGTTTACCCCCTCTATACTCGTGGCGTACAAGGTCATCAACCTTAATCGTGACAATACTGACGTCACGCATTGAGTTTCAGAGACTATCGTACCAGCCAACTAGTTGGATACTGACGTCACGCATTGAGTTTCAGAGACTATCGCACCAGCCAACTAGTTGGATACTGACGTCACGCATTGAGTTTCAGAGACTATCGTACCAGCCAACTAGTTGGATACTGACGTCACGCATTGAGTTTCAGAGACTATCGTACCAGCCAACTAGTTGGATACTGACGTCACGCATTGAGTTTCAGAGACTATCGCACCAGCCAACTAGTTGGATCTCATTGTGTTCTTCATGTTTCTTCTGATTTTGTTTTTGTTTTTTTGTACTTTGTATCCATTTTCCCATGCAAGGCCACAGTCCTTTTATCCACTACAATAACAATGCTGTAACAGCTGGTGGACGAACGGCGTGTACAAGATGAAGAGATTACAGTAAGTCCAGATAAATTATGTAACATGAATATTCAGAGGTTTAGAGTACTAATGAAAACATAATGATACCTTTAATTTGAAAGACCTAGGTATCAATGTCTGACCTGACTTCATATTGAATTTTTTTAAATTATGATTTAATAGTTATTATTTCTATTACTTGTGTGATTATTAGTGCGGTTATGTCCTTGGAAACGAAGCACTACAGCCGGGCGCAACCCACGCGAGAACAGGGCCATAGAGCGGCGTCCATCCCTGAGATATAAACAGTGCCTTGCCTGCTGGCGTCTACTATTACTACTATTACTACTACCACCATCACCACTACCAATACTACAACTACCACCACCACTACTACTAATACTACTCTACTACTACCGCTCCTACCACCATTACTACTGTAATATTACTACTACTACAACTACTACATTATGTACTATTACTACTACTACTATTACTACTACAACCGCCACCACCATAACTACTACTGCTATTGAAACTACTACTACTACTACTACTTCTACTACTACTACTACTACTACTACCACTGCTATTGCTCCTACTACCACTACCACTGCTACTACTAGAACTACTTCCACTACTACTACTACTCCTTGAGGAGCCAACGGCAATAGGTCCCAAGAAACAAACATCTCACAACCCACCCTGACTTCTGACTTGGATCTCTGGACCTGGATGGAGGGTGTCCGGGTTGGGGGTGGGGGGGGGGGTGAACAGGGGCCACAAATGACCCCTCTCACCAATGACTCAAAACCTCAAAATTCATGACCACTGCTGGGTCATTTACAAAAGGTCAATAAACAATCCAGTCACTTGCTTGTGTTACGACTTCATCACCTTTTCGGTCTAAGCAGCAGCAGCAACAACATCATTCAACATCCGCAGCACCATTGTAAAAGTACAAGTGGTACCTGTAGAGGGATGAAGTAATGATTGGTAAGTGTTCGGAGAGTGATAGACAGAGGCCGTATGAGCACTGCATGAGGGAGGGGGGGGGCGAGTGAAGAGAGAGAGGAAATTGAGAGAGGCAAAGAGAAAGAGATGGAGGAAAAAGGAGGGAGAGAACGAGAGAAAGAGAGAGGGGGTGGGCAACAGGAAAGTGAGACTAGGAGAGAGTAGAAAGAGACAGAGAGAGAGAGAGAGGGGAAAAGAGGGAGAGAAACTGGGGATAAAGGGAGAGAGACAGAGAACGAGACAGATGAGGATAAAGGGAGAGGGAGAGAAAGGGAGAGGGGGAGGGGAGGGAGGTGGAGAGCAAGAGAGAGTGTGGAAAAGAGGATAGAGTGACTAGGAGAGAGGAGAGCGAGACAGGGAGAGAGGATTAAGGTGGAGAGAGGAAGAAAGAAAACAAGAGACAGGGGCATGGATGAAGAGCGAAAGAGGGAGAGAGGAAGGAAGAGAGACATGAAAGAGGGAGATGGAGAGGGAAGCGACGAGTAGAAGAAAAGAGAGACACGGGGAGAGAGAGAGAGAGAGAGAGAAAGAAAGAGAGAGAGAGAGAGTGAAAGAGAAAGAGAGAGAGAGAGAGAGAGAGAGGAAAGCCAAGAAGCTGCATGCTAAAAGTGCTAAGTCTATCGCATGAGCCGATTATGAAATGACTTACTCACGAAGGCTGCAAGTATTTTCCTAATGTTACACAATTTTGGCGAGTAGCGGATTATGAGGCGTAACTAACATCAGCATGCAATAGAAAACAGACTCGTTATAAAAGAGTGTTGCATAACGGGAAGGCTGTGGTGAAGCGGATGTTTGATGCTGGATGGTTCCTGAAATTAATTTACAAAGTTCTTGGCAGTGCCGTAAATCATATTTTAAAATTTATCATTCTCGTGAAGCGGGGTAAAACAAGAGAGAGAGAGAGAAAGAGAGAGAGAGAGAGAGAGAGAGAGAGAGAGAGAGAGAGAGAGAGAGAGAGAGAGAGAGAGAGAGGGAGACAGAGAGAGAGAGACACAGACAGACAGACAGACAGACATTCAGATAGACAGACAGACAGACATTTAGATAGACAGAAATATGGACAGATAGACAGAGAGAAAGACATTAAGACAGAAGACAGATACATATGCATTCAGACAGATAAACAGAAAAGCAGACAGACAGACAAACATACAGACCGACATACATACAGACAAACTGACAGGCATATAGTCAAATAGATTTCAGCACGGTACCATTCCCATTATATTGATAAAGATGGCTGCGATGATTATTGTCATTATTTTGAAAACGAAAAATTATGTTCTCATTGCACGTTCAGCGTAGAAAGGCAAGAGCAAAAATCAGTCAACAGAAGGAGAGATAAAAGAAGAAAGGACAGAGGAAAATGAAACCAACAGGGCAGGAGGCTTTCATTAAGACTATCCCTCATACACACCTCCCATCTCTCTTCTCTTGTTGTTCTTCTTTCTTAAAATGTGGACAATGACTTGACATTGAAATTCCACAGTATCCCGCATCCAAAACATAACTCGAAACCAGCAAGATCATCCTTTTCTGATCCAGTAGAGCATGCGAGGCCCGTATCCTCTATGTAGTCGTTTATTATTAAAACTGGATCTAACAGGCCACACGAGGTACAATTCGGTAGGTTTTATTGTTGTTCTTATCGTTGTTATTTTGGAAGACTGGGTCTGTTAGACCCATGAGGTACAAATCGGTCGTCTGTAGTAGTTTTTCTCTATTTCAGAAGTCTGGGTTTCACAGACCCCACGAGGTTCAAATCGGTCGTGTTCAGTGGTTTTTAGCCTAGTTGAGAAATCTGGGTCTAAAAGACCCCACGAGGTACAAATTGGTCGTGTTAGGTGGTTTTCTCTATTTCAAAAGACTGGGTCTGAAAGTCCCCATGAGGTAGCGAATCGGCAGTGCTTGGTATTTTTTCACTATTCGAGAGTTTGGGTTTGACAGCCCCTATGGGATACGAATCAGAATGTGAACCAAGGAGATTAAGCTTGCTCCTGGTAAATAAAGTCTTCAAAAAAGCCCCTTTATACCTGTTATTTTGCACGGTAAGAGTTGATGATACCAGGTGAACAGTTAGAAACTTGGGGTCATTGAAAGGACAGTTTTTACTGACGGGTCAAGGTTCCTTTAGCCCTAGTCAGTCCTTTTATGACAATAGCCACAGGTGTGTCTGTGTTTTGGTATATCTGCCTACCTGTGGTTAAATGTACAATTGACTATAGGTATAGAGCAATGGTTCTTAAACTTTTAAAACTTCTTTCCCCACTAGAATCCATCGAGACTTTAGTTCTGTCTCCATTTTCTGGAAAAACTGGAGATCTTTTAGTAAGTAGAAGAGATGTAACAAATGCACACCTTGACACAAGTTCAAAATGCACTGCGGCACTTATCAAGCTGCTTCGCTGTCGCGATTTATTCTAACTCCTTATTGTTTTACTAAAGCCACAAACGTTTAACGTCGAATTTCCCAGTCGCGCGAAAAGTGGAGTTGGAACAAACAAAAGCTAAGGTCGCGCCATGTCGAATAGCTATGTCTGCCGCAGTCGGTGGCATATAAGACTGGTGGCGGATTTAGTCAATTCTGTTTTGTCTCGGTGTAAGTGTGGGATGTTAAAACAGGCTCTTGGGCACAGGCGAGACTGAAATAAGTCTGTCTCAAGAGTTCTGGCGTGTTAAACATGTCTTCGATAGAGTGGAGGAAAAAATAGACCTCGCTCAGTGAATCGAAATAGGTGCCAAATAGCTTTGATTTTGTGCTCCACCGGTTTACGGGGATTGAAACTCTAACCCGCACACAAAATATGAATTTGGAATTCCCAATCTTCGTCTAAACATGCCCACTTCAGGATTCAGGAACTATTGGTATCTCCACTCTATTTCCTGACGCGGACCCTGAAAGAGGTTAGGATCTACAACTTGATTTAAAAACTTTTATGCACATTTACAAAATTCTTTTCAAATCTACAGAAAACAATCCCTGAGAATTGTATAAAATAATAAAGTTTATAGGGAACTATCTAATTTTATTTGTGAAAATTAAAGTGATAAAGCTCCGAATACCAATATAAATAAAGTACCTCATAAAGATAGTGAAGGACGCAAAGTGGCTGGTATCGTATCGACGCGCAGTAAAACCCAAACTCAAAACTCAGAAGCCTTTGAAAGGGCAAAATTACCCTCAGTTTAGAACCATTGATAGACTTGATAAGCCTCGCGTGTCTAGTCTAGGCAAATCTGCGGTTAAGGCAGAATCCTTGACCTTCCCAGTGACACGGTGTGACTATGTTTGACCCCAGAAGAAGTAGGCCACTGCAATTTGGAGAGTATTCAGAGTTAAGTTTTACTAGCCTTATCTGGACAGGCCCTTAGAACTTAAATGAATCCTGGCAAAAGTGCATATATCCATGTCCAAATAACTGGCGGCATTTCGAACATAGACCACTGTAACTTATGGCGTCCACGTGTACAGTGAAGCTATATCTACGAGTTACACACACGTGATTATATTATCCTCTATTTTCATTCTTATTTTCTGTCATTCCCGTCTTCGTGACAGGCGTTTTCTTTCTCTGTGCAAGGACCCGGCATCGTTTTCTTAGTCTCTCTGTCTGTCTGTCTGTCTGTCTGTCTGTCTCTCTCTCTCTCTCTCTCTCTCTCTCTCTCTCTCTCTCTCTTCCTCTCTCTCTCTCTCTCTCTCTGGTAGGGTCTCCTTTCCGTTCTGTTTATTCTATCTATCGTATTACTTTTTCCTCCCACAATCTGACCATTATCTGACCTGTCCGCCTGATCTCTCCAATCCCAATCTAAAAAACTCAAACTCACTTACAGTCCACAGACATTAATCCTCTTTTGTGATGTATAACCAACCTGTTTCACAATCATTGTGTCTTCTACCTCGTCGGCCAGACGCGCCAGCCGATTTTGATAGGCCAACTAGCTAATTAGTAACGTCACGTCATTTTGTTTCAATAAGATCCCGCCGCTCCAGCCAACTCACAATGATCACATTGAGATAAACTGTCGTGACGTCACCATCCAACTACTCGGGGCATCTAAATCAGCTGGAGTGCGCCTTGACTTACAATACCTTTTTTATGTCAAAATTGGGCAAAAAGAAAACGTTGTATGTAGCAAAATATAAATTGTGTATTTTCTGTCTTCTCTTTAGTTTGCTTTGTATTGTTTGGATTTTATTTCTCACGCAGCGTTTCGCTACATACAACCTTTTCTTTTGGGAGTGTTTATTGGGGCTATATGTAGCCTAAATAAGGTCAACCGTTTACTGGGGCTACATGATCACTATTATCTTAGCGATTCAATATTTCCGTAGGCCTTGGGTTGGGGTTGGGGTTGGGGTTAGGGTTAGATAGGGATTGGGTCAGGATTAGGGTTAGGTAGGGTTAGGGTTGGGTTACATGATCAATATTATCGTAGTGGTTTAGTATTTTTGCAGCGAAAAACGGGTAGCCCAAATAAGTTTCACCGGTGGGGTTTGCTTATGTAGGCTACATGTAGCCCCAATAAACATATATAGTTTAACATGATTATTAGGCTATTATGTAGCCTATACAAAGTCACCCTTTTCTTTTTGCCTAATTTTGACATTGCTTATAGCCCTGCTGCGACCCCACAGTTTTTCTGTGGTTTTTATGATATTTCGTCAATTTCCTACCATGTATATGTTTGTTTATTTGTTTACTGTACTTGTGTGTGTTCTGTCTTCTCTTCTGGTTGGTGGGCGCTTCTGGGGGGGGGGGGGGTCTCCTTCTATACCACCACAGTGCTACATTCTGTCTATCGTCCTGCTTCTTCCATTCATAAAATGGTCGTTATCGCGTCCATGTGCTTTCTCCAAACCCAAACCAAAAAGAAACTCTCCTCCTCTCTGATTGCCACCCCCCCCCCCCAATCCTGCCCCTTGCCAATCCACGCACAAGCCCACCTGCCATTTTCATCCATCTTCATTCTGTATCTGTGTTTGTGTGTTGTTTTTAATCAGCCGTCAGTAGCAGTGGTCTTTTACAAAAATAAAAGAGAGAGAAACAATGTGGCAAAAGACAAATAAACCTTTGTGATCAAATAATATGAATACACCAGATACGCCAACAACCGCTAACAAAATATTATTAGGGAAAGTTGAACGACTCGTGGAAACTGCCAATAAACCTGATTTCCACTTGGACAGACGTAATTAATTGCTTCTCACTAAAACGAAAAACCTTAAAAAAAAACTTGAAAGATCATTGAAAAGGTCAATGATCGCCAATGATGATGTAATCGAGCGCCTACTCATTCACCCCACCCCACCCCACCCGCTGCCCGGAAGAACCCGTTTTCGGCCCAGATAAAAAAAAATCGTACCCGGTTTCGGCCCTCTGACACACCCAATTTCTTACCCGTTTTCGGCCCACTGTTTTCCCTTCATATCCTCACTAAATCTTCAAGCTCTCGATTATCGATATGTTTTCGCTCAAACATGACTAAATCTGCCCTTCTCTATCCGTGGATGACTAGTTTATATTATATTGACGAGGAACACACTCATGATAGTGCATCCAGGCTAAAAAAAATTTTCTTTGAAAACCCCGCGCTACGTTTGAAGGTTTGAAGGTCTTCCTCGTGCAGAAATTGAGGATCACTTTGTCTAAAGCATTCAGAGAAGATGGAAGGCATTGTCACAAATAGAGGAAATGTCGGCCTGATGGTTGAAAAATACAGATATTGCAAATAGAGAACGACAGCCTCGACAATCGAGTGGAGGTGTATAAAGAAGAACGGTTGCAAAGCACGCCGGACTACAGACGACTACAGACGTGGAAATAACGGTCCTACTTTCAAGTTCACTCTCACACAATCATCCAGCACTGAGTGAGGAAGAAATGTGGAAGCACAAAGCTCGTCAGACTTGCAAAAGGAAGGCAGTATATGACCCGATATTGCGACATTCCAAGATAATTTGTCAAGAACTGAGTGGATGGAGGACAGAAAATTTGAACTATAAACACATGAAAGGTCTACAAAACGCCATAATCAGAAGAGGCTGAACTTGAGACAGGTTCTGTTCAAGAGCAAAGAGGAAACCTGTTTTGCTCTCTTAGAGGAGTTGAACAAAGTGGACTCGAAATTTACAAAGACACATGGCGGAGAAATCATGATATAGCCGGTGGATGCCCAGGCTAACGGAAGAAGCAGATTCGATTATCGATCCTCTTAACCCATCACTAAATAGCAGTGGGCCGAAAAAGGGTGGGCCGAAACCGTGCAAAATATGGGATGGGTTCTGACCATGTGTGCCGAAAACGGGATCACCGCGCTGCCCCCTCCACGTTCCTAGTTAAGGTCCACAAAGTACTAACAACTGCGTTATTCAGGTCACTCATAACTGGACGGTGGCCATTTGCCAAGTTTTTGGACAGTGTCCAAACATCAGTTATAATTAAAATTATCTGGCCAAACTTTTCACCGTGGACACACATCAAGATTTAACCCTTAGGGCACTGACTGTTTGTGTAATCATTGACGCCGATGTATGTAGGTCACCCTTCAATGTTTGATTCTTGAATAAGTAGAAATTGTCATTCGTCATAACATTCAAAATTATTCTGAATACTATTCGTTCTTGATTTATGTAGGCAGGATCATTATTTGTCTAGGCTTGCATCAGCTGGTTTAATCCGCCGACGTTGGATGGTCACGTCATGATTTTTTAGTTCCAATGAGTTCCCGTGCCCGATCCAACTGGGTTTGTCTCAGTGAAACCAAAGATACTAGAAACGATGAAATGAGGCACTGTCTTCTTCCCATCACTAAAAAAAAAGCGGTGCACACAATTTGCGCGCTGATCGGAGGCGGGGCCCATGGCGCATAGCATGAAAAGAATGCTTGATAAAATGATAAATTTATGATTTAAAATTGTGACAGTGCTACTGCGACTAAAAACAAAAAATAAAATAGCCAGAGCTTTCTCACAGCGATTGAGGTTATGGTTCCACAATATGTGACGTCAATCAAGGCCTGTAGTGATAGCTAAACAGTGAACAAAATTCAATATTTTCCCTAACTGGCTTTGTAAAATATGGCATTTTCATGACTTCCGCAGGTTTGCCGCAAGTTGGCGGTGCGAAATCTGTGCACGCTAGAAGCACTTGCTGTCTTATCTGATCAATTCTAGTATCTTTGGTGAAACTCAATGCGGTGACGTCATCAGCCAACTAGTCAGCCAATCAAAATCTGCCGTTGCACGCCTAGAAGTTTACAGGTCACCCGTACCTGGACAGTTGCCAACAGAAAAAACTGGGCAGTTTACGCAAATCAATAATTAAAATTGTCTGTCATTCGGGTGTTAAACTCGTTAATGAACACTCCCCAAGCTTAAACCCATAGGACTTTGACTGTTGGGTAATCCAGTGGCGGATCTGCTATAAAACTAATGGAGCTTAAGCTCCAGGGCCCCTAGTTCCGGAGCGGCCTTCAAGAAAATTGTTTTTTGATGAGTGAATGTTGGATGTTGCCCTATTATGCCCTATTGTTATTGGAATTGAAGAGGCTCCATAACACCTCAAGCTTCAGGGTACCAAAAGTTTTCGTCCACCAGTGGGATAATCGGTGACTTCAGTTATGACTGTGTAGGTCATCCTTCAATATTTGAATCTTGAATGAGAAAAAAATCTCATTTGTATGGCACTAAAAATGACCCAGTATGCTAATTACTATACGTAGTTGATTTATGTAGGAGGGATCCCTATATAACGTAGGCGATGGTGCCTGTACTCTACTGTCGGAGATAACCGGTGTTCAGAACAGAAATAAGCACCGATTTTGATGTTAAACAATAGTATGTTTATAACGACCTTTATAATATACGTCATGTCAAATTAATGCTTAATCATTCAATGAACATTGATAACGAATTATGATCATTGCGAAATTTGTGAACTTTTACAATATCATCATGACATCATCGCCAAAAAAACGTCCAACATTTTAATTTCTTAGGAACGGAACTGGCAAAACCCAAAGGATTACACATTCTCTATAATCTACAAATTCAGCCGTAACTCAACATGAAAACTCTAAGTCTAGTCTGTTTAGCATCAGTTTTGCCTCGAAGTTTCTTTGAATCAACTAAGCTAGACAGACTTCTTTCCTTCTTGCCTGTGCGCGAAATCTCGTTTAGCGCCCAGTATACCATAATTGTTAGGAAAACCTTACTCGGTGCCTCGTGTTTTACATTTAGGACAATTTCTGATATATCAATGCATCATTTTACAAGACTCGCGGTCTTTCTTTCTGTCTTTCTTTCTTTTTAAAATCATTTTACATGTTTGCACTTGGTTTGGGAGGTTTAAAATTCTCGGACAGGGCACTTTAGTTCGGGCATGCAGTAGAGGGTTGACAATCACAAGCTCTCTCCAACGTCCTAAAAATCGAAGCAAAACAAAGTCCATTCAGTACGCTGTGGGCCAAGTGCTTGATAATCACTTCGGCAATTCAAACATTAAGAGACCATTATAGGCATCAAACACTGTAGGGGAGGATGTGAAGAAGGTGAAATTAAAATATATGCGAGAAAGTTAGAATCAGTAATAGATTTATCAAGAAATCCCCGATATTTAAATCTGCTAAATTATTTAATAATATCTGAATGTGTTTAGGACTTTATTTGTGCAGATTCGCTGCTCTTGGCATTTACTCCTCACTTTTCTGCTTTTTAGTTTCCTTCTTCTTGTTTCTGGTGTTTTTTTGTTATTGTTTTTGCAGTAGGGATTAGTCTTTTAGAATTTTACCACCAGGGCAGCGGCCTTGTTCGGCCCGCTCTTCTCGACTTTCAACTGCTAAGGTACATTTAACGTGTGCAACGTGCACACTGCCCCTCCGAGTTATTTTGTCCTTATCCGAAAAGGCTAGGCGCTCTTCCATACCTACCATAGGATCAGGGACAGGAATTTTTTTTCTCACAAAATTCCAACAATATATTATGTCTGCACCGACCGGGGATCGAACCCGGTACCTTCGGCATGAGAAGCGAGCACCTTGCCTCTAGACCAATGTGTCACCACGAAAAAGTATCTGAATCTTACGTCGCTGTGCTTAATGTTTTTCTGTGTCCAGAGTGATCAAATCTCAGACCAGACCAAGTTGGAAAGAAAATTTTCAAGATCTAGACATTGCTAGGCCAGTGCGCACTGAGTCACGTTTTGCCTCCGTTTTGTGGATTATGGAGTCACATAGGACCTCCCGCATTAGTGTTACTGTAACCAATCTGTCTCGCTCGTTGATTGGAAGGAAGTTTGAGTCAACACCGGCGCCAAACACACTTGATCTATGGGACATGTACAAACACTTTTCAATTATGGTAATAAATTAAAATCTTTTGTTTTATTTACTTTTTTGATGTTCCTATTTTAAACTTGGTGAATATAATATATGGTGGTTGTCATGATTCGGATGTTGTTAAAACTCACGCAGAGGGTGAGTTGTTGTTGTTTTATCAGGGCCATGAGAAATTGGCTGGTGGCCTTGAACGGCCCTCGCGAATTATAGTTGGTGAGTAAATAAATGTAAAGTTAAACTTAGAGTCACGCTTGTCGGCTTTAATGTTCGTGATTAATAAGTAATGGAGTAGGGGTGAAACAAGGTGGGGCTAGTTGACATTGTTAAGTATGACTAGACAAGTTTTTGCACGTTAACTGGCTGGTAGAATAGTGCAGACGTATTACTACAATTAAAATGGTGGGAGGTTTCGACCTATGAGATAGCTGAACTAATTGGGCCAGCGGACTAGCACGCTGGGTAGTTAGATAGTATAAGACATCGTGTAACGTTCAGATTTAGTGAATACAGACGAGCAGAAGCATCGTGTCGTGAAGTATCTCCGGTTGACCAGTACCTGAACTGTGTGCTTTTAAGACAAGAAGTCCTTGCTAATGGACTGACTGAACTCTAGAAAGAAAGGTCTGAGGGGGCTGACCTTTGAAAGCCCACGCTGCGCTATATTGATGTTCGCGCCTACCAGTAGGCGTGACCAATGGTACTATATCTTATTTATTCAAGCATAATAGAGATCGGAGATAGAGAGAGAACTACAGCCTCATAGGAAGACTAAGGAAACCCCAGCTGGCACTCGACCACGAGTGTCCTGTATCATAGATCTATTGCCATAGTATGATTGGAATAATATAGCACATTGTTGATGAATTGAATAGTGATTGTGCATAAAATATAGTCTTTTGGCAACTGCTTAAATTACCTACAAGCCGAAGAGTGCTTCTGTAGGCTTTGAACATACTGGGCTCTCCTAACACTCAAGCCCATATGATTTAGGGAGAGTTTGCCTGGCGACTGGCCAGTGGCGACTCAACTGTCACTTTAAATTGATATCTAGTTTCGTATAATATACCTATTTGCTATTGATTGCAGTACCTCCATAGTTACATGAATATCATTGGTTAAGTTATTAATTAGAGTTTTTTTGGTTTGAATATATACCTCTATTGTCTTTTGTTTTGTTATTAATATTTATGTAAACTATGGCCTGACCGGCCTGACATATATACGCTCTAGTTATTTAATACTTTTCTTGTGTGGTTGTGTCCGAGTGTGAGTTAGCTGCCTCTCGTGCAGTCGTAACATCCCCAAGACCCTAACTCTGCTCGTGACAGTGGTGGAGCCTGTCGTGGCCCGTTCTTAGTCTAAACAATATCACTTGATCCTCTCTGTTCAGGAAATGATATTTATCCTGTTGGTTTATTTGCTGCCTTCTGTTGTTTTTAGTGAGGTTTTTCTTCTCATAATAGTTTAAAGGGCACTGCGACTGCTCCAAGATGGAACCCTCCTTGGCCATTATGTGAGTGCAGCGAGTCTCCTCAAAACACAGAGCATGTATTGCAGAACTGCACACTCTCCTCAGCACTATGAGAAACATAATTATTGACCCAAACCCATCGACCTGAATGTCAAACTCTATGGTGCAGAAAAGCGTAGATTTTCTTAAAAGAACAAATCTGCAGATTTTGGTGAACGAAAGAATAAGAAGAATTTACTAATTCCAGCAAGTTAGATGGTCAATAGATTGAAAATAGTGTCTCTTATGCAAAAACTAAATTGCTCATTCAAAAGTGTTCACACAATGAAAGCGTATCATCGTTATTCAGCCTTCTAGAGGCCATACGCTCGTACACTGGGGATCGAGGGGTCAAAACTAGCCAAAATTGAGCATACGTCCTTCTTAGTCGGACCCTAAGCTGGTGTGCTTTAACATCCAAAAATGACAACCATAGAGATGCTGTAATCATAGTATTTCTATAATGACGATTCTCACTTTGTAAGATGAACGCCTCGGTGGGAGGGGGGAGAGGAGTAGAATGAATAAGCAAAATTTGTGTGGCGTAATAAAATACTGCGTAGTTTTCCGGCATTTAAAAAAAATGGCGTAGTATTAACTGGTTACTGTCAAGGTGTGGTCATTAACCTGCCCCGGGGGATCGTCGCCGGTATCCGGTCCATTCGTCTAGTGATCACCACAGGGGACAGCTACCGGACAGATAACCACCATGACATTATATTATTATCCAGATTCGGCAAGCTGTGGGCTTTTCAATGAAATCGTGAGAATTTGTGACGTTTTTATTTGACCACAGGAATTTTTACGCACGCCGGAAATAATGTGGGAAGGTCCAGTGATGTCCAATAGAATGTGGACCAGGGCGAGTAGTCTAATTGCAATCCCAAATAGAGAAAATACTCAGTAGTGTCCATTGCTCAGCAATGGCTTATAATGTAAAATACTACACAATCCTAATAACAACAGCCATTCTCTCCTTTCTCAAGCAAGAAATAAACATTCTGCTCTTAACCCTTTCAATATAGAAAGAACATTGCAGTTAACTCTTTACTGCCCTAACAATTACAGATTTTTGATCCATCACTAGCTTCTTAATACAGGTCAATACCCTGATTTAGATTCATAACATTCACTATTTAAAGTAATTCAAATAAGTGGATCTTCATAACCAGATTAGAGAAAATTTAGCTCTCACAATGTCAGTAGTCAACGGGTTAAGAAATGCTTGCATGAGCAAGAAACGTTTTTAAAATTTACTTTTCACCTGTATTCTGTTAATATACTAAGTCAAGTCTGTTTTTGTCTGGGTTTTGGTGTTGGATATGGACAATGAGGTTAAAAGGGACCTCGCACATTTGTGAGACTGAAATCAGAGTGTCTTGTAAATTTGGTCAAGTCAGAATGTCTTGAGTTAGCTGGTGGGAAGACAGACTTCCCACACTGAGTCAAAACTGTATTGAGTTAGTTGGTGGAAAGACAGACTGTCACGAGCGAGTGAGCGAGGGTCAATAAGTGCGGGGAAGGGGACTTGAAGCGTGCATGTTGTGAGTGAGTTGAGGCTTAGACGAGGCAAGATCTGAGTAGTCAGATCACTGCAAGCCGAAAAGTCCAAGGGGACAGACGTGAAGAGAGCAGTCGGAAGTTTGTTGTGTATTCCAGTGATGACTGGTAGGTTGAAATATAAGGATTGATAATTATGATGATTGATGTACTATATTCTCCTATGACCATGATGTAAATAAGTTATATGTGAGGAATGTGAAAGTCATTGATTACTGCGTATAGAGATGTGCGCAATGAGCGATAGATGTAAGTTAGGATCATGGATTCGTAGCGAGTCTGAGTACTGTGTAATACGGTGGAGGTGTGTAACCGTAGTAAAGTGCAGATGTGTGGTGAGTGAAATGTGGACTGTTGTGTGTACGCTTGATGGTTCGTAATGAGTGGTGAAGTGGATAGTAATTGTATGGTGTTATAGAGATGTAATGTTATTCTTATAAGTGTCGGGGTCGGGCAGTGAGCCTACCCGTGGTGGAGAGACTAGTGCAGGGGATAGGCCAGCATAAGTGAGATGCATGGGTTGGGCAGAAGGCTACCCACAGGCCAGCCTGAGTGAAGCTGTCGCGCAGGACAGCGAGGGCACATTAGTCGTGGCAGTCTGGCCACAGGCAGGGACGTTATGAATTGAGATATTAATGTGATATTGAGATATTAATGTGATATTAAGATATTGATGTGATATTGAGATATTGAGGTGAGATTAAGATATTGAGGTTAGGTTGAGCAGGAGCCAGTAAGATAGGCCGCAAGTAGTACATACCTTGATGTGAGGCTGAGGCCGGAGTATATTTAGATAAGTAACTATCGGGTTGTGGACCCAGAGATCGAATGAATGTTGGGAATAATGACCATTGGATGGTGTTTGAATTGAATAATGTGACGTATGTAATTGCACGTATATCTTTATCTTTATGTATAATAAATGTGTGAGTCTGTTTGGTTGTTCTGTTAAGTGTTCTACTTGTCTGTTCGTGATTGTTGCCCTGTCATAATCAGTACATCTCCCAGTCTGGGATTTGTTACACAGACTTCCCACACTAAGTCAAAACTGTATTGAGTTTGTTGGTGGAAAGACCGACTTCCCACACCGAGTCAAAACTGTATTGAGTTAGTTGGTGGAAAGACAGACTTCCCACACTGAGTCAAAACTGTATTGAGTTAGTTGGTGGAAAGACAGACTTCCCACACTGAGTCAAAACTGTATTGAGTTAGTTGGTGGAAAAACAAACTTCCCACGCTGAGTCAAAACAGATTTGAATCAGTGCCCTGCAAGCTTTACACTTCTTTTTTCTTTGCCACTTTGGTTATAGAAATCAGAAATGAATTATTTTCTAGTTTCATTAGATATTTCTTCCCCTGAGGTAATTGGCATTTTGTATCCAGATGTAGTAATTTAAGTTGTATTTCCTGACATGGAAAGGCGCGCGCGCGCATACATACTCACACACACAGACACATACACAAGCACACCCACGCCCATACGTTTATACGCTTATTAGAGACGGTGCTAAACATGGGAGGGCTTGTGTGTGAGAAAATCATGATGAAAAGTCACACACACACACACACACACACACATTTATAAAGAACAATTTTTAAAAAAAACAACGGATGGAGGGCCTGACACTGACAGTATCTGAGACAGCCCTGATGAAATGTCGCAGTAATTAGTCTACCGCGGTGTTAATGACTCTGTATTTTTTGGAATGGTCCCCTTTTAAGGTTGCCCTTCTTTGTATTATACTGACACCAGTCGTCAGGGACAGGTTGACCTGACTCCATCCACATCATGGTTTAAGGTCACAAATTCTGGACCTACCCCTGTCCCACCCCACCGCAACCCCAATCCCCCCTACCAATCTTTCATCTCCTGTCCATAACCCAGTCACGTGGCTACCCAAAGCGTGAAATTGATAGCTTCTACACTTAACCTGGACGCGTGATTTTTTTCAGTACAAGCTTTAACAAATTCAGGAGCGGGGCAGCAACACACTCCCCAAACACAGGTCATCGGCTAAGGGATTTCTCGTCCTATCGAACACTGCCATGGGTGCTGCAATCTCTGGACTGTGCCTGATATGACTCCGAACGTCACAGAAAATCCCTGGGATGTGTTGGAGCTGTCCAGTGTCTGGGTGTGTGTTGCTGCCACGCTCCTGAATTTGTTAAAGCTCGTATGGAAAAAAATCACGCAGCCTGGATGCACACTACACTGGCCGATTTTGATCGGCCAACTAGTTGGATGGTGGCGTCACGCCGTTGAGTTATAGTGAGACCCAACGCACCAGCCGACTAGTTGAATCTCATTGAAACTCAATGTCGTGACGTCACTACCGAACTAGTCGGCCGATTCAAAATCGGGCTAGTGAGTGTCAGGCCTAACTCCACTTAATATGATATTTATTATTTCTACCTTGAGAGCACAAACAAAATTCCTAAGAATGTCGTTAAGGGCCTGTTGTGTAATTACAAAGCCAAATAGAGAAAAATATACTGAATGGTGTTGACTGTTGAGCTAGGGCTTATAATGCCAAATATCACCTGGCGCTAACAACAGCCAATACATCATAAAGACCATCACGAATGAGGACGTGGTTTTCCAGCATTCCATATCTGAAAAACTACACTAGAACCAAATGTTCTATAATTGGAACATTTCTTAATTTATGAACAAAATAAATGATTATTTGTGATGAACATTTATATTTCTGAATTCGTTTGATCATTTTCAATTGCTTTCCTTAGATTTACAACTCTCTCTCTCTCTCTCTCTCTCTCTCTCTCTCTCTCTCTCTCTCTCTCTCTCTCTCTCTCTCTCTCTCTCTCTCTCTCTCTCTCTCTCTCTCTCTCTCTCTCTCTCTCTCTCTCTCTCTCTCTCTCTCTCTCTCTCTCTCTCTCTCTCTCTCTTTCTCTGTTGTGTTGGCTAAGAGAATAATGTCTGGGCATTAGAGGGTTAAACAGCCCTGTTCGGTCGCGGTGGACTGTCTCATTGACACTCGTGAAGCAGTCCGTAACAAAGCGATTACCTGTGACAAAACGTGAAGAAATTAAGGCCGGTGGTGCAGTGGGCCAAGTCCGTTTTGACTCAGTGCGCTAGGTCTCTCTTTCCATCAGGTAACTCAAGACACTTTTGTCGCACCCGAACTAGTGAGCTGAGAAAACCAAACCTGTTTTAGTCTCCCCAGTGCGTGAGGTCTCGTTTAACTCTAAAGTTCACGTCCCACACTTCTGACGAGACAAATCAGATTTGACTTCGTGCACCATCAGCCTAGGAGCCCTCGATTGTTGTCTACAGCAATGTTTCTCTCTTTTTTCTTGTCACACTCTTTTCCCAACAGCGACAGTGTACGACAGCGATCCGACCCTTTCGTCGTCAATATCAACACTACTTCGTTGCAGAGAATAATTGGAACGGACATCTTCATCATCATCATCATCATCATCATCATCATCATCGGCATCATCGTCATCATCATCATCATCATCATCATCATCGCCATCATCGGCATCATCATCATCATCATCATCGTCGTCGTCATCATCATCATCGTCATCATCATCATACCATTATCATTATCATCATCATCATCACCATCGCCATTATCATCAGCATCATCATCATCATAATCATCATTATCATCATCGCCATCATCATCATCATTATCGACATCATCATCATTATCATACTGTATGGCAATGGAGCTAGAGGGTGAATATGTAACTATGCAGCAAGCACCAAATATTTCATGACTACATGATCAAAAAAATGACGAGACTTTGTCTACTCCCTCAACTTTTTTTTTGTTTAACGATAAATTGGACGAACTTCAATCTTCAGTATTTTTTTCTGTACGTTTTGTCTTTCTTTTGAAGGACAAGAAATTAGACCCATTTTCTATTAGGTAGGGTCTAAATTCCAGTGGTTCTTAACCTTGTTGGAGGTACTGAACCCCACAAATTCCATACATGCCTTCATCGAACCCTTCGTAGTTGGAAAAATAAAATGTGCTTTTTTTTTCTTCAAATTCAAAACATATGTATATCATACGAGTGGGGTGAACCAAACCGCCGAACCCCTGAAACTGACTCACCGAACCCCTGGGGTTCGATCGAACCCAGGTTAAGAACCACTGACTCTAAATACATGATTAGAAACCAAGTTCTTAGCCTCTCTTTAAGGTGTCGGGTGGTAGGTGGAACTGACCCTAAATAATTATCCGTCGGATCAAATAGTTGAAATAAAATGTTGAACAAATTTGGGATTCCCTTAATACATTGTTACCTGAGATTAAATTAGCAAATAAAATAAATATGTTTCAGAATCAGAATTGTAATAAAATGCCATGATTCCACCCCTTACGTTATGAGAAAATAATTGTTTTTTCAAACTAGATTTCCATACTTTGAAATCTGATTACTATGTGAAATAAATCCCATAATGATTACTTTACTGTTGTCGCGCCTCTAAGGAGTTAATCCCTTTTCACGTTTCAAGGCCCAAATTAGACGACCGCAAAAGGTTAAAAAAAAATTCATCAGGCGTAGAAAATCTCCGGTTACCACGTGAATTAATTAATTTAATTAATGCACATGTCCAATTAGCCAAGATTTTTATCCCACTTTTTCTTTTCAGAACAAGCAAAAATAGTGTGAAAAACGTGACTTACGAAATGTCATTTGAGAGGCTTTTTTTTTAAGCCAGCACGTTTCACTTTCACACGTTTTCTGATGTAGGCGGTTCCCGTTAGGTGAAATGTTGAATGGATAATGACCCAGCCAGTAACCCTACCGTCGATCCGATCATGTAAGAGTGACCTCAGGCTCCTTGTGTCTGAATTCGAGTTTGACGGCTCGTCGGCACGATATCAGCCATTTTGTGTCTTTCACAGTTTTTGTTCCTTATCTTGTTTTGGGTCAGTTTTCAACTCTCAGGTTAGTTTTGAGTTTGAGTTCAAGTTTGGGTTTTACGTCGCTTTGGCATGGCAACGGCCACTTTGCGCCCTTCACGGTCTATTTGAGTACACTTTCTTTATTTATGTTTCGTATTCATCTGTCGCCTCAGGTGCCTCGAACATCTAGCAGCCACAGGGAAGCTGGAAGGCAGGAAAAGCAGGGGGTAGACAGAGAAAAACTTTCAGTTAAAGTCTTAATTCATGGACAAAAAATAAATGTCACAACAGCAACCCCTTCTTGATGTTGGCTGATGACACTACCGAGTGGAGAGCCATGATCGCCAATGTCTGTTCCAGACAGGGCAACCGATGATGATGATTCAGAGCTTTTAAGTTTCACAATAGAATTAAATACATTCATATAATTTTGTCACACTGGTAAAATTCTCAAAACTTGTTTAGTGTAGATCAGGCCCTTATAAATACAATAAAATAAAAGTGAAATTAAAAATATAATATTAAAAGGCCGGTACCATCAAATACAATTATGTGTAGCCCCCCGACAAAATGGGGCACATTTCGGCACTACCTGATTCGAGAAAATAGTTAAAAGGCATCATAGGGTTTATCCATTTTGTGTTTCCAGACTTTTGAAAAGTTTAATCTCTTTACTATTCCTTTTCCAAATCATAATCCTCTTTGAGAAGGATAAATACCTCAAAACTGACTTTGAATCGAGTCAACATCATTAAGTTTGGCTAAAAGCCGAATCTTCAAAAGCGTTTTTCTCAAAACTGTGGTTATGTCACTTCCTGTCTTTGAGATGCCACGCACATCATCTCTGCTAATTAAATTATAGCACTTGTTATTATTTTTTTTTACCAAACGAAAGGGCTATTTGCTGGTGCCAATATATCCATACCACCAAAATGTATGAAGTGCCTCATTTTGCCGGGCGCCGACACATATCTATCCATAGTATGAATTTTGTAATGATAAAGATCTATGATGTAGGAGATCCGGGGCTGCGACGACAGACCTACACGCGCATCAGCCGATTTTAATCCACAGACTAATTGGATGGCGACGTCACGACAATTAGTTTCAATGAGACCTAGCACACCAGCCAAACTAGTTGGATATCGAGGAACTCAATGTAGTGGCGTCACTATTCAATTGATCCACATATCAAAATCTAATGTCCTCCATTTTCGTATTCCTTCAACTCATCACCTAAGGGAGGTATCATTTTAAGCCCGGAACGGCACAGTCAACTGCTGGCGGATAAGAAGTGCACACCATAATTTACTGTATTTTCTTATTAAATCCGGAAAGATCCTATCATACTAAGTCCGGTCAGCCATAATATATAGTACCGTGCATGTCATAAAAAGTAACCGTATCAAGCGTTCAGTTTGGTGCATAGTGTTCTGGTGCGCATGAGTTCTGAAGCAAGACTGTAGTTTATTACATTTATGATATGAAAGAGAGAGAGAGAGGAGAGAGAGAGAGAGAGAGAGAGAGAGAGAGAGAGAGAGAGAGAGAGAGAGAGAGAGAGAGAGAGAGAGAGAGAGAGAGAGAGGGCACATGATTGTTTATTCCCGGCAATCCGGGAAGACCCCATCATATTAAGCCCGGTCAGACACAGTCAGCCTCTGCCACAGTAATTTCTTGGGTGTACATTTTTGCTGGCAGCAACTGGCTGTATCGTTCCCGGCTTGGTGTGACACCTCCCTCACCACGTTAAACGTTACTTTGTGGTTTAGTCATTATAATAAACAATTAAAATAGATGGGAACTGCGAAACAGTTTGATAGGTACTACATAGCATATTTAAATATGTGCCAAAGTGTGCATTTGTTATATCTCTCTTCTACATACTAAAAGATCTCCAGCTTTCAGAAAATGGAGTAGAACAAACAAGATCTTATTTACAACTAAGGCCGTCTTTTGTGGAAATACGAATTTTCATATCACCGTTGCTTGTCTATTTGTTTGCTTGTTTGTTTATAAACGGCCAAACTGCTGACCTGGGCAGGCTGAAACTTGGTCCACTAGAATAAAGGGGCAATTAAACTCTGACACAAGGAACGCCAATGAAAAGGTCGGTCACTCTGTCTTTTTGTCTGTTATGTTAATCTAACCTATTTTTTCGCTCAAAACAACTGTTAATTGGTTTGTTGCGCTTGCCGTCACAAAGATTGCGATCCCTGCATTTTTTTTAATACGTCAAAATATCTACAATGACGATTAGCAACGGCGCTGTTAACAAAACGCTGAAAACAAAAATTTTCACTGGTTTTCAAATGTGTGACTCTTGACAATTCTGCCGTGAAACCAAACAAAAAAAGTATTCACCAATGTAATTTAGCTCAAATTCACTTTTCACCATTATTTCATACAGTGAAATTTGTTCTGTCTTCCTATCTGGATTATAATTTTGCACGACTGACAGTTTCTTGTGATGGTCACAAAATGGAACCTGAACAAGGAATAAAGCAAAGGTCAATGTCAAATGTTTTAGGATGGCCTGGCTTTTAAAGTTCCATTCCTGGCGCATACTGTCCAGTTCCGTAACACGACAGAATTCGTTTCTAAAAACAATTGAAGTATTATGTATCTAATGATTGTGCTATTCCTTATCGGTCTCAGAGATTATTTCATTACAAACATTGGGCACTCCCTCAGTGGTGTTGCATGAATTTTGTTTTAAATGCTCTGCTCGTTTTGATAATTATGACATAATATCGCTATCTTTGTTTGTAAACATGAATTAAATGACATGCAGATGCAGAAGTCTCCCCACATGTAAGCTTACATCTTGAAAGGAAGGGCCACCTTAGGCCAACTGCATCTACATGTAAGCTGAATTTAGTGTTATTTTCCCCACGGTTACACAGTAAATGATAATAAAACATGCAGAACATTCAGAAATCTTTAAAAAATATTGAAACATTAATACTTTGCCGTTATGATGATGGACACTGGACATTTCACGTTAATAGCACTGAACTGGAATAGATTCCATTCGATCAAACTTGTTCAAGATAGCACGCTTGATGAATTATTTTTTAAAATAAATATCATGTTGTTTATAGTCGTTTGAACACGCCGGATTGACGTCAAGTTTGCTCAAAAGAGTGGCATTGACGTAGGTCGGCTAATTACGACATTACCCCTTCGTCGGTTTGATGTAAGAAATCTGTTTTTTATGCTAACAGTGTACCAATCTTTCTGGAAGTCTTATAAATCTTCGTCGTATTGACGTTCTTTCACAATGGGCTGTTGTTCGGGGACCGTAGTGTCTTAAGTGCCCCATACACCCTCAAATTTGTTTGTCAAACATTTTTGATCAAATTTTTTTGACAGTTTGACGTTTGCCCTACACGCTCAATTTTTTTAAATCAAACATTAGTTTGTAATGGAGGGACCAACAGCGTTGGCTCTTGCTTTAGCCTTGCCAAGTAAAACAAAAAAGAAAAGAAATCAAAGAGCATCAAAAAACCAGACTGAAGGCTGGTAGATATCATCTGCACCGGCCCCAGGCTTTTGAGGATCATCCAATTTCTTCAACTCCCTTCGAAAACTCGTCCGCATTGAGTTAATTTTCTTTTTCATTTCTTCTTTTGTGGCATCTGCATACCACTCCTTGTGTTTCAGCAGCAGAGCATCATAGGCAGCCTCTTTTTTTTTTTTATCTCTGTCACTATATTCTTTACTTTTAACTTTCCACAGTTCAGGCAAACTCTGGTACACTTCAATCAGCTCCAGAATAAAAAATTTTTCATCCTTTGATGGCGCCATGATGATGTAAAAAGTACATCTTTTCTATCCGGCAGCAACTGAAAAAATAATGTTTGTACAAATAAATTTGATGAAGCCAAAGATCTTAAAATAGTATTCACCTAGATTCCCTAGTCGCGTTGCGAGAACCAGCTCGCGGCGTCCCGGGCGTGGAGAGCGAAAACAATGGCGGCTTGAGGTCAAGCTGTCCAAGCGGCGGCCTAGCAACGCTACTGTTTACCATAGGAAACACAAACCGTTTGCCTCGAATTTGATAGTAGGCCTACGATGTAGTACATAGTAAGCCTAGCGTGTTGTTTTACGTTGTCGAGAAATGTAGATCCTGAGTGCTACAACAATCAGGAAAATGTCAGAGATTCTAGAATAAGAGAACATTGTAGGCCTACAATTGTTTTTAATACATGTATAAGGAGGTCTAGAAGAAGAAACTCAGAAGCTTGGACCGACAGACTCGCAAATTCTTACTTCAACGTGTGTGTTAGAGAGAGAGAGAGAGAGAGAGGGGGGGAGAGAGAGAGAGAGAGAGAGAGAGAGAGAGAGAGAGAGAGAGAGGGGTACTATAAGACGTACCACCATAACAGCTACAAAATCAGAAAAAATGAAAGTAATCGACAACCTCACCCCCCCCCCCCTAATAAAATAAACAGACGGATATCAAGATCCAGCAGAAGCTCAAGTGCATGGGCAGACACTCACTAGTAGCATGTGAGAGTGTGAGGGGGGGGGGAATAAGGCGCAAGCATGATAATGGCTACATAAAATCATAATTTGCTACGTCAACATCAGCCTCCAACCACCTGTGACAGACACCCCCCCCCCTCCCTCCCCCCCCCCCAAAAGACAGAGAGAGAGAGAGAGAGAGAGAGGGAGAGAGAGAGAGAGAGAGAGAGAGAGAGAGAGAGAAGATGGGGGAGACAGACATGTAGAGGAGAGGGAGAGAGACTCACTTACTCTTGTTCGCTCACTCACTTACTCACACACTCGTCACTCGACTCAGTCACTGTCATGTTGCAGAAAAAGTAAACCAGGCTAACCGGAAGAGTTGTTTCTGACCTCAATGGCCGAAAGCGTTGAGGTACGGTCACGTGACCTCACCAGGGAATCTAGGTTAATACTATTTTAAGATCTTTGGATGAAGCCCATACACGATCAATTAGTTTGACGGTTTGACAAAAAATATCAACAGAAAACAGATCCCTCAAATATTTGACATCAAATTTTTTTGACCATCAAACACGCCCACACACGATCAAAAATCTATCAAAAAAATTTGTGTCAAACAGATTTGATCAAACCATCAAACAAATTTGAGCGTGTATGGGGCACTTTACCTAGAAAGTTACAGCTGAACAGTGAACACAACTCTGTATTTTCTCTATTTGGCTTTGTAATTAGTCTACGCTTACCTAGCAAACATCCTTCACAATGCAAGACACCGTTGTTTCGTTCTAGGTAAAAATCCACATTTCTGTGTTATAGAATACAGCTACTAAATAGGTTGTTTTGCAGTGGAAAAACCCATCAAACTGTCTATAAACTAAGCCCTTCTAGAATTCGGGCGCCAATTTGTCTGGCTGATCTAATCGTAAGATTGAAATGCATAGACTTTATGCAAGAACATTTTCCTGGTACCATTGTAGTAAGAGTAGCTGAAGAAAACACTCCCATAAATTTTATTTCATTATGCGAGTAGTATTGTGACAGTCTGCGCTAAGCACAGATTTCCTTTTGTTGTTTTTTCTTTATGGTCCTCGTGGGTTTCTCTGATTATGCAATTGCAAATCCCAGTTTTCGGCTTTGCCCAAGACATTGATGGTTTTAGTTCTAAGACGTGCCTAAGTCAGGAAATGGTAAATTTGAGATATTGAGCAACAAGCAGTTTTCATGCAAGGTACGACTCTGGAAAGGTTGCCAAGCTCGATAAGGAACAGTCCTGGGTTAATGTGCTCATAGCACACTCTCTGATACTTATGCACAACTATCTTGTTTGTTTTGGAGTCTAAATGGACAGCGGCGTGCAGAAAGGGAGTGGAGCTGAGGGGGGCGACGGCCCCGGGGATCATTTCAGGAGGGGGGGGGGCATCCAATCAAAGAGTGAAATTAAATTTAAGTCTTCTGAAATTTGAAATGATCGCTGTTAACTTCATTGTACAAGCTGCCCTACAGGCCTACAAGCTGGACGTGTGAAATGAGGATCTGTGTTAAGCGAGACCAGAGTAGAGAACCTAGTGCATGATTGTAAATAATATGCGAAAAGCTGATTAAGATAATATGAAGTAGCGGTAAATCTATGAGCTCTGTAGAATTCGCTTATATTTAATTTGGATAAAAAGTTTATTTCAACTGTTTTTACATTTTTAAAAAGCGCTTCCGTTCTTACATTCCTCAGTATTAGTCCTTAAACTGTCTTGAGTCTTGGGGTATACAATCTAGGAGTTGGGAGCCCGGCATCACCAATTCTCAACACGACACTCCATGACTGTAACCTCTTTTGATCTAGCGTGTCTCTTATGCCTTCACGCGTCCCAAAACAATGCTGATCTAGAATATTCAGTTCTATTTCCTGGGCCGATTAGCAACGCTCTCCCGTGCTTGTTACAGACTTGCGCAGCCTGTCGACGCTTCCCTAAAGCTTTACTGATACACTGAATGCAACACACAGAAGGTTAAACAGAAAAGAAGGGGAATTGTTGCTACAGGGACAAATTAATTTCAATACACTTTGTAAATTTCCTGAAGAAGAATTAGTTCGGATAAAAATTCCTGTGATTATGTTATAAAACCTTTACAGCCTTTGGTTGTCAAACTCCATGAAATACCTGTTACCTGAAGTATTAACACTGCCCTACATCATTCATATTCAGTGCTTCGTAAAGCACATTAGTGACAAACACTATCTGCAATTTTAATTTTATTATTCTGATTTCACGAATCGTCATTTTGTTCTAATCAGCTTGATATTTTACAGAATCTGTAACCATGAAATAGCACTAATTCTGATGGAACACAGTTAACTTTGCATTTTATCAAGAAAGATCCCATAATGACGCTTAACTGCAATTACGATATTTGCGGTCGGGAGCCATACTATACATACAGGACATGCGATCAGAAGAGGGGGGGGGGGGGGAGGGGGTGCCCATAGTGTACGAAAAATACCGCATGAAGGGGGGGAGGGGGACGGCAGAGTGGGGGAAGGTTCTGAAGAGAGTACGTACGCTTTTCAATTATTATTAAAATGTTTGTATTTATTTATAGATTTAAACATATTACAACAAATTGAGTTCTAGTATTACATAAATATAATATGGAAACCAACATCATATATTTCATGAAACAGGTCCTTGCAAAATCAAAATACCACTTTAAGTTTTAGAACATCAACACCCACTGTTCCAATGGCCGTACACTCGTACGCGGGGTGGGGGGGGGGGGGCGAGGGGCATTGAAGCCAAGGCCAGGGAATGCCTACATGAAGAGAGGTAGAGAGAGTGGGGGTGTGTCTGATTTTAACATAATCAAGCGTAATATTTTCTGGGTGTTCCCTGACATCTTTCACAAGGTTCAATGCCATGTTATTTCATGTAGCAAAACCTGTTATTCAGTTATGATCAGTTTATGCAATGATGCGTGTACGACCATGTGTATGAGCTCTGTAAATGCTCTGGGAATTTCCCTCATGGGTTAATAAAATGATTTTCATCTTATCTTATGTTATCTTATATTATCTTATTTTTTACCCATCTATATAAATATTGTTCACTCTCCGGGCATTCACTCCCCACGTACTCTATGCAATCCGCCCGTCCATTTCTTCTTACCGAGTAATCATATCGCTCCACCTGCAGATGACATTAAACTCATTTATTGCAGTTGTAAATCTGCTGCTTGAAGCAATTAATGTGTCCGATTACACCCACTTTCCACTCCAACGATAAGATCTGAGTAGTTCTGTATAGAAGTCAAGACTCTCCCCGTCAAAATAAACATAGCAACAATTGTCGGGTGGTAACTCAACGTCGGCGTCAGCGGTTATCAAAGTGTATGGAATGGATGGACAAATGGACCCTTCGCTCTATGATTTGTTTGTTGTTGTTGTTTTTTTGCCAGCAAACCACTTCTTAATGAATTAGTTACACACTCCTTTTTTCCAGCAATGGGTAACAAACTCCTGATGAGCAGAAATAGCATACATTTTGCACCTGAGCAAAACAAGATGAACCAAACAAACAAAGACATGAAGACAGTTCTGCAGGATTATAGCGCGCTGACCTACAGGCACGGTGCTCGTCTCTCATGCCGAAGGTACCGGGTTCAAATCCCGGTCGGTGCAGGTATGTTGGAATTTTGGGATTTTTCTCACATTTTCCTGCCCCTGATCCTATGTTAGGTAGGATCGAGCACCTAGTCTTCTTGGATAAGGACGAAAAATTCCGAGGGCCCGTATGTACGTTGTACACGTTAAAGATGCCTTGGCAGTTGGAAATCGAGAAGAGCAGGCCGAACAGGCCGGTGCCCGGGCAAAATTCTAAAAAACGAATCCCCAGCACAACAAGGAAATAAAGACAAGAAAAGTGTGGTGTAAATTCCATGGGCAGCGAAACCTCCTTAAGTAAAGACCTGAACACAAATGCAGAATTATAAGAATGTCGCTTCCTCAGATTGTTTTTTAACTATTTCTCCAGTTCATTCTACCTTTCAAAAGGACCATCTAAAAGCCTAGTTGTGCTCTGAGTCAAGTCTGTTTTATTTCTGTTTTAGTGTGAGATGTGTCTTGTGAAGCATAATGAGACTTTGCTCACTGGCGAGTCTGGCGACACAAGACTGTCTCACTGCTTCGGGCGCGTCAGAACGGTCCTAAATCAACGTGTGGAAAGAGAGACCTTGGGCACTGGGTCGAAACAGACACGAAATAGACCTGACTCAATACGCCACCACCCTAACAGAATTATTTAGATATCTCATCGAGCAATATGAACATAGTATTGTGTGCTACTGCTAAAGACCCATAATGGCATAAAAAGGGGTGGTAACGCCAGGAGCAACTGAAATAAAAATGGCACCTCTTCAGAACTGTGCTCTTTAAAATTCTGTTTGAATCCTTATGCTTAATGGTACTCAGACTGGTAACTCTTAGCTTTAATGGAAATAAAATATGTTTTTATTGATTAAACAAAATAAACTTAGGCTGTTATCGCTGACATATTTCTATATGGGGACAAGGTGGTCTAGAGGCGAGGTGCTCGCCTCTTATGCCAAGGGTATTGGGTTCAAAACCCGGCCGGTGCAGGCATGTTGAAAGTTTGGGATATTTCTGATATTTTCGTGCCCCTGATCCTATTCGGGGGGGGGGGGTGTAGATCTAGTGCCTAGTCTTCTCGGATAAGGACGAAAAAATTCGGAGGGCCCGTGTGCACGTTGCGCAGATACCTTGGCAGGTGGAAATCGAAAAGAGCCGGCCGAACAGGCCGCTGCCCGGGCAAAAATCAAATAAAATATACCACTCCTCCCCCCCCCCCCCGCAAAAAACAGCAACGCCGACTGGCGCGCTGCAATTTGACGACGACGTGCCTGCTCCATTTGTAACTGGGTGCAATAACACAAAGGCAAATTTCCCAAATGGGATTGAAGTAGTATACAAATACAAATATAAGTATTACTGAAATGGCGGCCCTCCTCTCCTAACTGTGACCTGTGACACCTGCGACACGTTCCCCATCTGTCCCAAACTAAATTACGCCAGTGTGTGCGACAGTAATACTTAATTTGAAACTCGAGAGCCAAACAGGCCCATCGGAATGTGTAAACAGAGTGAGGCAACAGCCTTAACAACCGATACATTGGCCAGTTTATTGACGATATTAATGACAGTTGGAGAGTACGGCGAGGTTTATTGGCAACAGTGGACAGGTCAGTGCAAGGACGCATGAATTCATTTCAGACTGGTTACTGGACTCGGCAGACTTTCAATACAATGGTCACCGAAGCCACGTGTGGTCATATTTTATGGTGTTAGTGGACAGTGTGAGAGGAGATAAGAACTGCAGTACCATGAACAAAAGGCCGAATATGCCAATCTAAGAACTTCGCTTTTAAATATCACACATTTTTATGATGAAATGTGTTCATTCTTTCCATCTGGGTAGTAAATTGTACGACAAATGGTGTCTCTTGGCCCCTATGCGATAAGGGTGTTAATTTAATATTTTAATGATTTACTTACTCGCAGAGTGGTGTCAGTATTGCAAACGTTTATTGAATTCGATTGGTGTATCTAAATTGATGTTTTTTCCTTTTTTCTCAAAAACAGTCAAATGACACTTAGGTCCCTTCTTATTCTTATCCCCTCAGATGGAAATTTAAACAAGAATAAGGAGGAGAGCAACGCTGAATGTTTTGGTTGCTGTCGCTGTGTCTCTGCCAAACTCTAATTTTGGCGTTTCAGTCTTTTTCTCTAATGCCGCAGAGAAGTTTGAAAGTTGACAGAAAGTTCAGATAGAGATTGACCTCTTTGGACTGACCGCCTTATCTGCAGGCATAGGAAACGGCGCAAGTGGTTTTCACACTCATTTGAAATTACCCACCACTTTTCACACAATTTTGTTTTTCTCCGTCCTTTGTCATGTTTTCTTGTCTTGTTTATTGTTGTTATAAATTTTACCTTAAACATCATTATTGTTTTGCTAACCTTATCATTTTCACTACAGTTTCAAGGCTACGGAGTTTTTTTGTTTTTTTGTTTTGGTCATGTTGTAAATTATGTTAACCCTCTAAGGCCCCATCCCATCTGCTAGTGGAAAAATTCTGATTTTGTAAGACTTTATTTTAATGGGGATAATTAAGGGATTTTCATGATTACTTGATTGATTTAGGCCTAGTGTATATTGTAGAAATTACTGAAAAAATAACTTTTCTCGCCTTGAATTCTTGGGAACTGCAGCCGAGTGATAAATTTCTGTGTATCACTGGTGATACATGGGGGCCAGGAGGGTTAAGAGAGGGGATCGGAGCTTGTGGACGGGAAAAGGGGGACACGTGTCTGAGTAGGAATATATTGACATGAATATCGCACTGACAGATAAAGTGGACGTGTTTGAAAGGACCTCGTAAAGGGTCTAGGGTCGGCACTCAAACGTGATGAATTACCAATAAATGAAGCATAAATCTTGCTTTGTGACCTGCACGGTCTGCATGCATTCCTGTCTCTGTCCTCTCCCATTTGTTTTGTTTTATAATATTTCCTACCCAAACTTCGAGATTTTAATATCCTATTGTATAGAAAATAAAGGAAAAACCTTCTTGTTGGAAATAGACTCGAACACTACAGAATAGATCTTTCTGAAATTTGGAATGATGAAGTGATAGGTGATAAGCTGTATATGAGCATACAGTTTGGTCTACAGGCAAGCTGCTCGCCTCTCACGCCGAGGGTACCGGGTTCAAATCCCAGTCGGTACAGGCTTGTTGGAATTTGGGATTATTCTCATATTTTCCTGTCCCTGGTCCTATGGTAGGTAGGATTGAGCACCTAGTCTTCTCAGATAAGGACGAACAATTCGGAGGGCCCGTGTGTACGTTGCGCACGTTAAAGATACCTTTGCAGTTGGAAATCGAAAAGGGCAGGCCGAACAGGCCGCTGTCCGGCCAAAATAATTTTTAAAAAACTAATCCCTACCACAACAAGAAAAATATAAACCAGAAAAGTGGGGTGTAAATACCAGGGGCAGCGAAACCTCCTAAAATAAAGAGCTAAACACACTGTGAACGTCAAAACTGTTGATCTTTGCTGTAGCTCAGACATATTTCTGTGTCAGTATACTGTTCTTATAGAGGGCACTTTAAACGTCAGAGAGATACATTCTTGGGTTTCTTACTTCTTAATCATAATATCATCATAAAGTGACTTGTTAAAGGTCGGACATATTTCTGCGCCAATATACTGTTCTTATAGATTGCATATTATTAAACTTCAATTCAGCGAGTTAAATTCTTGAGTTTCTTACTCCTTAATCATAATATTATCTCTGAGAGACTTTTTAAAGTTCGGGCATAGTTCTGTGTCAGAATACTGTTCTTGTAGATGACCCTTTAAACTTCAGAGAGATAAATCCTTTAGTTTCTTACTCCTTAGTCATAATATTATCATTAGATTAACTGTTAAATTTCAGACAAATTTCTCTGTCAGTGAAACTGTTCGTATGATTATATGACAAACTTCAGAGATTTAAATTGTTGAGTTTCCTAATATTGTTGACTTTTAGACATATTTCTGTGTCAGAATACCGTTTATATAATGGCTGATTAAGCTTCATAAGTATAAAGTCTAGAGTTTCTTACTCCTTACACATACTATTATTACGAATTTCTTGTTAAAGTTCAGACATAATTTCCGTGGACATATACTGCCCTTCTAGATAGCACTTTAAACCTCAGACAGTGATATTCTTGAGTTTATTACTCCTTCATCATAACAGTATCATAAAGTGACTTGTTAAAGTACAGACATATTTCTGTGTCAGTATACTATTCTTGTGGCACGTTAAAGTTCAGAGGGTTCAAGTCTGCAGTTACTAGGTTCTTAATCACAATATTACCATTAATGGACTTGTTCCCTTCCTTCTTCTCATTTTTTTTTTACGCCCTATCTATTGTGTTTCCGAAACAATTATTTAAGTCCGTGTGAAATCTCACGTAGACCTTACAAAATACATTTTTTTGTTGTCCTCATTCATTCAATAACCTGCCACCCCATAATTATTGCGACCTACAGCTTGTCTGCTCTGTGATTAATTTATTCGTACCCACGTATCACCAATATTGTTGGTAAGTTAGAGCAGTAGGGCATGCGTTCAGTGGTCTGCAGAGTACGTCACGGAAATCGATGGTCAAATCCTGACCTAGAAAACACGGTAATCAATATTACTCATCGATATCGGCCTCGTTACCCAGGGTCTCTGCCCTATACCATTACCAGCTCGCTTTTCTTTCGCCCCCACCATTCTGCCCCCTCCCCACCCTAAAAAAATCAACTTCCATTCTCCCCCACCCCGTTCCTGACCGACATATTTCCATAGCACTCATTACACTTCTCTCGCCTTGGTGTTGGTCCTCCAGCTTCTGGGGTTCATATCTAGGTCAGCCTGGCCTAAATTCCCAGCGACCGTGAAATATAAATACATATGTATGTGGGTCATTTTCCTCGCTTGGACTGAGGGGAGGAAACCGGGTGGTGTGGTCTGTTTGGCCTAGCAAAACGAAGGTTAGAGGACATCGGGGTAAACGTTTCCAGATAGAAGTTTTATGCAAAGGGCATGTTGCTTGGGGTTATGGTGTAAACAGTTAAAATGGAAAGAGAGAGTGGGAGAAAGAGAGACAGAGAGAGAACGAGATAGACACACAGAGAGAGACAGAGACAGACAGACAGATACACAAAGAGGGAAACAGAGACACAAGTTGAGCGACAGACTGGCAGACAGACAAGAGACAGATAAACTGATTGAGAGACAGACCGACAGACAGAAAAAGAAAGAGCGCTGTATTTCTCAAGGCCCTACAAATAACATTAAAATATCTTTTAAACAAAACGTTTCTATAAATGACAATTAAGACGACTAAGTAAACTTGCTGTCAGTTATTAAGCGATGAAATCTGGACGAGAATTCCAAATATCTTCTGAAAATATGAATAAATATAACTATGCGACTTTGTTTCCCTTGGAAGGATTCTTTTACACAAGATGACACATTATTATACATAGTCCTACCACAAGTTTAATGACCGTTATCTATCTATCTATCTATCTATCTATCTATCTATCTATCTATCTATCTATCTATCTATCTATCTATCTATCTATCTATCTATCTATCTATCTATCTATCTATCTATCTATCTATCTATCTATCTATATGTCTGCCTATCTATCTATCTATCTATCTATCTATCTATCTATCTATCTATCTATCTATCTATCTATATCTATCTATCTATCTATCTATCTATCTATCTATCTATCTATCTATCTGTCTATCTATCTATCTATCTATCTATCTATATGTCTGCCTATCTATCTATCTATCTATCTATCTATCTATCTATCTATCTATCTATCTATCTATCTATCTATCTATCTATCTATCTATCTATCTATCTATCTGTCTGTCTATCTATCTATCTGTCTATCTATCTATCTGTTTATCTATCTATCTATCTATCTATCTATCTATCTATCTATCTATCTATCTATCTATCTATCTATCTATCTATCTGTCTGTCTGTCTATCTATCTATCTATCTATCTATCTATCTATCTATCTATCTATCTATCTATCTAATCTATCTATCTTTCTTTCTATCTATCTACCTATCTATCTATCTATCTATCTCTCTATCTATCTATCTATCTATCTATCTATCTATCTATCTATCTATCTATCTATCTACCTATCTATCTATCTATCTGTTTATCTATATATCTATCTATCTATCTATCTATCTGTCTATCTATCTATCTGTCTATCTATCTATGTATCTATCTATCTATCTATCTATCTATCTATCTATCTATCTATCTATCTATCTATCTATCTATCTATCTATATATCTATCTATCTATCCCTCTCTTCTCCCCCCCCCCCTCCTCTCAATCTATCTATATATCCCTCTTGCTAGTCAAAGAAATCCGTAAATTCTGTCAGAGAAAGAGAAACCTCTATAAGATCAATATCCTATCGATCACTGACTATCCTGTCCCCCATCGCTTTTCTGAGCGACAGGTCACGGAATTATGCATCGATTAGTACTCATTCCTACAGTACAAAATGAGTTTCCCGTCGATAGATGAAAAAAGAGGTGGGTTGGTGTGTGTGTGTGGGGGGGGGGGGGGGGGCTACAGAAAGGAGGGTAGATGGGGCGGAGCATGGGGAGAAGAAGATTACCGAGATAGATTTGGAGGTTCTTCTGTAGCACGGGAGGGTCGAACAGGGAAAATGTAGCTGAAGAGCAAAAAGATTACAGAGACACTAGATACTAGAACTAGAAGTGCTTCAGCAGTGAAATGAAGCCAAATGGAGTAAATATAGCTGAACAGCGAGCTCAACACAGTATTTTCTCCATTGAGCTTCATTTGGAAACTGTCCAGTCGGACACATTTCCTACAGAATCTGTGCAGTATAGGCAATATAGTTTTGTTACACTGCAGTAAAAAAGCCCCCGCTCCTCAAAATAATAATAAAAAACTGTACTTAGGGTGTACATTTATCCCCCTCCCCCCACCCCCCATTTCAATTCATTCTATCCTGGCCCCCGGGTCAGGGTTATTGTCCATTGATCCTTTAGTTTCCTGGACCCTGTTCATGGAGTCACAGAACGGTCCTGAAAGATCTTCAAAGCTTAAAAAAATAAGGTCATTCTTTTGTTATATTTGTAGGTAAATATAATGTCTTTGTAAATCTTCCCAAGTCGGGGTCCCAGGACTGAGAGGAACGATATGAAATGGGATATTTGAAAGGCCTTTATGACTCGTGAATGTATAGTAGGTTGGAGAATGGTAAACATTTAATGTCTCGAATTAGTGTTTTGGACGGTGAGGTACTCGTGTGTACGATTTTTAATTTCAGTTTATTTCTTTTTAAGCCCCTTGCGACCCCGAGGAATTGCTGTGCACCGCTGAAGATTTTAAACTGCAAGTGATAATCTAGTAAGCGCCCGTCCAAACAGCCCTCTGAGGGGTTAACAAGCAGAAGAAAAAAAAAGAAAGAAAAAGAATAACAATACTGAAGCAGAGGAAGAAAAAGACGCAGGAAAAGAAGATGAAGAGGTTAAAGACTTGGTAGAAGAAAAGCAAGAAACAAGCAAAGATAGAAGGAACAACAGAAAAGACAAATACAAACAAGAAAAGCGAGGTGTACATGCTGACAACAGTGATCCTCCTACAGCATAGACCTCGGACCTTATAGATTAAATAGTTTTTTGGAGTTTGCTTTTGTCCAGGAAGCCATTCTATTTTGACCAATACTGTATTTATTTCTGGCAAAAACGATTTCATTTCACGACGTTAGTTCTTCTTTGTTCTATCTCTATTTTCTGATAAAGTGAAGAAGTATAATGTACACTTTGACACTTCTTTATAATGCGTTGTGGCACTTATCAAGCTGTTTCACAATTCCAATTTATTCAAAGTCCTTTTCATACTGCTAAAGCCGCAAACGTTTAATGTCGAATTTCTCAGTTGTGTAAAAAGTGGAGTTGGAACAAACATGAACTAAGAACCCGATTCGCTCTGCTAGTACAGAGTTTAAGAATTAGCCGATTTCATCGGCTCTTGGAAATAATAGACTTTAAAAAGTATTTGCATTTTAGTGTTAACACTATTGCTGCCGGCAGACAATTCTTATGTTGTCCCAGGACTTGAGCTGTAATTTTATCTCTTTTGAATTTGGAATTGAGTGTTGTTCGGGGAGCGTAGCCTAATTACAAAGCCAAACAGAGAAATTACTGAGCTGCGTTCACTGGTCAGCAATGACTTATGAAGTAGAATGCTACACGCTCCCCTAACAATAGTCTTTGGAATTCTGAACTTGCAGTTTCGTAGTAACTGCTACAAATTATATATTGGTGATATCTAACTGGCCTTCGCCATAGCACAATCAAAATTTCCATATCGTTGCACTGAGTCAAGCATGCTTTTGTTGCTTTTTTTTTTTTTTCTGGGTTTTACTGTGAGATGTGAACTGTGGAATTAAACGGCACATCATGCACAGACCAGATCTAAACAAGACTGTCCTACTAGTCTGATAGACAGATGGGCCGACAGGTAGATAGATAGACAGACTGACTGACAGACAGATAGATAGATAGATAGATAGATAGATAGATAGATAGATAGATAGATAGATAGATAGATAGATAGATAGATAGATAGATAGATAGATAGATAGATAGATAGATAGATAGGCAGACATGTAGATAGATAGATAGATAGATAGATAGATAGATAGATAGATAGATAGATAGATAGATAGATAGATAGATAGATAGATAGATAGATAGATAGATAGATAGATAGATAGATAGATAGATAGATAGATAGATAGATAGATAGATAGATAGATAGATAGATAGATAGATAGATAGATAGATAGATAGATAGATAGATAGATAGATAGATAGATAGATAGATATCTCTTCTATCTATCTATCAATCCACCCACTCAACAACAGCCACTTGAAGAGTGCCCAAGGCGAGGGCAAATCAACAGACGAAGAGCGAGATCAGATTAGTAAATATGAGAAACAGATACAAACAACTCTGACGTATGAAGGACAGCCTCTAGTATACCTAGTCATAATTATTATTATGTCACAGGTACAAGTTAGTAACTTTATAATATCTAATTATTGTAGCCTGCCTGTACTGAAAACACAGAATTCATCGCGGGTAAAATAAAACTAATCAGATACCCCAGAGGTTTGCCTTTCATTTTAGCAGGGGTTTTCAACCCATGAGGTAGCGGTCTCGAATAGACGAAGAAAATAGTCTAGTTTTTTTTTATTATAATTATTTGTGGGGGGGAATTAGGGGGGGGGGGGCGGGGGGCGGGGGATCTCTTCTCCCTCCCTCCATCTCTCTCTCCCTCTTTCCCTCTGTGTATCTATCTATCTATCTATCTATCTATCTATCAATCTACCTATCTATCTAACTATCTATCTATCTATCTATCTATCTATCAATCTTCCTATCTATCTGTCTGTCTATCAGTCTTTATCTCTGTCTCTTTCCAACTCAAATATCTATCTATCTATCTATCTTCTTATCTATCTATCTATCTATCTATCTATCTATCTATCTATCTATCTATCTATCTATCTATCTATCTATCTATCTATCTATCTATCTATCTATCTATCTATCTATCTTCTTATCTATTTATCTATCTACCTATCTATCTATCTATCTATCTATCTATCTATCTATCTATCTATCTATCTATCTATCTATCTATCTATCTATCTATCTATCTATCTCTCGATCTATCTATCTATCTATCTATCTATCTATCTATCTATCTATCTATCTATCTATCTATCTATCTATCTATCTATCTATCTATCTATCAACATCTCTGCCTCTTTCCAAATCTAAACTTCCTTGTAAATCTATACAAAACAGGCTTTGACAACTTTAGAGAGAAAACTTTTTAACAGTGGAAGGAGTCACAGGTGGTAGCCAAAGCTTAAAAAAGAGGTAGCAAAAGAAACCAGGAACTGTTGCAAACCCCTGTGATCTCCCGGGATTGATACCGCTGTAAACTGACATTTAATCGCTACGTGATCTTTCTCAAGGTGGAACAAACATGTCTAATTGTTCAGAGACTGACTTATTCACACTTAACTGCGACGTCCAAAACAACATGGTTCGACCTTACAGTGCGTCATCAGTGTGGGAGAAAGATCTCCAATATAGAAGTTGGTTGTTTTTCAAAAACGTAACTGGCCTTCGTCACAAAACAATCTGAAATTTGCTTATGGCACGAAAACTTCTAATTATTATGAGTCTGACCTATTACTCACAGTTAACTGCGAAATTCAAAACAACATGTTTCGACTTTACAGTGCTTCATCAATGCGGAAGACAGTTTTCCAATATCGAAGTTGATTGTTTTTCAAAACAATCTGAAATTTATTTATTTCACAAAGGCGTCTAAATTTCTGCAAAATAAGAAAATAAATCAATCCTTACCATGATGTTAACGTTGCAAAGTATTAATCCAAACTAACTACAGGGCGTCCCTAAAGTCTGGACACATAGGAAATCTCGTTAACTATATTGACGGTAGTGTTTAGCTATTACATCGAGTTCACGTGAATCTTTGCGAAGTGCATCGATGTTTGCATCACAAATGGTGGAAATTATGTTGAAGATGTTGTTTGTTAATATTTCAATTGAATAAAATATTGTTGAAAATTGTACGGCTATTTCTTGAAAATATACATTTTGCCTTTGTGTCCAGACTTATGGGACACCCACAACATTAAACATTGCAGATAAGATTATTGTACGTTCATACTACTTTTATTCCAAAACAACTGGTTCAAGAAATTCTCTATAGGCCCCGTGCATTACTAGCAGATTTTGATCCGCCGATTAGTTAGATAGTGACGTGATAACATTTGAGTTTCAATGAGATCCATTAGTTGACTGATGCACGAAGTCTCATGGAAACCAGAGAGTATGAATAGAGAGGTTTCACTATTGGTCGACTTTCACTGCAAGACACGGGAGGCGCCGCGAAACCACTGTTAGCATGGAGAGGAAAGTAGGTCGCTGCGGTAAACAATACCCGTTTGTGCATTTCCACGGAGCCTTAGAGCTTACAGACGGTTGTAAATAGTTTCAATCAGTCCACAAAATATGAACAAACCACAGTAAACAGCTATGCACATTATCTTTGGTGAAGGCGGTCTCTTTCAATTCTTGTTGGCCGCAGCGATCTAGTTTCGCGATTTGGCAGAAGTGAGATTTCTCTATAAATACATACTCTCTGTTGAAACTCAATGCTGTGACGTCACCACCCAATTTGTCGGCGGATCAAAGTCGGCTAGTGCACGCCTGGCCTTATGGGCTTCTTGAAAATGTCGATTAAAAGAAACAAAAAAATCGCATTAAAAAAATCGATGAAAGGCCCAAGGCATTTCACTTTTAATGGGACAGCAACTTCTCCGCAGGTTAAGAGGTCGGGAGAAGGGGCAGAAGGTCACGGTTAGATGAAAAAATCATAATATCTGAAAACACAAGAAAAAAAAAAAAAAAGAAACATTCAGGCTATAAAATGGCAAAGTTCAAATGGTGATCTCATGCCTTCACAACCGTTCACCATAAACGGCCAAAGGTATGACCTGGGTGAACTGTGACAGAATAGGAATATATTGACATGAATATCGCACTGACAAAATAATAAAGTGGACGTGTTTGAAATGACCTCGTAAGGGGTCAAGGGTCGGCACTCAAACATGACGAATTACTCTGTAACAGCTGAGGTTGTTCTAGCACGTTATAGTAGGGGGGAGTTAGTTGATCTAACTACAACCCTTTAGAAAACGAAACTATTACAGCTGTAAAATAAATAAACACGAGATCCGACGATAGATTAAATAATACTAAAGTTTAATAACTGTATAGTGAACAATAAATTACTAGGAAGACACCAGCGAAACTAAATATCTACGCCACACAAAAGGAAACTCACTTACTCACCGACCAACCACTCACACAGGTCTATATATATAAACATTCCTACAGAAAGTTCCCGAAATAAACGTTACCTTTGCCCTCGCACAAACTAACCAATCACGCATCAATACGTCATCAGGTTACATCACTCAAGGCCAAATCCGGCGTAAACATTCGTATCCACAACGTTATCGAATATTCGGGAACATACTAATATTTACTGAACGAGTCAAAACACCTGACAACAAGCCAGCGAGGAAAAAAACTACTCACTAGAAAAGAAGGTCAGGTCACGGAGTACAGTACACTCTGGCGGTTGTCAACAATAAAATGGAAAAAGCAGTGGACACATGCTCAGCCACCAGCACAACAACAAAACCGGGGGAGGGCAAGGGGTAGCCCGCAGATGCTACACAACTCCCCAATTTAAGTTGAATATCTTTCAACTCCAAGGACATTATACAGCGTCTGCACTATCGTGAAATAATCTTATAGCACTCCCAATCTCACAAAGGTAGTTGCTAATTCTATTACAATTAATAACAATTTCAGTGTCTTCCCGAATGTCATCACAAATACAATACAATGCAGTGTACTTTGCATCACTAATGCCATAACTAATACAATACCGTCATTGCTTCCCAATAGTAAACAGTAGGCCTACTAGTCAAAATAACACAACGCCACCACTGTGGTGAAACAATGGTCAATGATATTATTACAAATCATATAAGGTGAAACGATGGCCCATCGTTTACATAATGCTTCGTGCACGAATCATAGCATATAACTTGTTGTACATAACATGGTTATCTCCAAAATGTATAACTCATACGTACAATGGCAAAATTACCAATACCGACCACTGATTGGGGTCTTTCTTCATCATATTAGGTCAAAACAAGTTACAACATTGCAATATAACACAAACACTGCTTGCTCGCAGTCCCCATTTGGGTTACATTTTCCAAAAATTACACCAAGTTCCATTGGTAACTAATATGACATAGCATAAAATCAAAATGTGACTAACACATCATGACTCTCTATCAGCCATCAATTCAATATTCAGTCACAGATGAACTATGTCCCCAATTACAGTACAATACTGCCGTCCTAGAAATTCATCTAGTAGGCAAAAGTATGGGTTACAATGCATTTCACTGATAGTGTACTACTTTAAAATACCCTGCTCAGGAAATCGGCACAGACATTTTCTCTGCCTTTTACGTAGTGAATCCTGAATCGATAAGACTGTAAAAATAAATTCCATCGTAATAACTTTGGACTGTCAAACTTGGCAGAGTTCAAAAACTCTAATGACCGATGGTCAGTTTGGAGCACAAACTCCTTTCCATACAAATACAAAGTAAACTTTTTTACAGCCCAAACAATAGCTAAACATTCGCGCTCTGAGACCGAATATTTTGTCTCACGAGGCAATAGCTTACGACTAGCATATGCCACAGGGTACAACTTTCCCTCATGTTCCTGCATAAGACTAGCGCCTAATCCGCGATCTGATGCATCAGTTGCTAAGACAAACTCTTTGGAAAAATCTGGCAAACATAACACGGGTTTGGAGATAATGACATTCTTCAAAGAGGTGTACGCTTTCTCCTGCGTTTCATCCCACTGAACTATATTGGGCTGACCCTTTCTAAGTAAATCAGACAATGGTGATGCAATCGCTGAAAAGTTAGGAATAAATTCATGGTAATATCCCACTAATCCTAAGAATGCTTTCACTTCCTTCTTAGTGGGTGGGTCTGGGTGCGTCTCGTACCTTACATACATTCTCTTCTAACAGGCCAATCATACCTTCTCCCACTAAGTGTCCAACAAAGTCTACTTCAGACGTTCCAATCAGACACTTCGATGGTCTTGCAGTTGATCCAGCTTGGTCCATCCTCTGCAGTAAGTCCTTGAGAGTCTTCACATGCTCGTCGAATGTCTCTATATGAATCAGCAGGTCGTCCACATATGCTGTCACATTGTTCATTCCACGGATCAATGGCTTTACGATCCTGTTCAGCGTGGCTCCTGAGTTCATCATCCAAAAAGGCATCCGAATGAATTCATAGTGCTCGCCCATGGTGACGAACGCCGTCTTGGGAATGTCTTGCTCTCGAACTTTCACTTGCCAGTATCCCTTGCTCAGGTCAATCCGAGAGAATAATTTTCCTCTCGAGAGACTCTGAAACACTTCTAATGGCGCTGCTGTCGGATGAGGGTCGAATACTGTGATCTTGTTTAACCTCCTGTAGTCGATGCAGACTCGGTTGGATCCGTCCTTCTTCTTGACGACAACAATAGGTGAAGCATAAGCTGATGAGCTCCTTCGAATGATGCCCAGCCGTTCCATGGTGCTAAGCTCCTCCTTCAATGAGTCGCGCATAGCGTAGGGCACCGGGTATGGTCGTTGACGAACTGGTACTTCTGTCGTCAGGTCGATGCGATGTTCACCCAACTGACAGCATCCAGGGAGATTGGTGAAGACATGCTGGTAATTCTTCACCACATCGCAGAGTTCTTGACGTTGTTCCGATGTCAGTTGCGTTCCATACTGGACATCTCTGTAGCCTTCATTCTGGTCCCAGCTTCCTAGGACGGCAAGGTCCTCCGTCGTTCCACCGTTGTCGCCTTCCAGGTAGCAGTCCTCGATGATTGTCATGCCAGCTGACTCCACGGGTTGACTCTTGTCCATCATGTCGTCCTCTGCCAGTACAGTCTCAGCACTATCACCGCCGCCGTCCTTTATGGCGTTGACATGTTCAGGCGTGGTATCTCTCCTACTGTTGTCCATCCCACACATCTCGGTCACAATAGGTCTCGGTTCCATTGCCACTGCTGCTGCTTTTGACGTCCTTGGAATGTATCTCTTGAGGAGGTTGGCGTACAAGGTCTTTTCTTTTGCACCCATCTTGATTCTATAGTCGTTAACACCGACAACTGAGACTACCTTATATGGTCCCTTCCATTGGACTAGGAGCTTGTTAGTGTTCGTCGGCAGTAGCACCAACACTTCATCTCCGGGGCGGAACTTCCTCTCTCGCGCTTTCCGGTCGTAGTAGGTCTTCTGTCTACCTTGAGCCTTGGAGAGTTCTTCCTTCGCTAACTTCCATGTGTCCTCCAGCCTCTCACGTAGTTCCATGACGTACTGGTAACTGGTCTTCGTTTCCGGCTCCTCTACGTCCTTGGTCCATAGTTGTCGTAAGATGTGCATTGGTCCTCTCACAGTTCTCCCATACAGCAACTCGAATGGGGCAAACTTGGTCGACTCTTGGGGAACTTCACGATATGCGAAGAGCAGCGGGTTGATGTATCTGTGCCACTGCTTGGGTTGCTCTGCGCACAGTCGCCTTAAGGTCTTCTTCAGTGTGCCGTTAAATCGCTCCACCAACCCGTTGCACATAGGGTGGTAGACTGTAGTGGTCGACTGTCGAATTCCCAGTAGTCTATTCGTTTCCTTCATGACATCTGACATAAACTGGGTCCCTTGGTCCGACAAGATCTCTTCGGGCACACCCAAACGGCTGTAGATGTTCACTAAGGCTTCTGCTACCGTTTCTGCGTCGATCTTCTTCAAGGGTGTGGCTTCGGGGTAACGAGTAGCGTAGTCTATGTACACCAGGATATACCGATGTCCACCTTCACTTGGGGGGTCGATAGGTCCTACTAAGTCCACGGCCACTCGCCTAAATGGTACGTCCACTACTGGCATACTCTGCAGGTGCACCTTTGGGGTCGCTCCTTTGTTCACCGTCCTCTGGCATATGTCGCATGAGCGGCAGTATCTCGCGACGTCACCTTCAATTCCAGGCCAATAAAAATTGCTCATAACTCTGTCTTTGGTTTTCTTCACGCCTAGGTGTCCTCTGACGATCGAGTCGTGGGCTACGCTCAGTACATACTCTCTCAGTTTCTCGGGTAGTACCACTTGCCTTATAACCGTCGCCTGTCTCAGGTCCTTGTAGATCCGGTACAGTACTCCTCCATGTTTCTCAAAATGAACAGATTTATTGCCTCTATTAGTTGGGATCTTCTCCTGCTCTAACTTCCTAATGACTTCGTCTTCTTCTTGGAGTCGGATAAGTTCCTCTCTATCCACTCCCGCGTGCCGTTCTGCCCTCGGCACCTTCAGCGACGTAGACCGGTCCTTCCTCTTCTCCTGAGCCCTCGTGGTCACCGCTCCTACCATCACCTCAGTATCAGGGTCGTACGGATCCTTCGCTCCGTCCACGTTCCCGACGACTAGGTCGCAGATGGTCTCCGGGAGACACAGCGCCGTCACTTTGCCCGTCAGGTAAGGCGTCTTCACGTCGATAACGGCTTCCTCCGCCGCTAGCAAGGAGTTATCGATCCTCGCGATAAGTTTCTTCCCACCGGTGAGCTGTCCGTCGTCCACCAGTGCTCGCCGCACCACTACACCTTCACAGCCGGTATCTCTTAGGACATCTACCGCTCGATTTCCAATCAAGCCCTTCATCACTGGTAACTTCAGTTTCTCCACGGTCCTTCCGTCACTGCATCCTCCGCACGTAACAGGCACCGCTAACTGTAGCTTCCCGTCCTTCATTACCGCTTGAACGTTGATGCTGGTGTCAGCCGTCGTCGCATCCTGTCTTGACGACTCGTCCGCCGCTATAACTACGGCCGCCGCCGCCTTGTTCGGCTTGCCTCGTCCCATATCCTTCTGGGCTGGACACATCCTCCGAACGTGGCCTGGCTTTCCACAAAGGTAACATTTCAACTCACCTTTGTCGTTTAACTTTGCACGACACTCCGTCGCCTTGTGTCCCGGCCTCTGGCACCTATGGCAGACCTGTGGGCTTCTGTCTTCGTTGGGCCTCTGTCGCACTGGCCGGCTCTGCAGTGTGGCGCTCCCGCTGAGCGTCCGGTTCCTCGCTACCAGGTACGCCTCCGCTGAATCTGCGATGTCCTGTAGCGTCTTTGGTTTCCTCTCCCTCACATGGGTTGCAAGGTCTGGTGGGCAGGCATCCATGAATTGCTCTCTGACGAACAGATCTCTCACTCCTTCGTAGGTCTCCTCCGTCTTCGACAGCTTTATCCACCTCTCTAGATAGGTCTTGATCCTGGTCAAAAACATTCCAACATCTTCTCCATCTTCAGGCTTACCTTGTCTGAACATGAGTCTGTATCCGTCCTCTGACAGGTTGTACCTCTTCTGCAACGCTTCCTTGACCTTGTCGTAGTCCTTGGCTTCGTCGATCGGTAGTCTGCAGAAGCACTCCAAAGCTCTCCCGGTCAGCAGGGCAGACAGTGGATCTGTCCTGCTGACCAGTCCAGGTGGATCTGGGCCATTCAGCTGTCTCGGCAAACCTCTCAAACCGCAGCAACCAGCTATCCAGATCGTCCTTCTTGTCCTGAAATGCAGGTAGCTTGGGTCTCTTAGAACTGGCGTGGTCGTCGGTCTTCTGCGCTGAGTCGTTGCCTCCACGTTGCTGGCGCATCCTCTCTATCTCCAACTCGTGGTTCATCTTTTCCCTTTCCAGCTGTCGTTCAGCCTCCTTCTCCTGTCGTTCAGCATCCTTCTCCCGAGCCTGCCGTTCAGCCTCCAGCTGTCTTTCTCTTTCTAGGCCTTCACGGAGGTAGTCCCGTCTCTCCTGCCCAGTGAGCTCCATAGCGTCCGCTTCCTGGCTAAGCCTTCCAATAACCTCCGACATGTTGTAGATAGCTTGTCGATGATATTCTACAATAAACTATGTAAATAAATCTAGTAATTTTGATCTGGTCCGCTCGAATATGGTCGGATCCCGGACGGGCCCCCAATATGTAACAGCTGAGGTTGTTCTAGCACGTTATATTAGGGGGGAGTTAGTTGATCTAACTACAACCCTTTAGAAAACGAAACTATTACAGCTGTAAAATAAATAAACACGAGATCCGAAGATAGATTAAATAATACTAAAGTTTAATAACTGTATAGTGAACAATAAATTACTAGGAAGACACCAGCGAAACTAAATATCTACGCCACACAAAAGGAAACTCACTTACTCACCGACCAACCACTCACACAGGTCTATATATATAAACATTCCTACAGAAAGTTCCCGAAATAAACGTTACCTTTGCCCTCGCACAAACTAACCAATCACGCATCAATACGTCATCAGGTTACATCACTCAAGGCCAAATCCGGCGTAAACATTCGTATCCACAACGTTATCGAATATTCGGGAACATACTAATATTTACTGAACGAGTCAAAACACCCGACAACAAGCGAGCGAGGAAAAAAACTACTCACTAGAAAAGAAGGTCAGGTCACGGAGTACAGTACACTCTGGCGGTTGTCAACAATAAAATGGAAAAAGCAGTGGACACATGCTCAGCCACCAGCACAACAACAAAACCGGGGGAGGGCAAGGGGTAGCCCGCAGATGCTACATACTCATAAATGGAGCCAAAAGGTTGCTTCGTGACCTGCACGGTCTGCATGCATTCCTGTCTCTGTCCTCTCCCATTTGTTTTGGTTTTCAATATTTCCTGACCATACTTTGACATTTTAATATTCTATTGTACAAAAGAAAACCTTCTTGTTTGAAATAGACTCGAAAACTACAGTATAGATCTTTCTGAAATTTGGCATAAAGAACTGTGTAATACAGCATGTAAGCTATAATTATATAGAAGCCTACAATTAGATTACTCTGATGAATAATTCGCAGAATGCCCAAATGATCTATTACATAAGCTTCAAAAGACAAGAAAATCACTGCTACCAATAAGCTCGAAAACTGCTGAATGGGTTTTTCTGAAATTTTGCATGAAAATATGGAATCTGGTTGCGAATCAAATAGGCTAAGAGCTTACAGTTACAATTGGCCAAGGGATATAAACAAAATAGCGCAAATACTCTACTATATAAAAATACAAGAAAACTTCTGTGTAGTAGGCTCGAGAACTCCTGGTGTGATATTGATTACTAGATGAGCTACCGGGCATTGCCCAGAATAAACTATCATGTGATTCCCCCCCCCCCCCTCCTCTCTCTCTCTAGTATAATAAAAGTAATCAACTACAGTCTTGCTTCAGAACTCATGCGAACCACAACATTACGCACCAAACTGAGCGCTTGATACGGTTACTTTTTATGACATGCACGGTACTATATATATTACGAAACAAACATGCAAAAATACAGGTGTTACATAGCAATAAACATTGTTATTTTTTTAAAATACATGCTTGGAGTAAACAACTTTTAATTATAGCCATCATCTTCCTTATCTCAATTGCCACCTTCCTGCCAAATTTAAGGCCTGAAGAGTGTATAGTTTGATCAGTTAGTCATGCCAAAGGTTGTAAGTTAATGAAATATATAATAGATTGGTACCGTATTGAGTATATCTGAAATTATTATCTCTAACTCTTTTTACATATCGATGTTGAAATAATGTGATACTGACGATCTAGCATCGTTACAAAGTTAATAAAAATGAGAAAATAATGCTGTTTCATATGACGACTACGTGCCACGGCGTCTACCGAATATGGGTGGCTAGCGGCTGGCAGGGGAATGACATAACGTTTGATGAGAAAGATTTGCAGATAGCGACAATGATGTAAAAGTCAAAGTATGCGATGTCTCTTGCAAAGTGGTTTATATGCCTGTGTGTATCATTGTGTTTTGGTGTGTATGTATACGTGTGTGCGAGTGTGTTTGAAAAACTGGGGATACAGGGATGAGGGATAATGCAAAAACGGAAAATTTTAGATACTACACAAAAAAAAAAGGAGGATAATGAAAAAAGAAAATGAAACTAACTGAATGAAGATATAAAAACTGGAGGTTAAAATGGGAGGTTTAAGGATTCGAAGAAACTAGTAACAATGAGGATAACAATAATCATCCCTCATCGCCCCCCACCCCCCCCCCCCCCAAAAACACCTCGCCGACCGGCGCTGCACTGTGGCGATGACCTGCCTGCTTCAGTTGTAACTGGGCTGCAGTCATTATGGCACAAAGGCAAATTTCCCAAAAGGGATTGAAGAGTTATACAAATACAAATAATTATAGTAATAATAGTAAAATAATAATAACAACAATAAAAATAGTATTAATAATAACAAAAAAATAATGAAGAGAAAAAAATAAAAGAAAGAGAAAAACTAAAGACATATCAAAAGATTTATCCCAAATAATATAACGCGATATGAAAGGAAAGGTGAACATAAGAAAAAAACACACAGGAAAAAAACTACAAAATAAAAACATGGACGACACAAAGAAGACACAAAAAATAACGACAGTCATGAGATACGGAAAACGAAATTCATTGCCCTTGAAACCCTTCACTGCTCACCTGGACTATGAGATGTAGAAATTAGTAGATCAGATTAGCCGAGCGGAGTGAATGGAATGAAATATGGGCATGTAGGTCACAGCTTGACCTTGTTTTCGAGGGGAGGAGTGGCGAAGTCCAGATTTATAGAACAGTGACCGAACTTTAGCCTAGATATTTCCCTGCCCCACAGTTGTAAGGAGTAATGAGGTACATCAGTGTTACTTTGTCTGATAGAAATAGCGCCCAGATATTACATAATTGCCGATAGCCAATTTTTTACAGCAGGTGACCCACCCACGAGACCCTGCTATTGTCCGCTGGTCCAGAGAGCCTACAATATTGTAAGCACTCTGGCTGGACCCTACGTCTGTTCGGAGGGTTGGGTGGGGCTTTGCCCCCAATCTATGAAAAGTGTAACTGTGGGAAGGGAGTTCTGGGATGCGTGAGTACGCTTTTCAGTTATAGTAATAATTTGAAACGTTTGATTACATTACTTTAACTTTGTTTAGGGAACTGGATTTTAGGATTACATGAAAATCGAATAAGGGTTGTGTGTATCTAATAAAACAGTGAAAAGGTCAGATGTAAAATGCCACTTGAAATTTCAGACCATCAAGGCCTTAACATGGACACTCACCGTTCTATTGGGGTACGGAGAGGAATGGGAGTAAATAAAAGTGGCTCGTACAAAGAGGAATGGGAGTGAATCTAAGCGACCCGTACAAAGAGGAATGGAGGTGGATCCAAGCAGCTTTTACAAAGAGGAAGGGGAGTGAATCAAAGAGGCTCTTACTAGGAGGAATGGGATTGAATCTAAGCGGCTCGTACAAAGAGGAATGGAGGTGAATCTAAGTGGCTGGTACAAAGAGGAATGGGAGTGAATCAAAGAGGCTCGTACTAGGAGGAATGGGAGTGAATCTAAGCGGCTCGTACAGAGAGGAATGGGAGTGAATCAAAGAGGCTCGTACTAGGAGGAATGGGAGTGAATCTAAGCAGCTCGTACATAGAGGAAAGGGGGGGGGGTGAATCTAGGTGGCTCATACCTACTTTCTGGTTAAAAAGAAAAAGCTATATATAGCAAAGCCTCGCGTAAGAAATAATACCCAAACCATACCATAAACCGCAAAGAAAAGGGGGAAGAGAAAACAATATCAATGTTTCGGGGCGGTACCCTTTTCAAGGAAAGAAAACAACAACAGAAAAACAAAATGGAAAACTGAACAGATAAAAAAAAAATTCTGTTTTGTTTTTCTGTTGTAGTTGTGCTTGTTTTCCTAGAAAAGGGTACTTCACCGAAATATTGATTTTTTTTTTTTTTTTTGGTCTTCCCCTTTTCTGTGTGTTTCATTGTATGGTTTGGGTGTTATTTCTTTGCTATATACAGCTTTTTCATTTTGCCAGTTTATGACTTTGCTTTAATTAAGCATTGCTGCTACCCCACAGTTTTTACAGTGGTTTTTGTAATTATTTCGTCTATCTATGGATGTCTCCTAAAACTGCCTGCAGGACGCTGCATCAAAACAACATGCTTATCTAAGTAGACCCTGGGATTTTGCCTGGCTCAGTTTACCAGTTTTAACACTACCACCAGCTGTGGTGATGTGGTTTACGACATCGCTCAGGTCAGTGACACTACCACCGCTGTAACCTTGGGAGTGATTGTGGCCAGAGAGAGCGTAAACATCGGTGGTGTTGGTTGCATTTGAAGAGTTGCCAAGTTGGACAACCCCCCTTTGGTGCTTGGGAGGTGGTGTTGCATCATCGGGGGGAGCTTCCACGTGCTAAGCGCGGACTAAACTAATTACGTCTGTGCCTTATGACATTACGACCTGCCACACAAAACTGTTCCTTCTCAGCTGTATGCACTCATAATAATGCTCACACATGTTTTGCAGCAAGCACAAACAGAAATGTATCGCAGACACAAAATATTGGTTACATCGTAAAATTCAATACTTAGCATTCCATGGACTGCTAGGAAGACAAAATAACGAAGAAGTGTTGGGACAGGCAGATGAAAAAAGGACACTCGTAAACAAAGTCAGAAAAAGACAGGGAACATTCTTTGGACATATAATGAGAAGACCAGGACTAGAACATTTAGTAACAACAGCGAAGTTCAGTGGAAGAAGAAGCCGGGGATGACAACGCATAAAGATGCAGGACGACCTAAAGGCCTGGCTGGGAATGCACACCACCAACGACGTCATCAGGGCTGCAGAAAATCGTGAGACATGGAGGGTCATGATCGCCAACGCCTGCCAGCAGGGGACTTAATAAATGAAAATTCAATCATACTTGTATTATATTTAAACATACCAATACAGTTTTATTAGCCATGAGAGATAGGCTGTGATAGAATTATCTTAACCCAATTTCAAGTTTACATTTGCACGAGCATTCAGTGCGTACAAAACTTTTGTCAAGAAAAATCACGCACCACGTAAGATTTTTGCACACAACTAAAAATTAGAGGTAAAATTTCTGCCAATCTTCCTATAGGTCTGAATTAGACGTGTAGCATGTATAACCTCCTAAACTAAATACTTAAAACCCACCCCATAATTACACGCTGTCTCTGCTTTCAACAGAATCCTCAATGCCTGGACTATGTTTGAATAATTCACGATCTGTCTCCTCTCTGGCCTGCTGAACATAACTACGTTTACGTCAGCTCTAAAAATAAACTAGTCTTATCAAAGTATCTCACAGTGAAAGTTCAGTTCGTGGAATGACATAAAAAAAATTATCGATAACCGGTGTCAAATCGCCATCAACTATTTCTGGAAAGTTGACTGGGTGCATGGGGCATTAACACGCAAAGGACGGTGCAGTTAGATTTATCTAAAAACAAACAAACAACAACGACAAAATGAACCCAAAGGAACGGGGCAAAATGAAATAGATACACTATAATCATTCAGAAGTGACACAAATTTATCACAGATTATCTCAACTAGTAATATCGCATTTATATAATATGTATCAGATTTATATGACAATGCAATTTGGGTTCATTCTTCTATGACAGAAAAGGAGGATCAGTAAAATTTGTAATATTGAAATAAATATAAACATAAGCTTTATGACAGTGTATGAATACATACGATAAGTCTTACATAGCTATGTACACTCGTGAAAATGCATTATGTTTTTTGTGCAAATATGAGTGAGTCCGATAGATGACAACCACTAAGACTTCGCGCTTACACTAATAACAATGTGCTTTCAATAAGATCAAGTCGGTTTCTATGTTTCAAAGCAACACAGACTATTTATAACATCATGAGCGAGGAGGCTATTTTAAGATACACACTCAACCAGCATTCATACGTCAATCCGATGTAGATTTATAAAGGATTTCCGTTCGGATTTTAAGATTGCCATAGGGGCGAGTACTCTACATAAACTGACGTCGGTGTGATGTCGTAACCAGCGAATCTACGTAGGAACAGTGTCATTTCTATGTACAAACTTGACGTCAATCCCATGCGTCTCGTTCCCACAGGGTTACTGGCTGGGTCAATTCGTTTTCTATACTACATAGCAACCCAGACTATTTACAACATCCTGAGCAAGGACACTATTATATTCAATAGATCTTTACTCATACCTAAGCACATAAACACTCACATAAAAAAAAGCCTATGGTAAAAAAAAATAGGTTAGTAGGATGAAAACTTTGTAAAAACATCGTGCTTACAATCAATTGCTCACTGTATCGATAATCAGACAGTGATTTAGAAGACCGCTTTTGCCTTACGCAATTCACCCTAACAAGACTAAAAAGGCATCGATGTATGCCATATTTTACTAGGGTTCCATGCGAAGCGAACAGAAGAACCCGTTTATTTTGTTCGCTTAGGTTCCATGCCATGTTACTTCATGTAATCAGCCTCTTATTTAGTTATTATTCGTTTATGTAATGACGGGGTCGGTGTTTCACAGTTCCGATTTATTCCAAGTCCTCATCGTAATATTAAAGTCGCAAATGGTTTAGGTCGAATTTCTCAGTTGTGTAGAACGGAAAGTTGGAACAAACAAGAACTAAGATCGCGATTTCGAACATCTCATCATATTGGCCTGTTTAAGGCCTGTTTACACTGGTAGGTTTTAGGAATAGAAAAAAGGAATGAGGGACTGTGTGGGAAGAACTCTCCTGGCTTGCCGACAGTTGTTTTCGGATTTCCCCCTTCGAAACATGACCAAAACAAACGATGCGCATCGCTTCTCATTCAAAAAACGGACCAGTGTAAACAAACAGTTTCGAAGGGGGAAATCGGAAAACAAAAGACGGAAAGCCAGGAGAGATCTTCCCACACAGTCCCCCATTCCTTGTTTCTATTCCTAAAACCTACCAGTGTAAACAGACCATATTAAAGTGTTTCTTCAAACCATTTTCGGATTTTACAGTAAAAATTAAAAAACAATTAATTTTTGCCCGAACTTATTTGTACTCTTTTTGCCTTTCTTTGGCGAGTTTAAGTTACTTAATTTGTAAATAACAATTTTGGGGACAAGACAGCAATGTCGGGATAGTGGAGAGATTTAATCATTTTCCTCTTTGACACACCGTGAGCAATCTGACCAACAAGTCGGTAATAGCTGAATTACGCAAGTTAATAGCATTATTCAAGATTTTCCCAGCCAAAGCCTATAATATTATTGTCTAGATGCACGGAAACAAGAGAAAAAAAGGAAAGTTACTGGCGTGATTTATTTACTTATCTGTAATTCCCAGTTCAAAAATAGTTCCATGAGACGAGGCACAAAGAGAGGGAAGAAAGAGGCAAGCAGAGGAAGGGCTCGGAAGACAACATCACAGAGTGGACAGCCGTGAAATTCGGTGACTCCCTGAGGAGGTTGAAGGGCCGATGGGGTGGGGCTGGGAGCAGGGGGGGGGGCTGATCACCAGGTCATCAATGGTGCCCAAAAACGGTCAACCGGGATACTGCATAGTTAAGGCAAGACAAACTCTCAGAAATTTCCAGAAAATTATTTCCATTGCTATGCACCATTATTTTCGTTAACTGGCGGCATTCAACGGTGAGTAACATTACTCAACTGCTTAATAGGGACATGGTTCAAAATATTGACAAAAACCTGGCACAGTTTCGTAATTTGGTCGGCAGTGTTTTAGTTTGAGCTTAACCGAATTTTACAGCCTGTTCCCCTTTTGTTGACTTAAATAAATTTATACACTATTTGTCCTTTTTACCTGACTGTTTCCCCCATGTGAACACCTTCGGATGTTTTGTTTTTGCTGATGACCAGTGGCGGATCTACTATGAAACTAATGAAGTTTAAGCTTCAAGGCGTTAATTCCGAAGGGGACCTCAAGAAACGTTTTTTGTTTTTAAAGAGTGAATAGCCTCAAGGTCTCTGCCAGGGCAGCAAGACCCTTTGGACCATGTTGGATGTTGCTCTATTGTTGCTGGCTGTGAAGGGGCCCCTTAACAGTTCAAGCTTCAGGGTCCAGAAAATGCAGGCCCGCCACTGCTGATGACTAATTGTGAACTGATTCACAAGCAAGCAAGACGTGATCCCAGCGGTGGCAAAAACCCGGATGGTAAATATTGATTCAAGGTTCAGTGTGCAAACTACTACGTTGCACCTTGCACACCATGTTGCTGTTTTTTTACCACCTATTGCGTAATTTTCCTACAGTTGGTCGGTCAACGACCTGAGGAGATGGACAGAAAGAGAGCAAATATAAAGGAGTTGATGGACAGAGCGAGTAAATCAGTAGGAATGTTGACATCACATGACATTTATGGTCATATTTTTCTAATCATGCCTCAGACTGGAGACTGTACCAGTTCACACGAGCAAGCAGGGACGAAAAACTCAAAACCTTTTTAAGTTATCTTTATTCTAAGGTTGAACATAGGATCCCCAACAATAGAAAACTTTAAACTGAAATGGGCTCGCATTGGCATTTTTAGATTTTCATACTTGATTTGACCTTACGTTTTAAATTTCACGTCTCCTCGTGAATTAAGGTATTGACTTGCAAAGTTATTCAGTATCGAACGTAACATTCCGGTAAACTTAACCTGTTTTGAATGCCACGCTCCAGGCCGTCCGGACAGATCAATAACTGGGTGTTTTGTAGGAAACGATTAACATTTAAGGATGGGAATGACGACATGTTTTGAGTGACTATTTTTTCTTTTTCCCTACACGAAGCTTAGCCGAATTTGAGACGGTGAAGAGCGATCGTTCTCGATAGGTGGCCTACTGTCTGCTCTCGGGTTTGGTGTGAAATGTAGAGTATGGACTTATACGGGAACTGGCGCACTGGTGAGACGGAACTAAGTCTCTGTCACTTGTTCGTGGGCGTCAAAACTGTCTTGAGACAGCAACTTAAGATTAGAATCACTTTGTTATCCCATGTGGGAAATTCTCTTTCACAGAGCGTTTATGAGCTCGTACATGATACACAATGCATATCTTATGCAACAATACATCAATATTATCATATCTCAGTAACAGGCATACTTACAAGAAGTAACATCGCATGGAACCTTTTTTTTTTTTCACTGAAATAATTTTTTTTAATGCATTTGTAATTTTCACTTGTTATAATGAACACTAGAGCATAAGCATTTTTTTCAAAATTTTCACATATAAAGCAATCTAGCATTTCCACATCGCATGGAACCTTAGTACAGTATGGCGTACAGTCATCTAGCCATAATGTCTTGTTTAGGCGAACTGCGGAGGGCAAAAAAGATCTTCTGTATCTTTTTCTTTTTGCTTCTTCTGGGAAGAACCTTCGAGGGACACAGAGCACTAAGGCGAGAAATCAGAGAAAATGCGAGGACCTTTACATGACATTTATGCCTTAGTTAGTGCTCAGAAAAGCGGGAGTGAAGGAAAAAAACATAAGAAAAACAAGACACTCGGGTGGGAATCGAACCCTCTTTTGCACCAACTGCCTTGCCAGGAAGAGGAAAACTAACTCGATTAACCCTACAATTGCGTTTAGCTAATTAAACAGTTTAGTTTTTCAGCACCTTGTTGCCAGAGCCGGTGAAATCAGTCTTTAAGAAAGGTACACCTTGCTGTGGTTGTCAACACAATCCAAGCTTTAAATACCAAAATTTAAAAAGTTACCACTTCGAGCTCAAAAACCCCGCGATAGATCACAATAGTTAAACGTTTGGCCACTTCGTCCCTCCAGATAAAGAGATAATTGCAACTGGTACAAATGGTACTCTGCTCATGTTCGTACTTGACATCAACTTGACTTGGTAACAGATGGTGGATCTGAAGTGTTTTCATTAATGAAAAAAAAATGATACCCTCTATAAGGTGACCTCAAATGTCATTCATATTGCATGTAAAAAGTTGCAGCAAATTGCACTGGCAACAGTTACAGAAGGAAATTCATAACTAAACTCGTACCGCGCATGTCACATGCATGTGAGGTCCTGTCGGCTGTGCAGAAAAGTCAGACTAAAGGAAACTTGGTTAATTAATGGAACTTGGGGTCACATGTGGTTACCAGCCAACAGATCTTCCAATTAAGCAATTTTCATTTTTCGTTAGCATTTGGCGTCCAAGCCCAGTTCTGTTATGTCAATTCTGGCTATGGGACGTTGCAAATAGAGAAGGGTTTAACTTCCATCACACTGTATACCATGGGAAACAGATTAGAGCAGAAATGTGAAAAGGCGATGCCGAAGTGATCTTCGAAGTTTCTACAATTTTTTTTATTTGTTTAATTTTGTTTTCTTTTATTTGCTAAATTTTCTATCGTGTTATATATTTTTTTCCTTGAAGAAGGTCAGTACACAGAGAGCTTGATTCCTCTTCCCTTTTCTTCTGCGCTGGTTTCTGTATTCTTTCTCACGTGAGACTTTGCTACATCTTTTTTTTTTTTAAACTTTTTGTCTGGTTTTGTCTTTGCTTCAAGCCTTGCTGCGACCCCACATAATTATTTTCTGTGGTTTGTTTATAACAGTTTGTCAGCACTTTGATAACAATCCTGTAGTAATTTTTAATATGATATTTTGTTATGCATACTATGCAACAGGGAACTGGTTAATGGGCGATATTATTTAGATATCCAGAGGAACAGCCAGACAGTGAATGAACTCACTGGGGCCCCACCTTCAAGCAAAAACAATTCCATATCTCACTCACTGATTTTGACTCAGAGAGATTAATGCCATTGCCATGTCAACGACCGATCGGATCTTTGTCTGGTCTTGGAAAAAGTAAGTGGCTGGGATAATTCCATGTCATAATAAATCTGTGTGTGAAATAATCTTGGGGAAACCAGACCAATACGAGGCCAGATGTCAACAACTTCAGCACACAGCAAGAAATGTGATTATGAAAATAGTATTGCTTGCGTTAAGACAAAAGTAGGCCTACATTGATTAAGATCCAGTAATACCCAAGTAGTAATATAAACGAACAGGGTGCTTGACGTCAAAAGACATAGGCTAAACGCCGTATTATTGTTTCCCATGGGTCAACAACTTATTCACATCAATGAAACAGATTTTTACAATTATTCTTAAACAGAATGTCTCCAGAATGTCATGTTCTCCAAATTGTTGACCTGTTCACATGGCCGGAGGTACAGGGCTAATGGGAGCCATAATGGTTAATAATAAGTTTAATTTTGTTGTATAAATCAAATATTGAGTCAGCCGTTGTTATCTATGGAAACTAAAAAATACTTCGCAGCCTTGTTAGCTTCTTTGCAATTTATCTTACCAAAAAATCCACTTGGAGTTTTTCTGTCATATATATTATGTATTTACTTCTATAAACGTATTTAATTCGGATATACAATTCATTTAACTCTTTTATTTCTGCATAATTATTTTGTCCTTTCCAGATACATGTAATGAACGAAGCTGGATGTGTACATTTGGGAATTTTCCATGTATTTCAAGTTCTCTCTATGTAAGAATGTTATTGTGAAGAGGTTATTGACCTTTGGGAAACAGTCTGGCGTTTTTGTCTTTTACTGTTAAGTACTTTGTTTGATTATATCATGCCTGGCAACCGCTGGACCTTACTTATGCAAGCCTCCCAAGATCTCAATCCGGCCCTGCCTGTCCATGTTGATTTGAACGGAGATTTTAGGCAGAAGAAAAATATGTATAGAGACTGTACATGGTGTAATGATGCCTTACCAGTGTCAAGACCCATTTCCAAAGCACATCTAATAATTCAGAGACAGGTTTGGCGTGGAGCCTGATATGAAAATAAATGCATTTTTGAGAATTTGCGAACAACTTTGCACCCACATTCGTGCTCTGTAGGGTTAAATGAATACATGAAAAGCAACGGTTAGAGTACAAGAAAACAATGTCACATTATTTCATTTTGTGGGTATCTCGTTACGGCCTATCTCGTTACGTGCCGTACCTACGTGCTGTTTTACACTCATGTCAGTGTCTGGTATCTGTGAGAGCTGGATACTTTTGCTATGTCAGCGAGAAATAATATTTATTTTGACACCACCTGTGTCTTGGTAAGATAATGACATCGCTGGTATCATGAAATCCCATAAGTGTATTCGCAAATAACTGAAGATCGCAACCTTATTTCTTGTGTGTTGTAGCTCCATTTTCTGGAAAAAAAACTGGAGATCTCTTGGTTATTTTAAGACGTATACCAAATTCACACATTGGCACTTGTAAAATGCGTTGTGGCATTTATCAAGCTGTTTCCTCACAATTTCCACTTAATATTCTGACTCCTTATCATAATACTAAAGCCGCAAACGTTTAACGTTGAATTCCTCAGTGTGTGCAAAAAATTGGAGTTGGAACAAACAAGAACCAATGTTGAGAAATGCCAACTCCTTTTAGGCCAGATTTTAATTTTCTATGATCTCCTGGGTGAAGGGAAGTTTCCGTTTGTTCTCTATTGATTAGCGGGAAGTACAATGTCTAAACTCTTTATTTACACAACTAAAAAGGCTGTTGTAATGTTAGGGGCGTGGAGTATTTTACATTATAAGCCATTGCTGAACAGTGAACACAACTTAAGTCTTTTCTCTATTTGGCTTTGTAATTATACTATACGCCCCTAACAGCATTCCGCTAAAATGTAATAAAGATTAGGTCAGGAGTACATTCAAGTAAAACAGTTTTTCTTTTCTTTTGCTGTTTTAAATTAGGCCAATCACACTTGGCTGGTTTCATGACAGGTCCAGCTAAACGTGTCATGAGACTTTCAGACTGCTGAGACTGCATTCTCACGTCTGGCCAGGGATCAGTACGTGACTAACTTCACACATTTACCTCTGGCAATGGTCCGGGGTACTTTCACAATGGGTAACATTTAACAAGGGCTTTCTGACAGCATTTTCTACTTGACATTACTTGGTGTTCGTGTGAGATTCCACGTAGAGACGTAGGTAAACATTGGTGATGCAACTTTCTAGTGCCTGGGGTCAAGGCTATTAGGCATTCCAGTGGTGAAAATGACATCATAATTTTCCTTGCGCACACTTCATTTTGTTTTTTTGGTGACCGTAAAAATGTGAACGAATCTCTAAGGAGGCATGTATTGAGACTGGGTGAGGAAGGTTGTTCCCCAGGTACGAAAAGCTTACCTCGGGAGTGGGGCGTTGTGCGTTGTTGCTGTTGTTTATTTTGCAGCTTTCGTACGCTTTTCAATTACGATAATGAACTAAAAAATGTGATTTCTTATCCTTTTGTTTTTTCTCCAGCAAATTGAGTTGTTACATTAGAAAAAAAAAAAGAAATTGTGTCACTAATGAAACTGCCGTCACTTCCAGTTGTAGAACATTCAGGTCGTTGTCATTGGCATTTAACAACATTCTAAAGGCTCATTGGCTCGTACAGTTGGGAATGGGGTGTTTGTGTATGTGCGGGGGGAAGGGGGCGGGCGGAGGGGGGGGGGGCGGGGGAGTAAATATTTCCATAATGGAAAATACGTACTTCGTGGTACTCCTGGTAAAATTGGCACCGGATGAAAAAGAGCTGAAAATAATTATACTTAGGCTTTTTACATGGCCGAATAGATCCAAAAGGATGTCACTCTCTTTTAGCAGGCAAAACTTGGCCATGCAATAGAGAAAGTTCTATCGTGGTAGGGTAAAAGACCGTATGGGCCATTCTGGGTGAAATTCACTATTCAGCTACATTTTGTGCAGTGAAATGTGATCTTTTTTTTACTATGTGGGTTATAATTTTGAATGACAATATAGATTAGGGTGGTCACCACATAATGGAAAATGAACAAATCATAATAATAATAATAATATTATAAAGAAAGTAAGGCCCCCAATGTAATCATGAAAGGCTTTTTAACCCTGGGTCTAAAATTCTACGAAATATCATATTACGCATAGAAAGACTTAAATGTGTCTGTGGGTATATTTTGTAAGGTCTTTTAAGTTTGCTATATTTTAAAAACTTTCGTTGATTTTGAACCACAGCTGTTGAACAGAAGAACGTGTTCATACAATTCCAGCCGGAAAGAAAAGACACATTTCCTTTTAGTACTACTAATAATAAAACTGCCCAAAGGGAAATGTTTTCTGGGTCACATGTAAAACAAAGTTCTTCGCCTGTACTTTTTTTTCTTATCCCACGGCTGTGCTCGTCGTATCTACGTCTTTGGTCTGCCAGAGCCCATTGTGTCTATAAATAAACGAGTGTTCTCTCTCCACTTTCCCTGGAAAATGAGACAACAAAACATCAGGAGAATAAACTGCAGGAAAACGTGCAAGAACTGAAGGAGAAGAATACTCAAACACATGACCTGGGAGTGGCCCCGCCTCCAGCTAGTGCAAAAAGGTCAAGGGCAGGAGCACTTGTTTGACAGAGGTTCTCTTCCTTTGGAGATCTGCGGGCTCTCAGCGAAGTTTCCTTCTATGAAATAAAGTTCTAGCTCCTCTGAGTCGCAATGACTTGTTTCGTGTCTTTTTACACAGACTTCTACTGAGATCAAAGTCAAAAAGTGACAAAAAGAGAAAGTTGTACGGAGCAAAGCCTCAGGTAAGAAATAATACAGAAACAATAGAATAAAATGCAAATGTTGTTTTTTTATGATTATAACATTGAGATCAAAGAAAAACAGAAATTTCAAACCCAGTTTTCTGAAAATTATTGAAAGAGGAATAAAAACACCCTTTTATTCATGGGCAGAATTGTGAATCGTCATATTCCCTGTAAAATGCGAACTTTTTATGAATGAACAGGGTCAACTCTGTCGAGGTGACAAACACTGATTTTCCCGAAAACTGTTGGATTTATTTGACATTTTGCATGGGCTCAGATTTCACACTAAACCTTTTTGGAACTGAATGTATATTTATCAGATTGTAGCCTGATTTTGGGGTAAAAAAATTTTTTTTGAATTCTCCATGGGTAGCTGTGGGAAACACTTTAGTCGGCTGAACACTTTGATGTGTGGAGTATAATTGTTCCTCCGGTATCCACAATTCCTGTTCCCGTTCAAGGTGAAATTACCTTTTAATGTTTTGTGCAATTCAGTGCTGTAGAAATGGTTTCTTGATAATTCGGCCTAGGTCAGGTTTAGTGTTAAATATGAGCCTATGCAAAATTTTAAACTAATCTAACGGTCACTTTTCGAAAAAAGTCGAATTTCACTTCACTCATTCTAAAAAAAACGCACTATAGTTCCAACGTCAGCAGAGTTAATTTCCTGAAAACGAACCCGTTCGCCTTATGCATAAGCAGTGTCCATCGCATACTTTTGTTTCCTGTTTTGTCTAAGTCTACTCCACTGGCTTACCTAGTAACAGTTTGAGAAGCCCTCTGCACCTTGAGAATGTTAGTTTGAGCGCTCACACGTCATAATGGCAACAATTATAAAGGCTAGAAAAGAAAAGTTGGTATACTGTAAAGCCACGCATGAGAAACAAACAATAAAGAAACGTTACAATAACTCACAAAAGAAAAGAAACGAAAAGGACTTCCATTTTCACTTCGATCGAAGCACTGCTGGGACCCCACAGATTTTCCGTGGTTTTCTTTAAAAAATGATAATAGTAGAGCTCGCCGGCTTCTAAGGATTAAGAAAGACAACAAGTTTGACCTTTCATTATTGTAGTGCTGAAAAAGTGATGCAAACTGAAATTTGTGAAGGAGTGGCATAACGACATGTCCCAGGCATGGAAAAGTACGAGCGTAGGAGGCTTGCAAAGAGTGCAGAAAAGTGCTCAAACACATGACCTGGGAATGGCCCCTCCTCCAGAGAGTGTGAAAAAGTCAAGGACCAAAACATTTGTTTGTTCAGAATTCTCTTCCTTTGAAGATTTGCGGGCTCACTGAAAGGTTGAATTTTTATTTTGAAAAGGAATTAGAGGTTTGCTTTGTTTATAGTAAAATAAACAATTGCAAGCCGATAAATGTCAAACTTTTTCTGCGCCAAAAGAGACCAGGCGTCAGATTCATAGGCAGTGGTAAAGCGTGAGGGATGCCTCGGGGGCGGTTGCCCGGGGCGCAACATTGGTAGGGGAGGCATAATTTCCAAAGGAAAAAAACAACAATAAGTAATAAGAAATATAGAAAAAGCCCTCCTTACCCCCCCCCCCCCACCCCACACACACACACAGAAAAAAATCTCCCAAATTTCCAAACATTCTACAGTTTTTCAACATGACGTGTCTAGTAAACTTTGCCATGTGCTAATGATCCACGGGTCGTGGGGGGGGGGGGGGGGGGAGTGCAATACTTGCCTTGCCTCGGGGCGCTGGTAACCCACGCCACGTCACTGTTCATACAGACTGAAATTTACCATTCCGTAACATGACAGCACTGTTGCTATGACTATTGTTGCCCATGGTAACTCATTTAAACAGCTGCACAACAACCCGGAAGAAGACCACAGTATACGCCAAACTAAGTCAAATTGTGTATCATACCAACTTTGGTAATGCCTTGAGCCAATTTTGTGTGATTAATAACAGTTTCTATTGATCACACAACTAGACAAAAATGTTTGCCATTAAATTCTGAGCAGAACGACTGCTGGTTTTACCAACCACTTCATTTCGCAATAATTGTTTTACTTTTTAATAGAATGACGTGGTTTTACATTGTTAAAGCTCTCACGTTTCAAACAGTCATTTTAGAATTGCGACGTCATGATCTGGCAATGAATCCCTGCACATTCATTTTATCTGAGTCACTCCTCGAACCAGTGCACAGTAATTGTGTCTCTTTTAACATTGAGTGTTGTTAATTACAAAGCCGAAGAGAGAAAAAAAATACCAGGTTGTGTTCTACGGTCCCCTTTAACTTTGTATATGACGACTGTTAAACTGTTTATGATTAATAACTTAAACCGAATCCGCTTTCCGATGACGTCAAATTGTTCCTTTTTTTTTTTTTTCGTATCCACATAACTCGAATATTTGCTCGCTTGAACAAACAGAGCATTGTTCTTTAGGGCGTTAGGAATTTAAGGATACTTCCCTGAAGCCTTCTTAATGCTTCTAGATTTTATTGTATAGATGGGGGATTTGTCAAACGCATTTTTTGTCTTTGTTTTTTCGAGGCGAAGGGGATATTTTGACTTTCTATAGCAATGCGGATGTAACGGACACATACTTGAAAGTGTTCATTGCACAAAATCTGCTTCGTAATCTAAAGGCCGAGTATAGAAAGCGTGTGGAGCAACTGTGGTTCTGTTTGTTGTTCTTTGGCTGGTTAAGACTGTTTTCTGCCCGACAGTCTTGTATGATTGCATTTTTTCCCTGTTTTGAATCATTTAAGAGCTTACTTGGCAAAAAGCAGCAAGTCCATGTTTTTTCTTGTTAGAAACAAAAAACAAAAAGAATACATGATGAGATACGACCTTCTGCAAGAAAATGGTATGAGAAACCACTGTACCAATATAATAATCTATTATTAAGAAAACAATATAGACATCCCAAGTGGTAGTAAATAACAGCAAAAAGTTGACTACTGTATTCCAAAAAGCTCTAGATTTAAGCTAATAACTCTATCTTTACCAGAAATAATAAATCACACATAATTTTTACAAAACACAAGGATGCAAAGTCAAAATTGGGCTACAATCTAACAAAGAATAAACAAAAATCACGTCCATAACGTTTGGTGTGACGCAACAGCCCTTGCAAATTTTTTTAATAAATTCAACAGCTTTCAAGAAAATCGATATTGGTGTCTAGTTCTCTCATTCAAAACAACAACAAAAAAGTCATGAGAGTCTCATCTTTTATTTGATACCTTGCACACCCAAGTCAGCGGAGAATTTAAAGTTCATACACAGTTGTAAATTCAGGTTAAATTGTGGAAATTCCACCTGACTCAGCTCACAACGATATCGCCCAGATTAATTTGTAAGCGGGGCCGCCTGTCAAGCAAAATTTATGGCGGTCGGCCGACCGGGGCGACTGGGGGCAAACTAAGTTCACCGCTAGGATAGTGAAACTGAACGGCCGTGCTCTCTCATTCAAAACAACAACAACAACAACAAAAAAGTCACACTTTGGCATCTTTAGTGGGCACCTACCAGTGCTTATTTTCACTCTCCGACTAAAGCTGTTTTCATGATTGTGTACTGCAACTGAAACGGCAATAGAAACGTCAAAAAATCCATCAAATAGTAAACAGTAAAGAGTGTACACATGAAAACATTCTTTCTTTTTGACTACTTGAAGGGTTTTTGACGTTTCCGTTTCCGTTTCCGTACACATCGAAACACGGCTTAACTCTTGATGTTACAGTTCCACTTGTTTCTAATCCAAACGTAAATTACTTGTCATGCTAATCTGTGAGATTTCCACCCAGTTTGGCCAGGCAGTATGGCAGTCAGTACTGCTGTAGTATGACACCACAGATGTTTTTGTTTTTTTTCTGGGGGGGGGGGGGCAGGTCTCAATGACAAGACCACGCTAATCTTGCCATAATTTATGAATTTTTAGAGATCGGATTCAGAACTTATAGAACTGCATCGCCCTGCAAGAGCATTAAGATCATCTTCTGACAACCTTAGACTAAAAGTACCCGTAGTGAACCTAAAAAGTTTTGGTGAAAGGGCTTTCAGCCATGTTGGGCCCAGGGTGTGGAATGAGATTCCTTTAGATGTCCGCAGTTCGCAAGTATTTTCACAGTTTAAAATGATGTTAAAATGTCATTTGTATGAGAGTTTCTAGTCTATGTAAAAGCTATCTATTATTATTATTATTATGTGTGTATCAATGTGGGTTGTGTGTGTGAGTTTACCCATGTATTTTTTGACATGTTTCTGTAAAGCGCATAGAGCATTTTTGTAATGGATATGCGCTATATAAATGCCATCCATTATTATTATTATTATTACATGCAAAGAGGTGTTTTCTGGGTGCAGTAAGGAGTAGGGGTCGTGTGGGTCATGAAGCAGAGAGATTGGAAGTGAGACATAAAAACGCTGTAATTACCTTTCTGCTTCTTGCTGACATGTTGCACATAACTGAGGTGACCAAAATAATGTTTATTAGATGAGTACAGAAGATTCGCCTGAGCGCTTCACGAGTATTATAGAGCGATGGGATGATGAGAAAGTGGTTGCAGTATAGTTTTGCACTTTTGAGTCAGCATTGATGTGGGACCAGACTCAACTTAGCTGCAGACAGGAGATCTTGACCGGCTGACCGAAGTCCACTCGGAAGAGAAATGATTTTCAGGCGCAGTGTTGTCACAAATTTATAGGGCCACATTTAACACAGACGACCTGCACGTTTTGGAAAGAGGACGCCGGTCACGTGTGGCACGCAGACAATTAATCCCCGGCGGTATCAGCTGTTTAGTTGCATGGTAATCCAGGGGGGGGGGGGGGGGGGAAGATACAAAAGAACAGTTAAGTGTTTTTTGAATGAGTGTGTCTGGTTGAATATGTTAGGCAATTTTTTTATTTTTTTTTAAACCTATTTCTACATAAAACTGGTGTGGTTGCATATAATGCAGGGAAAAAATAAAGCTACAAAAGAATAATTGCGTGCTTTTTGAATGAGTTCATCTAGTTGTTATGTCAGGGCAGTTTTTTTTTCTTGTAACCTTTTTCAAGTTCATGTACCTTGGTTTAACCTCTACCCCCTCCCCCACCTCCCCCAAGCAAAACCACACATACAGGAAGTCAAAGGAATTAAACAATGGGGATTTGGGTAAATGGCAGAAATTATCACCACGAAGGACAACAAAGACAAAAATAATAATAATAATAATGGCTGGCATTTATATAGCGCATATCCATTTAAAATGCTCCATGCGCTTTACAGAATCAACATGTCAACCACAGAGCAGAATGGAGCGCCTGCGAAGCGCTCAGCACACTACACTGCTTCTTTCTCTCTCCCTGTCTCGCTCACTCTCTCTCTCTACTTCTCTCTATCTCAACAGATGGATAGATGAGACGCAAGATAAGCCATTTATCTATGGATTATCTGATTTGCTCATCTGCAATGAGAAACATAATAGTGACTCAATACTTTGGCAGTTTATAGTGCACGATATCAATTAATGACGTAGGTATTTTCCCTGGGAATCCCCATATTTCCCCCTCACTCACACACACGGTTAATCACTCCTTAGGAAGTGTGAGCAAGCTGGTCACTGGGTACATACCTGCCCACCCAGAATAGCAACTCTATGATAAACCCACGCAGATTTCCGTAAAATTGGTAGGATTACCACTGGGGCGGTTCTCTACATCAAACTGTCGGCGGTGCGATGTCGTAACGAGCGGATCTACTTAGAAACAACGTCATTCTTATGTGTTAAATTTGCCGTCAGTCCTAGCGTCGGATTTCCGTAGGGTTCCAGGCTTGGAAAAGCCTAGGCGCAGACATGCGATTTTGATCGGCCGAGTAGTTGGATGGTGACGTCACAACATTTGGTATCAATGAGATCTGGCGCACCAGCCAATTGGTTGAGTATCACTGAAACTAAGTGTTGTGCGACCTCACGATTCAACTATTCTGTCGATCAAAATCGCCTGTCTTTATTTAGGCTGAAAAGCGAGTTTGTAATAATGCACGTGTGCTTTGTGAAAGTGAGAAAAAGTGTATGACTAGAGAGAACCAATTATGAGTCAACTGATTATGCGCATTACAGTGAGGAATTCATTTTGTGGTACTGTTTGAAGTTGTGTACGATTATGAAAATGGGAGGGGGTTATGTGAGTAATGTTAAAGCTATATGGATGACATTTGACAGGTATCTGCATTGTGATGTCATGTGTGTTTGTAGATGATTCTGGTATAATTCCCTGGAAAAAAGAGGTTGTCATGAGTTCATTAGGTGTGCCTTTGTGTGTTCTGGTGCGATGGCAGATTTTGTGATGTTATCGTTCTAACACAAATAATTGTGTGTCTGTGTATCTATCTATCTATCTATCTATCTATCTATCTATCTATCTATCTATCTATCTATCTATCTATCTATCTATCTATCTATCTATCTATCTATCTATCTATCTATCTATCTATCTATCTGTCTATCCGTCTGTCCGCCCGTCCATCCTTGTCTGTCTGTCTGTCCATCCATCCATCCACCCGTCTGTTCGTCCGTCCGTCTGTCCGTCCGCCCGCCCTGCCGTCTCTGTCTGTCTGTCTATCTATCTATCTATCTATCTATCTATCTATCTATCTATCTATCTATCTATCTATCTATCTATCTATCTATCTATCTATCTATCTATCTATCTATCTATACACAAAACCTCCCATTCGACCATCCATCCATCCAACCATCCATCCATCTGTGTACCCCTTGCAATTTATATGACTTTTTTTTTCTTTGTTACAGTTCTTTCAATTTGATCATAAGATAAAAAGTGTTTACCACCCAGTTAACATTGTCGTGATTTCCTAACAGCTATTTTACTATGTGGAAAACAACACCACGTCCGTCAATAGAAAAATCTTAAGACGAACAATAGCAATTGTGCAGGTGAAGCAAACAAATCAATCATTGCCTCCGGTGTACAAAAGAAACGCACACTGCCAATTCCACACAAATACATTAGCCATTGATAACAAACACGTAGGGTGACGTAGTTCCGTAGAAGCCCTTCCCCTCCACCTCCCCCGCCCCTCCCAAAGCAAGTGGTCTGTTTATCTCAGTAGCACAAACTTGTGTCGTCATAGGTCTCACTCGGCCATTCCGTGGCCCATTCATCACGAAAATCTCCCATGCCCTTATTTGGCCCTTACCTCGCGGAGAGATACCTTCACCTCATGATTGGAAGCGGTTCTACCTTTGGTCCTTCTCCAAGCTTTGTGATAAGAACTGTAACTTAGGGGCTCTCATACTGTTCTCTTTCAGTGTATTAGACATAGGAGTGGATTTATGTGTATTTATGATTTTAACTGATCTCTTGGATCACAAGTTTTAATTTCTCATGTGCGGTTTTAACGTACAAATTTCAATTTTTGTTTGATTATCTATTGTTAAATCGAGAGAGACAGACAGAGAGAGAGAGAGAGAGAGAGAGTGAGAGAGAGAAACAGAGGCGAAGAAGAAGAAGAAAGAGAGGATGAGAGAGGGGGGGAGAGATAGAGCGGAGGAGAGAGGAGGAGAAGGAGAGAGGAGGGAGAGAGAGAGAGAAAGAGAGAGAGAAAAATGGGAGAGAGGCGTGTATGTGTACATGGGTGTTTATGCGAAGTTGATGAAAAATTGCCGCCAAAATAACAATCACCAAAGTTGTCATAATTTCCATCTAAAGCCACATCAACAGTTATCATGCAGATGACTACACTCAACATTAATTTTGACTAGTTTGTTCCATCGCTGTGTTTTTCGTGCCACGTCGGAATCGTCAGGCGTAGACCACGAAATATTTTGAGAACCCTTGTCCCTGTCTCCTCATTGACTTTCAGATCACTCCACGTCTCTGCTCCAATAACAGTTTAAATTTATTGTCTGGTCTGCCCCGCCCGCGTGTTGACGGTTGTCTGGAGACTCTGCCCTTCTTGACTTTGGTGCAATACTGGAAAGTCAGCAATGCCCTGACGTCAAACTGCTGTAAGCAGATTTACGCAACGTTAAACCACCCCGGGAAGTCCACAATGACAATTCCGGTAGTTGTTTATGCTTAAAGAGTATTATCAATTAAGTGGATCATAAATTGTGGAATTCTGGAAAGAAACATTCCTTAGAAGTATTGCATTTATCCGGAGTCGCTAATTATAGAGCCATGGTGGACGACAGAGGCAACTGGGCGTTGATGACAATCTAAATTTCTGTCATCCTTGGAATTAATAGTTTACGTCAACTGTCAGTCGTCTCTCCGTCATGGCAAATAGTTTTTGTAATCATTTACAGTAACATTACCGGGCGGCTTCAGTGTTCTTTACTGGAAAAGGTCGTAATTCACTAATCTAGATCAAATGCCCTTGTTAACATCAGTTCAAAGAATGAAATTTGCCGTATCGCCCTTGCGTCGCTCTCCTAGACTTAAATGCCTATCCCTTGTAATGTAGGAATTTAGAACAATTTGCTCATCTTTATAAAAATCCCTCCACGTAAAAGTATCATGGAGAAATAATATTTTCCTTCGGCCAGTGATTTCTCTTTTTTTCTCATAAATGGAAATTTGAACAAAGGGCGTAAGGCGAACTGTTTGTGCATGTCCTGTGAGGCTCAGCTGTGACGTACTTGCCGTCACGTTTCTGTTGTGCCTCAGTTTCATGCCCCAGTTGACTCTGTAGGAGGCCAAGTGTCAAATCATCGCTGCAGGATTCTAAACGGCTAACTCTGAACATGCAGTGTGCTGGCTTTTCTCCGGAGTTAAGGGTGACATCACATGACATACACCCTTTGGATAAAGTTCAGCCAAATTGAACGATTATTTTTATAATAAAATTCACGGGAAAGATAAAAAGATCATCGACATAGCCAAATATATCACCAGTCCCGGCTCTGCAGTGGGTCTTTATCCAGCCAAGTTAACCATTTAAAGCATCAAATTTTTGGTGGCTGTTTGGCTTTGGTGCAGCACTCTATCCATCTAACTTGGTGCTGCTCCAGAGTTAGCCACTAATAGCAGCAGAACGTCAGTGTCTGAACGGCTAACTCGACTATTCAGTAACAAATCATAATAATTGATAGTAATTGATAAATTAATAAGCCCTGGATATGTAATAGGAAACATTTTTAGTATCAGTACTGATTCCCAGCTCCAAAATGTGTATAATAGCCTTGTTTTTCAGTTTTTTCACTCTCCTGTAAAATTTACAAAACCCGAGTTAGCCCTATAGAATCCTACAGCGACGAAATGTGTTGTGCGCATTTTCCATTCATTCACTTAAATTTAAAAAACTGCGAGGCGACAACAGTACAACAAAGTCGCACATGTGCCAGCAGTCGCAAGGGAAATTTGACGTGTAGGATTGACATCAAATCTGCACCTAGCTAAGAATGACATCGTTTCTGCGTAGATCCGCTTGTCCCAATATCGCCCCGACGTCGGTTAGATGGAGAGAACCAGCCGCTACTGTAATTCTACCAATCTTACAGAATTCTTACACAAATCTATGTCTAAGTGACGTGAGCATGCTGACTGAACAGGCTAAAATTAAAAATATGTTTGGGCGCATACATTCTTTTTATATATATCACAATTACAGGCTGCCACGTGGCCTCCAGTGGTGACGGAGCTTCCCTCATGCCCTGTTTCGCTATAGAACAACCCTTATAATAGCATGTAGTTTTACACTTTGACGAGCCACGTCACATGACAACTTCTTTCGTCAAACCTCCGAAAATGGCTTTTGTACTGCTTGACTGCACACAAGTCCAAGTGGTGAACGCTGATTTGCTGTCGAGGAGTCATCGTCTACTTTTAGGCCAAGGTGTTTCTAAACTTTGACATATTTGGAAAACTATTTCTGAATTTCTCTAAGCTTCACTGAATGTCACGACAGACCTTGTACTTCATGAATGGAATGCGAAATCAGCGTTTCAAGAACATTAATTTACATCTTAAGGGCCACGCCTTTCTAAAAATGAAAGGTTTTATTTCGGAACAAAAGGGTTCTAAATTCACAACATTTTTAAGGAATGACAAACTTGGCACAGTTTGATGCCAGCTCATCTCTCGGGAAAATACCTTAAAAGTTCATTTACATTTCAAAGTAGTTATGATTCATATTGCACTAAATTTGCATTCAGAAAAGTTATCTATTAGATATTACTAAATATAACGTGGTATTAATATTTTAAAATGCAATATTTTCTTGCACTTTGCATGAATAATCTAGCTTTTTTTTTTTTTACTTTTACTGACAAACGCCCGCAGATAAGTTGAAGGGGTTAGAATTAGAAGATATCTCATATTCCCGGTCGGTGGAGGCATATTGGAATTTTGTGTGGAAATTCCTGTCCCTGATCTAATGGTAGATAGGATCGAACACCTAGTCTTCTTCAATAAGGGCAAAAAAAACTCGGAGGGCCCGTGTGCGCGTTGCGCATGTTAGAGGTACCTCGGCAGGTGGAACTCGAGAAGACCGGGCCGAACAAGGCCGCTGCCCGGGCAAAAATAATAATAATATTTAAAAAAAACTACCACAAAAAAAAGCGCAAAAACATCAAGAAGATTTTTTAAAAAAACAACATTAGAAGCCACCCAGAGGTGCAAAGGCCAAGTTAAGAGGTCCTCCGAAAGCAAAATCCTCAAAACAATTAGAAGGGATCTAAGTGCCATTGGCACAAGCGCGAAAGACTCACATTTACAGGACAGGAAAAGAAAACACCCCAAAATCTTCTTTATGGATATCTCCTGACATCTACTGTAAGAATGAATGACTTCATTTGCAAGAAATAAAGCATAAATTATGATTTGATTATTTCTTGGTAATCAACACATGTACACATTTTTGAGACAAAAGAAGATAAATTTAGGTGAACACACCTGTAAAAAAAAAAAAAATTACAAGCAAAGCCAGACCAACACCAACAAATACAGAAACAAACAAATATCATGAAAAAAACTCTGAAATCCACGGAAAATCAAATAAAACTTCTGGAAATCATAAAGAGCAGGCCGAACAGGCCGCTGCCTGGGCAAAATTAAAATTACCAGATTAAAATTTATCCCTATCACCCCCCCCCCCCGGCCCCGCTACCAACCAAAATGTATGATTCATTATCAAATATATATTCAAATATTATCATACTACTTTATAATACAGTTGTGAGTTGTGAACTGCGCCTGTAGCGTTACAATTTGCTCTGTGTTAGACAGAGGTAGAGAGAGGGTGAGAGACAGAGAGGGAGAGAGAAAGAAAGAGACAGAGAGGCGTAAATCGAGAGAACAAGACTTTCTGTAAAGCGCCTAGAGCGAACTAGTTTGGATTCGCCGCTATATAAATTATCTCCATTATTATTATCATTATCATATACAGCATTGAGCAACAGGTGATGATGCAATGGAACACTGCGTGGTCAAATACTATCGGTGTTTTAGGCCATTATTTTAGGAGGTTCCGCTGCCCTTGGCATTTTCACCCCACTTTTCTTGTTTCATTTGTTTTATTGTGGTAGGGCTAAGTTTTTTAGAGTTGTGCCGTGACAACAGCCTGTTCGGCCTGCTCTTCACGATTTCCAACTGCCAAGGTATCTTTAAACGTTCGCAACTTGCACACGGGCCCTCCGAAATTTTCCTCCTTATCGGAGAAGACTAGGTGTTCGATCCTACCTACCATAGGATCAGGGACAGGAAAATATGAGAAAAAAATGCCCAAATTCCAACATGCCTGCACCGACCGGGATTCGAACCCAGTACCTCCGGCATGAGAGACGAACACCTTGCTCCAGACCACTATGTCCCCTAAAAATACTATCGGTTTACAACTTCTCCTCTTAAATCTCTTTTGATCTCCTTATCCTTGTATGTGTGGTTCTGTATGCATATGTATCTGAGGTAGCGGCACGTCGAAGACGGGTAGAAGCGTGAGAGATGACTAATGATGTTTGTGTCAAGATGAGTCATCAAACGACCCAATGATGTCATCCGTAAGAAACAGTCCGCCGTGCTCCATGACACATGCAACGTTATATAATCTTAAACCAGTTCTGCAGGATTCTGGTGATTTTTTTTTTACTGACCTCCCCCCCCCCCCCTCCTCCTGGCCCCATATATGCTTTGCATACCCTTGGTCTCAATCCACTCCACCCTCCCATCCCCCCAAGCCCACTCTTTCTATGAGTGTACACCTAACTAGAAAGCTGCAGAGACTGACCAAAGGGAGAAACATGAATGAATGAATGGATGAATGAATGAATGGATGAATGAATGAATGAATAATAATAATAATAATGATAATAATAATAGAGATCATGTAATAGTATATAGCGCCTAATCCAAACGAGTTCGCTCTAGGCGCTTTACAGAAAGTCTTGTTCTCTCGATTTGCATCTCTCTCACTCTCTCTTTCTTTCTCTCACCCTCTCTCTCTCTCTCTCTCTCTCTCACTCTCTCTACCTCTCTCTCAGAGCAAATTGTAACGCATCCTGTTAGGCGCAGTTCACAACTCACAACTTGTATTCTAAAGTATTATAATACTTGAATGAATGATGAATGAATGAATGAATGAATGAATACTAATGCTTGAATGAATGAACATGACTGAATGAATGAACGAATGAATGAATGAATGAATGAATGATGAATGAATGAATGAATGAATGAATGAATGAATGAATGAATGAATGAATGCTGTTTAATAACTTGGGAAAGTTTCGTTATTTAAAAAATGATAAAAATCACAATAATGATGTGAAATAAAATAACATTACTAATCACATAACATCAAAGACATAATGAATTCATTCCTAGAGCTAGGAATTGACAGTGCACCATGCAATTCTCTAGATAATCACGTTTCTAGTCTGTGTAGCCATTTTATGAGTGAATTTTATGGCTAAATGAAGAAATGATCGAATGGAATTCGACATTTTATCTATATAGATGTAAATTTATTCTGTCTGCAATTTCCAGCTATGCAAATAATTGTCTGAGAGTGACGTTGCTTGCTTCTCCACCGATCTCCTGTCTTTCTAACATCACGTGCGAGGCTATCCTTCCTACTTGGTCTGGTCTTTCTGTAAAAAGGGAGCGGGCGGTGTATCATACTAAACCCCCGAAACGGCACAGTCTATCACTGGCAGACAAGAATTAGTGCACATTGCGATTTCCTATTATTTTCTTAGTAAATCTGGAAAGACCCGATCATACGATAGCACTTTCTGCCACTATTTCTTGAGTGTGGATTAAAAATGTTGCTGGCAGTGACGTTCTGGGCTAAGTATGATAACCCCCCCCCCCCCCACACCTATTTCCCTTCCACACAAGGTTGGTAACACGCTGAGTCAAGTCTATTTTGTCTCCATTTTGGTGTGACATGACAATGTGAACTGTGGAGTTAAAAAGGGACCTCGCACACTGGCGAGACCGCAACAAGACTGTCTTGCTAGTTCAGACGCGTCAAACCCGTCTTGAGTCAGTTGGCGGAAAGAGATACTTCGCACACGGAGAAGATTTGAGTCTCATAAACAGAGAGAGTCGGGGCCAGAGAGTCAGGTCCACACAGAGCCAGTGTTGCAAGAAGACACAAAAACAGACGCATAAACGAGCAAGACAGAGCCACCGGCCTCAGAGACAGACTCGTGGAGAGAGACACACAGCCTTATAAACAGACAGAGACAGAGCCACAGAGTCATGGCCACAGAGATAGAGCCACAGAGTCATGGCCACAGAGACAGAGCCACAGAGACAGAGCCACAGAGGCATGGCCACAGAGACAGAGCCACAGAGTCATGGCCACAGAGACAGAGCCACAGAGACAGAGCCACAGAGACATGGCCACAGAGACAGAGCCATAGAGACAGAGCCACAGAGACAGCGCCATAGAGACAGAGCCACAGAGACATGGCCGCAGAAACAGAGCCATAGAGACGGAGCCACAGAGACATGCCACAGAGACAGACCCATAGAGACGGAGCCACAGAGACATGGCCATAGAGACAGAGCCATAGGGACATGGCCACAGTGACAGCCACAGAGAGACAAACAAACAGACCCAAAATCAAACAGACAGACTCATATAGAGAGACATGCAGACTCATATTGACATCTACAAATACACACAAACAGACTCACAGGAAAACACACGAACATACTACAGAATAATTGTAAAAAGTTGACGAATTATTACAAAAACAACGGAAAATCTGTGGGGTCACAGCCAGGCTCGAAGCAGAGGCCAAAATATAGCAAAAAGAGAAACTACAGAATATAAAAAAAAGCAAAGTACGATATTTTCGTTTCGCCACATTTTGACTTTGAGAATAATTGTAATATTCGAACACTGGAAGAACTTGTAAACATTTGAGAATAACATATTTGAAGAGCGTCTTTCCATAACTGGGTCAAACAAATTTTGCTAGAAATATGGCCAATTTCAGATAGTCATGCAAACTCAGTCAGTGTAAGACGCAGTTAAGTCTTTAGTTG
>OZ007579.1:29910518-30110518 GCA_963931925.1 Onchidella celtica
ACTACTTGAAGGCTCTTTGGCGTTTCCGTTGCCGTTTCCGTTTCCGTATGAGAACCCAGCTTTATATGTGAGCATCTATCTTCATTCGTCTAGATTGCTAAAACTGACACGATTGCGACGCGACAGTAACACACCAAAGTCGCACATGAGCATCTCTATTCATTCGTCTAGATCACTAAAACGGCAGCACACCAAAGTTGATATTATGTGAGCATCTCTATTCATTCGCCTGGATTTTTAAAAATATGACGCGATTTCGACGCGACAGCAATGGAACGTAGCCGCATGTGTGCCCCATCTCCATTTATTCGTCTAGATTTCGAAAAACGTGACGCGACTGCGACCCAACAGCAATAATAATAATAATAATAATGGATGGCATTTATATAGCGCATATTATCCATTACAAAAATGCTCTATGCGCTTTACAGAAACATGTCAAAAAAATACATGGGTAAACTCACACACACAACCCACATTGATACACACATAATAATAATAATAATAGATAGCTTTTACATAGACTAGAAACTCTCATACAAATGACATTTTAACATCCTTTTAAACTGTGACAATACTTGCGAACTGCGGACATGTAAAGGAATCTCATTCCACACCCTGGGCCCAACATGGCTGAATGCCCTTTCACCAAAACTTTTTAGGTTCACTGCGGGGACTTTTAGTCTAAGGTTGTCAGAAGATGATCTTAATGCTCTTGCAGGGCGATGTAGTTCTATTTCTGAAATATACTCTGGCGACATGTTGTTGACACATTTATAACAAAATAAAGCCAATTTATACTTTATTCGCTGCTCAATAGGTAGCCAGTGGAGCTCCTTAAATATTGTGTACCCGTCTCCGTTTATTACGTCCAGATTTTAAAAAATGTGACACGACTGCGACGAGACAGCAATGCAACAAAGTCGCATGTGTGCGCCTAAGATTAAGGGTGTTGCAAGAGACAGAAAGAATAGATCAGGGCATTTACAACAGGAGACAAGGGAGGGGGGGGGCGGACAGGAGAAAGACAGTTGACAAAAACAACAAGCGTTTACATCACGAGGAGGAGAAACAGAAGAAAAAGGAGTAAGAGAATTAGAGAAATTAACACACGAAGAGGCCTCGTCCTGTACAATGCGTATTAGAGCAACACAAGCGGTCAATGAACCTCAGAATTTGGTCTCTCGTCAACATAATCGGGTTTTCCCTCTGCGTCACATGACGCCAGCAAGCCTTGAACACTCGGGCAAAACACACTGCAGTTCTAGAGCATAAACAAGCAGGTCACTCGGGCTGATTACCACGAACAAATTTGGATTATTATTATAATACTTCCTTGGTTGTTTTGAGGTTAATATAAACAGAATCTTCGCACAGAGAGATCTTTAAGTGTCAAATAATAATGTTGTTTCTAGGTGTTTGAAGGTGAGACGTGAGTGTGTTGAAACAAAGTAACAAACACGCTGTTTTCATGTTGGTTATGTTGTTATTGTTGTTTTTAATTAGAACTTGGCATGAGAGATGGGAGGAGGGGAGGAAGGGGCGGGGGCAAGGGAAGGAGATAGCAGGGGAGGAGAAGGGAGAGGAGAGTTAAGTCGCGAGTGTGAGAATCTGTACAGGGAGAAAAGCTGAGGGGGGGGGGGTTGGGGGCGTGACCGGGGGGAGGGGGGAATTGGGCAAAATCCAGTGTTCGTACATTACGAATGAGCCCTTGTAATTGTGTTCATGTACCCGTCCCCCATCCCCACCCTAATAAAAACACATGTACGCACACAGACAGACAATTCGTAAGTTTCCTTCTTGCGTTACATCAGTGAGAAGTTCATTCACCTGTACATGTTGACATGGTAGCAGTTATGCTGTAAGTGGTGTAAGTGTAAGTCGTCGTGTTTTATTAATGATAATGTTACCTGTTGTTTGTTTTTTTTTTCTTTCGTTCTTTTGCATGGCACTGGCGAGTGTGTGGAGAATACGTTGTAGTTCTGTGGGCAAGGATGGAGAATGGCGTTAAAGAGTAGACTACCACTTTTCTTATGTTGAATCCTCGGCGGTGGAATGGTTTAGCAGTGGAGATTAGAGAACAGATAATTACTTGGTCACTCAGTTCGTCAAACTATTTAATTAGTTAGTTAAGGACCAAGCTGGTTGGTTGGTTGGTTGGCTGACTGGATGGCTAGCTCCCTGGTTGGTTGGCTGGCTAGTTAGTTAGTTAGTTAGTTAGTTAGTTAGTTAGTTAGTTAGTTAAATAAATCAGTCAGTCCGCCACGCTTTGTTCGTGAGATAGTTTTTGACTGCCTTATTTACAAGTTCTGGCGAACGATAGATCAAACACTGAAAACAGGCCTAACTAAGACCTACGTCTGTATTGTTGCTATAAATACACTAATAAATTAAAAGAAAAGATGGGTAATAAAGAAGATCGAACAATTAAGGACAACGGAGTAGAAAACACAATAACGTTTATATAATATTACTTTCTAAGTTGACACGTTTGCACTTTTTATTTTTTTATTTTTTTGGTCTTTCTGTTAGGAAAAAACCAACAACAAACAAACCATGACGTGTTGATTTTAATGATTTTAATCTGAACTTTATTGTCATTGTATAATTGCTAATTGTATATTGTTGGGTTGTTTTTTTTGTGTGTGCCTGTGTCGTAAACTGAACTTGTCAGACCTGTTTGGGGAGTTTCAAGGTTGCGTCTTTTCAAAATCTTCCTCTCACCTCTACGTGTGTGCGTGTTTACATGCATGTGTGTACGTTTCTCTGTGTGTATGTGTGTGTGTGTGTGTGTGTGTGTGTGTGTGTGTGAGGAAAAGAGTGCACATGTTTTGTACAGGATGTCAAAATGTGTGTGTGGGGGGGGGGGGGTGGGGGGGAGGGGGGGGGGTTATGAGAGAGGGAAATGTCGTATTTTACAAAGTGCCACGTCAGAAACAAACAGAAGAAAATCTTTTCAATACTTTTTAAAAGGGCGTTTCCCTTTTGTTTTATTTGTTGTTGTTGTCGTTGTTGATTTGTGCACGCGTGTGTGTGTGTGCGTGTATGTGTGTATGTGTGACGTCTTGTATCATGAATGTGTACACGGGTATCTGTGCTTTGTATGCGTCAGATCTGTATTCCGGAGTGGACGTTAGTCTGCATAAATATATGAATGTGTGAGTGAGTACTCCAGCCAGCAACTATACGGAAATCTGATACCTAGGATTGGCGTCAAATGTGGACATAGTAATGACATCGTTCCTATGTAGATCCGCTGGCTACGATATCGGGCCGACGTTATTTGATGTAAGATTCCCACCTCTTCGGTAATCCTATCAATCTTATAAAAAATTGAAAATCCTGTACAAATCTACGTCTGGGTGACATAGGGATGCTGGCTAGAATGTTTTAATGAGCATGTGATCATGTGCTATGCATTTATTGTATCGAAACATGTTATGAGTATTGTGTTAATCCATTCGTTTATATGTATCATGTTCTGCGAGTTCATGACTGTGCGAATTATGTTTGTATGAGTATGAGTGTTGTCAGGTATGAGTGCGTATGTAATAAATCTAGATCGCCCAGGAGCAGCAGAAGACAGCAGAAGAAAACACATGAAAACCAATAGAGAAAGATGCAGAAGATCGTTTTTGCCCTCCGCAATTCGCCTCAACATAACGTTCTTACATAGCCAGATGGGTGCCTTATTGTACTCGGGTCCTTTGCTATGTTACATCATGCAGTAAGCCTGTTACTAAGTTATGATATGTTTATCTACTATTTATATATTCCTGGACTTGGGATTTTTGTGTGCGCCTATCTCAAAAACCACTGACCAGATTGGGGCCAAATTTGGCATGGAATCTTTTTATGATTTATCGGCGGTTCTTAGCCTATTCAGATGTTCGAAACTGTTTGCATTCTATTTGTGATTTTCCGTTATTTTTCTTTGTTTCGCGTTCTTTAAGACTTGGGAACGCCATTACACTTCCTGCGATGTGTTCACTAACATACTAACCCGTGCGCAAATCATTGCCATTTGACTGATGCTGATGGGATGCGCAGGATGTCAACGCGCAAAGGGAGAGCAGTAAAACGTATCTAAAAACAAACAAGCAAACAAAAATAAAATAAAGCTAAAGGAACAGGCAAAATGAAGCAGGTCCATAATAATCACCCAGAACTGAAACTAATAAATCGATTTATCCTGGGCAGGGCCGGGCAACTCAGCTAGTGTAATGATAAGTTGAATGTGTGTACTTTGTATGTGCTCTTAAACGCTCTATAGAAGTGAATTTCCTCATGGGATCATGAAGAGATTCTTATCTATCTTATAAGATAAGATAAGATAAGATAAATTTTATTCGTCCTTGTACAAGGAAATTTGGTTTGATCATTGAATACATAACAATACAGTTACAGAAATCACGATGTATATATAGCGCGCGCACACGCACACACACACATACATATGTATATATACACACACACTAATAGATAAACAAAATTAACAGTGCGCACAATATGCTTCCGTTACTAAAACACATTGACCTGGCACGCAAGACACATTTATCTTATCTTATGTTCGAATGTGTGTTTGTATTCAAGTATGAGTGCCTATATATAGAAGTGTATCGTTAACAGATCGACAACAATACTGGACAAAGGACATTCACGTATTAGCTACGCATTGAGCTTGTCACTCCAAGAGACTTATCTAAATTTTGGGTAACGAATGGCTTACGCCCCGCTATGGGAAGTAATGTCCAGCGGTCATGTTTTATAATTTACTATGCATGTTTGAAATTTCTAGAAATTTCTGCATAATTCTGTGACGGTCATGGTTGCATGGCTTTTCGTGTTTACGAGTTGCTTGTTTACTTCCAAGAGCTCTAGAAAAAAAAAAATCCCCATTTTATTCTCTGTCATGCCTTCGGAGTTGTTGTTTTTTTCTGTACAAATTGCGCGTTTACTTCCAAAAGCTCTAGAAAACTCTCCATACTTCATGATACATTGACGCAGTTGTCACTGACATGTTTACAAAATATGGCGCGTCAAAGTCTGACTGACTGACTCAGCTACGGCTGATGACAAACAAAATCCTGATGACCCCTGCTCATAAACAACAGCTTTATGTAGACTGACCAGTGCGTGAACTGTCCGTGGTTTTCACTGACATGTTTACAAACTAGGCTCATGAAAGTCTGACTCAGCCTAAGCCTATGAGGAACAAAATCGTGATGACCCTCGGTCATAAACAACAGTTTTATGTGACGTGACCAGTACAATAATACATGGACTGACCAGTGCACCCTTAGCAATAAAAGCACGACACCTTCACCCTCTGGGTAACATAGCCGTGGGCAATTGTTTCATTTGTCTTAAAAGAACCATGAAAAACAAATTATACTTTGTGAACACTGCGCTTCTGACATGCTCTGTAGGAAATCAAACTAAATTTATGCATTGGAAACCAAATATAAATAAGCCAATAAGGAAATAGTATAGATTAATATGAAGGAAAAAAAAGGAAATGCAAATAATAAAAATGCACGTAAAATGGAGTAAAATTATTAACGGATGGACTCTTAGCTCCACTTTGTCGGCCAAATTGTGTTTTGCATGCACAAGGAATTTTTTTTTTTTAATTTTGGGCTTTGGGTTAGGGCTAGGATTAGCCTACCTTTAGCTAACTGGCCACCCCAATCGTTTCGTTTGACATAGGGCTACAATAATACTTTCCAATATTGGCTACAAGTATGATATCTAAAATCCTCTTCTATGTATTTCTGTTACTTACCAACGACCTTAACCAATAATTACAGTAACCATTTCAGTCACACCAGCAGAAAATATTAAGGCCCAAAGAGCCTTCAGTCGAGTCGATTTTCTATTTGTCTTAGGTTTTGGACTTAGAAGTTCAACGGGACCTCGCCCAGTAGGAAGACAGAAGCAAATCTGTCTCGCTGCAGGTTGATAACCGACACAAAACAACAGTGACTCAGTGCGTAAACAGCATTAAATGTATCTTAGCACAAAGCGGTCCAAGAAAATGATATTATCATAGCGTCAGAACGGACTGTCAACACGTCATTAGCTAACAAACTCACCAACAGCCCTGCAATTCTGTGTAATTTTTTTAAAACATAGTGTTAGTCAGAATGATAATTTTTTACTAACTTAGGGTCCGTTTCCCGAGGGTTACGTTGGGCTAGAAATTGTCTAATAAGGAGTCAAACAAACAGCAATAGAATTTTTAAAAAAACCTTGGTCCCTAGTGAAGCTAGGAGAAGTCATAGCTAAGGTTACCACTGTCGTGGTATGTGACAAAAACGTAATTACACGGAAGACGAAAAACGAGCTGGGCCTTGCGCCGCGCTGCACTTGATTCCTTTCTTATTTTCAATTTTGCTGTGTCCAAAAGACACTAAGCTCCGATTTCATGACTACGGAAAAGGAAACGGCAATGGGAAAGTCAAAAATCCTTCAAGAAGTGAAATAGAAAAAATGTTTTCATGCGTACAGAAACGAACTTTCCCTACATAGAAACACTCGTTCTTTATCTCACTTGATGATTTTTGACTTTTCCGCTACTGTCTAAGTCTATAACCCCAATAAAAAGATAGGCCACATTTTATTCAATAATTTGGTGCTGCTAAAAACTGTAAATATTCCAGTTTGGCGCTTACAGTCCTGTTTCGGAACAAGACCGACTAAATGAAGTTGATGAGGAGGAGGAAACATGCTGACTACCATTGGACATGCAAATATTATGAGAACTGGGTATCTTCCTTTGAAAGGTATTTATAGTAGAGTGGTACATTTTCGTCTCTGTCCAAACGAAGTCATGAGTTTTACTGCCATTTCCTGCTTAGTCTTCTTCATCTTGTCGCCCTTCTTCAACTGATATGAAGTTTGCTTGATTTGTAGTCCTGTAGTTAGTCTGCGAGAATCAGGCTAATTACATCCCGTTTTTTTTCAGACGACGTATTATTTCTTTCTCCCGCCCACTCATTCATGTTCCGGGACCCCTTATAACCACAGAATTACCAATTCGGGAGCCATCCCTTAAATAAGTAGGTTCGGCGGGGATATGTGTATGTGGGGGGGGGGGGGGGGGGGGGAGAGAAAGAATTTGGCCACAGCGTATGAAAATCCTGCATGGATGAGAGGGGGTGATTGGGGAGCGTAAGTGCTCCCCTTCTCAATAATGATAACAAATTAAAAACTTGGATTTTATTTACATTTCTTTTTTTGCAAATTAAATTGTTGGGTTATGTAAAAAAAAAATCGAATTTCTGATGCAACAGTCAAAAGCCCATACAAAATGCCATTAAAGTCCCAAAACATTAAGCCTGTATCTGGGACATTGACCATTTTAATGGCCATGCGCCCCTATAATGGAAGGGGCTATTACGCCGAGCTGTATGGAAAGCGAACACGGAGAGAGAGAGTAAAAAAAAAAAAAAAATCATCAAAATTGATCGCACGCACTCAGTGGGTGTCCCCTGCTGGGGAGAGAGGACTTAGACAAATAACCGTCTAAAAACACACTCTATTCCACCCCCGCATTGACGGGAGTGCAAAAACACTATGCATAACGATAGCCCGTGTTCCCTTGTTCTGCAAGCGTTCGTTCTTTCAAAGGCCCAATGTCCCCACTCCTTTTCCATTGATCGGGCAAACTCACATACGCACCCAAACATCTTTCAAAGTGCGAGCAATCTCACTCGCTCACTACGTCATATCAGATAATCCATCTTAGTTCTTACTCTTTTTCTCTGCGTGTTTTTTTTCCTAGCAATTTCTTTATTCTCAAGTCCATTCTACCCCTGTTTTGAATCTAGACCAAGCCGGGCGTTATCTCGAGCTGGTCGATAAACAGGAAATTCTACCAAGGTTGAGAGACTCGAGAATTTTCTCAGCCAGTCCGATGATTTCCCTCAGGCCAGTGGCAATGACGCAGTTTTCATTGACGAATTGAAGGGTTTTCGTGTTTCTCAGATGTGCTGTTGTTGCTATCCTTATTGTGTGTCTGTAAAATGGTTCCAGAAGGATCGTTAAATACATGTACATCAATAAATGGCAGTTCTTGTGTGTTCTGCACAGAGAAACATGGATTGGATCTAAACCAGCAACTGTGAAAAGGAATCGATTACTTAACCTCCGTTTTTCAGTATTGTTGTTGTTGTTTGGGAGAGGGAGGGATGGGGAGTCGTCACTCGTCTGCAATCCACTCTCTGGAATGCATCAGTCATTTTCAAATATCGAAAATGTACTGGTTTTGAACGAAAGGTCTGATTTCATAACTCCAGCGAGTTGAAAGTCTTTCAGGTCAGACCATGTTATGACCGAGACTGGCAAATATATTAGTTAACAGTGGCGGAACGGGGGTACTTATTGATCGTACAAATATACTGACCGCTGCATTCATAATTCGATGGAAAGAACATGGTGTGTTTTGTAAGTTACCCAGACATGGTCGTCGATTCACTAACTTGCCTGCTGTGTGAGACTTGCACACGGATACCAACTTCAAACATTCAACTTATCAAATAAGAAATTATGTTGTGAGCTTGGGATCCAAAAGCAATCAATTTGTTCATTAAACACAATTCACATTGTAAAAGTGTGTAGAATCACAGCAACTTTATTCTTTGACACACATAAATCTATCCTAGCATGAACATAGAAGGGCTATCCACTATACTACAGTACTTTTACGACACACAAATAGAATTAGAAAGGGTCTAAGAGTCACTTGCACTTAGATCCCTTCTAATTCCAAAGCTCACCCCAAATTGAGGAGTGTAGAATTACGAGTGATCTAAGTGCAACTGGCACTCAAACCCCTTCAAATGGCATGATGGACAGATCCCGCCAACCATAACTTGAAAGTCCTTTATCTTTTCAGTGTTGTGTTAATGAATCTTACTGACGTCAATTGAAACGTCTTGATTGGCTGGTCACCTCTGGCTTGTCAGACCTCTGTCATCTGTTTGACCTATTATCGAAAGTTACGCATGTTAGAAAAGAAATATTAAATAATCTGAATTTGACCAGAACTTCCACGCAAGCAAACAAACATCGATGACACAGGATAATCGCCATTTGAACACCTGGATCAGGAAAAACATGTTGATCTCTTAAATGTCAAAATACGGGACTTTGAAAACAGCCATTCATTCATTTCTATTTAGTTAGAAGTAGCGAGTTGAAAATGCGTCAGTGTGAGCTGATTCGAACGTTTGTAGGAAAATCCACATATATTATTTCATGTACCATCACTTCAGAAGAAAAAGTGTGCAACGGTAGGATGTGGCAATTTCGGTTCGGCGTGGGACTTCAGAATGGGGTGCAAGAATTTTTTATTTCATAATGTATTTTAAGTTAACTTACCTGTATTGATAAACTGTTGTTTGTGTATGTCATGTTGATAGTTTACTTGTTTAGCTCGGATTAAAACATCGAAATGTAACTTTTTTTTTCCTTGCTGTGTACTAACTTTATGCAGTCATGGCGGGGCCCACTTTTTTTCTGTTGTTAAATTGAAATGAGGCGTGGGGCTAAAAAGGTTGAGAAACACTTTCTAGACTACTGAATCAATAAAAGTCCAGTGGTCCCGAAGGCGGCCCGGAATGAACGTAAATTTAGCAGCATCTTGTCATTTCCTGTGTAGAAAAAAAAATTCGAAAACCATACAACTTCCGGCTTTGTTGAAATGTATTCTTGTGTAGACATCGGAAATCCTAATAGCTCACATTCAAGGCAATTAGCTACATCATACAAGCTACAAATAACGATCATTTCAAGAAAATTGATGGCTTTCACTTTGGTGCAAAGTCAGCTTTTATTGAATACAACTTTTTTATCAACGAGCGGCAGTGTGCACTGTTATAGTCTAAGCTTCCGTTTATTGAACATGCTTGTGGGTGGTAATTGCTATCCCTCCCCTGTCATAACGTTGAATATGACATTTAATTTTTCTGTGGCTGGGATAAACTTTTGTTTCATTTCGTATTCCTATTTCCTGGATGTTTGAAGTTTCCGAAAAAGGCTCTTATTTATTCAGATCATCTATCGATCTATCTATCTATCTATCTATCTATCTATCTATCTATCTATCTATCTATCTATCTATCTATTTATCTATCTATCTATATCTATCTATCTATCTATCTATCTATCTATCTATCTATCTATCTATCTATCTATCTATCTATCTATCTATCTATCTATCTATCTATCTATCTATCTATCTACCTATCTCCAACAATCACCTTGACACTGTGCACTCTACAATACATGACACAGACCCATTGACATCATGACGTCAATGGAAAGAGATAACTAACAACAAATGGCCTGTACTCTTCTCTTCATCAACACTTTTCTTACTACATTTTACTATCAAAGATTACCTAGTGCACTTTGATTGCTGGAAGTATTATAAAAACAACTGAACTTTAATGCCCACCAGATAGATTTTGTTTTATCTTACTGACTTGACTTTATAATAGCAACGCTTTAAGTCAACGTTTGAGGTTATTTGGAGCTTACCGCATAAGCCAATGGGTTTGGGTTCAAACAACAACCTATATTACGAATAAAGAATCTATCCATTTATCTATTTGTTCATCTATCTATCTATCTGTCTATCTATCTATATATCTATCTATCTATCTACAGGTCTCTGCCAACCCTACCCTCTTTCACCCATACTCTCTCCAGTGCAGTGTTTACATCTTCACTCATGACCTTGCTCTTGTACTCGACCGCACTCCCCTCACCTTCACCCTGCTCCCCCCGTGTGTACTCTAAAGAAAGACCAGCCCTAGGAGTGCACCTTTCAATAATGGCGTAACCAGCGACTGACCACCAGACCTCACCATCTACCTGCACGTACTTGTGGTGACTCCTTGTAGCGTCCCACTAGTAGGACGATCGATATTTTCTCACCCCCCGCTTGGCGAGTCTCACTCGGCGACCTTCCTCCCCCCTCTCGCCAGCAAGGCCGGTATTTTTCTTTGATGTGGTTTGTTTGTTTCACTGTAGAATGTCTAGAAAATCTAGAAGGTACTGCAGTGTCCGAGATTACGCTAGGTCGACCTTGAGTGATGTAATTCTGTGACGTGTCTGTGTACGATTTGGTGGCTGGTATGTGTCCCGAACGATCTAGGTCTGTCTCGTGCTTATGGGGCGGTTAAGCCGCTTCCTGAACGTTCCTAGACAGAATATATATAAGGAGGGCCAGGCGAGCAGGAGGGGTGCAAATCGTGGGTGAAAATCGTAAGGTGCAAATCGTAGGTGTGTAAATCCAGTTGTAGTAGAAGTGTAAGTGCCTTCCCTGATAGGTGTAAGTAACTTGTGGATATCAGCTCTTGTTTACAGTTATTAAACGTTAGTATTAATTGTTCATCGGATCCTGTTATTTATTTCTACAACAGTTCGAGACAGTTTCGTTTTTAAGGGGCAGACGATCAGTTCATCTGACTCTCCCCATCATAACGTGCTGAAATTTGCATCAACTGTTACACTCCTACGTCCAGCAGTACAAAAACAACCCCCGTATTTACCAGTCTCGTAGTATAGTAATAACAAGGACTACAGCAACAGAGGCGTAGATTGATGGGGCTGAGGGCAAACACTATACACCCCGTCATCTGAAAATTGTATTCTTGCTGAATATTTTAGTTCAAGTTTAGAAAAAGCACGTGGACACCATAACGCTCACATTGTGCTAGGGGAAAAGCAAAAAGGACATACTGTAACAGAATGATAGGCCAAAAGGAGACTCGACCAGAAGCAGCCACCAGCCAACCGCCTGGCTGAATTGTTATAGTATATTTTGTTACCCGAACTGGTTACTCTGAATTCCCCATAAAACTGGTAACAAAATTGATGAAAGACAACTACATTTCTACAGTCAAACAAATGAAATATATTGTTATTTATGACCCTTGCTGACTTTTCACTCAAATGGCGCCGCAAAAACCCCATTCCAAAATAAACTAATTAAGAAAAATATTCCCCACACCTTAACTCCGCCACTGTTCAGGATCAACCTTGACTTTGTCAGAGTGTACTTTGAAACGTGTACTTGTGGAAGTTGTCATGTCGCCCTTGATCTAGGGCTGAATAATTGTTATTGTCTACAATGATAAACCCGGCATTACCAGGGATAAACCTTTATACCGCCCCCCCCCCCAGCCCTCTTTTCCTCTCTGATTAAACACTGTCATGCGAAACAACACTCCATTTATTCCGTGCTCCATTCACCACCTTCTTCCCATTCTGCACGCCTCCTACCCTGTTCTCTCGTGTCCGAATCAACTGCCTGTTATGCAGCTGACGAAAGAAAGTACACACAGACCTAGATCTAGTTCATGATTGTGTTTACGAAGGCATGTCCACTTACTGTGGGGTCTCTCTTATTCCAAACAACCACAGGTAATGATGACGTCATGAGTCTTCGTGTAAAAAAATAAAATAGTCGAAGGTAATCAATCTGTGCCACAAAGCAAAATCAAAACAATTACGTTTCCAGCATTTCAAATCTCCAGATGTAAAAAGAACTTCTGCAGGTCGAAAGGAAGGCAGCGTCAAAATGTCACGCAAATCCGAGATGTATCAGCGACGGCGCGCGGCAGGCCTTGTAAAAAAAAAATCCTCTTTTTTAAAATCTAGCTTTTTCATATGTTTTCCTTTCCATAGTCAGAAGTTGCTACTCATTTTTTAACCTTGACCTCTCATTGCTGAACATGTCGGAGTTTTGGATCTTTCCTCTATCGTTCCTTTTCTTTCTCCTATTTTCTTCTGGTATGCACTTCTTTTATCTGTCATGTTTTCCTTCTGTTCTGTCTATCTGATCTTTATTCGTTTGTCTTTCCTCCCTTTTATTTCTTTCTTCCCTTCATCCTTCCTCGTCTTCACTTCATCCTCTTCATCCTCTTTGCCTTCTGTAACCATTTACTCTGTCTTCGTAGTCGCCTCACACCCTCCGGCAAAGTAATAATAGAAAAATTCTGTCCTGGGCAAACAGTATAGTACGTCTGATACCATTATCAAAATCTATCTATCTATCTATCTATCTATCTATCTATCTATCTATCTATCTATCTATCTATCTATCTATCTATCTATCTATCTATCTATCGATCTGTCTGTCTGTCTGTCTGGATGTCTGTCTGTCTATCTGTCTGTCTATCTGTCTATCTGTCCACCCTCCCGTTCGTCAGTCTGGCCGCCTGTCTGTCTGTCTGTTATCAGTCACAGTTGAGGAGGTAAATCTCATCACGGCTAACATTTTAATTTTTTTCAGTATACAGATATCTGGTCAGAATTTGAAAAATATGCCCTGTCCCAAACAGAATCATTTTGTAACACAAAACGCTATTTTAGGCACCGGCGCTAAAGACCCCGAGCGAAACCATGGCAGTGCAAGCGTACTCCACCGGAATTCTGTGATGTGGACGTCAGTGGCCTTACGTAGTGTACAAAATAAGTCCAGAACAAGGCCGTCAGTGACACAGAACAACATTCACTTTACTCCCATTCTACAATGCAGAAAAGTTGTCGGTCCGTTGACACGGCTCTCTCGGGCGTAAGGGTCGGTCAGTACGTAAATAAAGCCCTACTGTTTTGTAAGTGCTATTGATAGATCGGGTACAAGGGGTAGCTTGGACCCTCATTTTGATGGCATTTTCATTATCTCGTTGTATCCGCAAAGCAAAAAAAAAAAAAAGAAAAATTCGTGACCTTTGGTTCTTATTTTTTCCATCTCCATTTTCTGAGAAACTTGAGATCTTTTAGTGTGTAGAAGAGGTATAACAAATGCACACTCTGACACTTGTCTAAAATGCGCTGTGTGGCACTTATCAAGCTGGTTCACAGTTCCGATTTAGTCTAATTCTTCATCCTAATTTTGTATACTTCTTTAATCCCATTTGGGAAATTTGTGTTAGTGTCAATGCAGGAGGTTACAACTGGAGTTGACACGTCGTCGCCACAATGCAGCGCCAGTCGGCGGTTTTTTTGTTTTTTTTAGGGGGTTGACGGGGGGGAGGGGAGGGATAAATTTTATTAAAATTTGCCCGGACAGCGGCCTATTCGGCCTGCTCTTTCCGATTTCCTACTGCCAATGTATCTTTAACTGTGCGGAATTTCGGGCCCTTCGAGTTTTTTTTTCCTTATCCGAGAAAACTATGTGCTCGATCCTACCTCCCATGGGATCAGGGACAGGAAAATATGAGAAAAATCCCGAAATTCCAACATGCCTGCACCGACCAGGATTCGAACCCGGTACCTTCGGCATGAGAGGCGAGCACCTTGCCTCTAGACCACCTGTCTCCCATAGTTGTTGCTAGGGGACCGCAGTCTAATTACAAAGCCGAAGAGAAAAATACTGAGTTGTGTTCGCTGGTCATCTACAGCTTACTGTGGAAAATACTACGGGTCTCTAACAACAATACTAAAGCCGCAAACGTTTAACGTCGAAATTTTTGGTTGTGCATAAAGTGGATTTGGAACAGATAAGAACTGTGGTCGCGATTTGCAAAGATTTACGTTTTTGGCATGGCAAAAGAACATGCCTACTTGCAAAGATTGGCTGTTTACCAAAAGAAAGAAATGAAACTCTAGAGAGGGAACACAACACAATCATGGCCTCGGAACTTTCGAAGAAGAACGAAAATAATCAAGTTCAAAATTTCCTGGGAGCACAAGTTCTGGTGACGTCAAGTGAAAAAAAAACCCAGTTGGTTTTGTCAGTCGTTATACCGGACACAATCACTTCCAGATAGTATCTAATTGTAGCCTCAACTCGCCAAGGTAAATGTACCTAATAGAAGACTCTAGAACAGACATGGGAAGCCTATGGCCAGCGGGCTCAATCCGGTCCTTTAAGCAATTTTGGCCAGCTCCCCAAAGAGAGTTTAACGATTACCTTACACACTTGTCAGTGAGTTTTGAAAATATATTACGCCCACACGCCCCTCCCAGCCCCCCCCCCCTTCCCCCAAATCCCTAATCAAACAAGAAATGTGTCTGCTCTGCTGGAACAGCGCCGCTTGTGAATGAACAGGTCAGTGTGGGGTGACAATCCCTGCCACAGTGGAGGCATCTGAGGGTGGCCCCCCGATCTGTTGGGTTTAGCACAATCATTGCAAATTAATCTCTCTGGTAGATTTCAAATCGGCTATTTATTTCTACACACCTGCGAATAATAATAATAATAATAGTTCGTCCATCAGGTATGATGATAACCTTAACAACACCAGAGGAATAAAGAACAGAAATTGTTGAGAATTTCAACACATGGACAATAAAGAGAACTAAAGGACACAGAGGACAGAATGGAAAGACTGTTCTTTCATGACTTATGGCTTCTCATGTGACTGATAAGTCCTATTTTTGCCCTGCAGACCCTTCCGCATAAATGACAAGAGTGCTCCGTTGGTTCAGTACCACTGGGCCCTTTCTTGCGCCGTTCTCTTTTTTTGATAGCCTGCTGGACTCTGTCAGCTTCCCATGCTTTGCTGCCTCTGGTAAGGGCCGCCCTCCAATTTGCACGATCAAGCGAGAGCTTTTCCCACTCACTCACATCAATGGCAAAGGCCTTCAGTGATTGCTTGAGAGTGTCTTTGTAACGTCTCTTTGGGGCCCCAACATTCCTCGTTCCATTGGAGAGCTCAGAGAAGAAGATTTGCTTAGGGAGTCTGGAGTCGGGCATTCTGACAACATGTCCTGCCCAACGTAGCTGAATTTTTTTCAGGTGGCAGAAGATGCTCAATTCCTTGGCACGATTGAGGACCTCAGTGTCTGGAATTTTATCCTGCCATTTGATCCTTAGGATCTTTCTAAGGCAGGCCAGATGAAAGTGATTTAGCTTTCTGGCATGCGATTGGTACACTGTCCAGGTTTCAGCCCCATAGAGTAGGGTGGGAAGGACCACAGCATTGTACACTTTCAGCTTAGTGTCTGTGCGAATGCCGGCAACATCCCATACTCTCTTTCGAAGCCTGCCAAATGCAGAGCTGGCTTTGCTGATTCTTGAGAGAATTTCAGTATCAACACGAGCCGCGGAAGACAGTGTACTGCCAAGATAGGTGAAGTTCTCCGACACCTTCAGAAGACTGTCATGGACTTTGATATTTGGGGTCACAGGATACTTGTCGTCTACAGTAGGCTGATGGAGCACTTTCGTCTTCTTTGTGCTTATTGTGATGCCAAAGTTGTCACAGGCACTAGAGAACTTATCAACACAGTTTTGCATGCTATCCTCATCGTGTGCCAGAAGTGCACAATCATCAGCAAATAGTAGGTCACAGACTTGAGTACTTTTGGTTTTGGTTTTTGCCTGAAGTCTCCTGAGGTTGAATAGACTGCCATCAGTTCGGTACTTGATGCTTACCCCTTGAGGAGGAGAGCTAAAGGCTTCTTGTAGCATTGCAGAGAACATGATGCTGAACAGAGTTGGGGCTAAGACACAACCCTGTTTTACCCCATTTGTGACAGCAAAGGGCTCTGAAACACTGCCGTTGCTTTTGACTGCAGCTTGCATGCCATCATGAAACTGGCGCACTATTGTGATGAATTCGGGTGGACACCCAAACTTCGCCAAGATTTTCCAGAGGCCTTCACGACACACTGTGTCAAATGCTTTTGTGAGGTCAACAAATGTGATATACAGCGCTTTATTTTGTTCCATGCATTTTTCCTGAATCTGTCTGGCAGCAAAAATCATATCCGCCGTTCCCCTCTCTTTACGAAAGCCACATTGGCTCTCGGGAAGCAAGTCATTTGACGAGAGGTGATCAAGAAGGCGATTCAGAAGCATTCTTGCCAATATTTTGCCAGCAATTGAAAGTAGAGAGATTCCCCGATGGTTGTCACAGACTTGGCTGTCCCCTTTGTTTTTGTACAGATGGATGATTGAAGCATCTTTGAAGTCCTGTGGCATCTTCCCTGCTTTCAACATATGATTGAACAACTCGGTCAGCCTTTCAATAAGCTTTTCTCCACCGAAGGCATACACCTCAGCAGGAATTGAATCCACGCCTGGTTATTTGTTAAAGGACATCTGATTTGTGGCAGTTCGGGTCTCATTTGCTGTGAATGGCTTGGCAAGAACTGCATTTATAGGAGTCTGAGGGAGGCGGTCAATGGACTCAGTATTTATATTTGATGGCCGATTTAGCACACCTCCGAAATGTTCTGCCTAACACTGAATTATGGCATTCAATTCAACAATGCGTGTTGAACCATCTGACGCAAGAAGTGGCGTAGTGCCAGAGCGGGATGGTCCAAACACAGCTCGGAGGCTCTCAAAGAACTTTCTAGTGTTGTTTGTGTCGGCATATTTCTGAGTTTCTCTTACTCGCTCTTCAAGCCAGTCATTTTTCATTTTCCTCAGCTTCTTCTGGAGTACACCCTTACATGCACGCAGTGCATCAGCTTTTGCTGTGGAAGAGGGGTCACTGCAGTGAGCTTGGATGAGACTATTTTTTTCTTTGATGAGCACTTTGATTTCATTATCATTATCATTGAACCAGTCCTGGTGCTTGCGGACAGGAAAACCAGTGTACAGTCGTATTTAGGTCAGTCCAGCTCTGTTCAATGTTCTCAGGGTCAAAAGTCACGCAATCCAATTTTGAGGAGAGTTCTGATGAGAGCTCGCTCTGTTTCTCAGCTGAGCAGAGTTTTGAAACATTTAGGTGTTTAGGTGGCGCTTTCCCTTGAAGGCGTCTATTGCGGCTCAATGTTAGTCTGAGCTTGCAAACAATGAGTCTGTGGTCAGTTCCACACTCGGCACCACACATCGCCTTTGTTACAAGGACATCCTTTCTGTCAGTCTTCCTCACAATGACATAGTCTATGAGATGCCAATGCTTTGAGCGGGGGTGCATCCATGACGTTCTGTTTCTCACGGGGAGACTAAAATTTGTGTTGGTAATGAACAGGCCAAATTCAGCGCACAAAGTAAGTAAGCGCAACCCATTGTTATTGCATGAACAACTCCATGAGGGCCCAAAACATTTGGCCACGCTGAGATTTCGGAGCCAACCCTAGCATTGAAGTCCCCCAAGAGAATCAGCTTATCAGCTGCCGGGACAGAGCATATGACAGATTCTAGATCAGAATAGAACTTGTCTTTGGCTTCATCTGGGTTTGTCATGGTGGGCGCTGTCACGAGTGGAGTGAGTGCAATTAAGGGGATTGCTACAGAGCGGGTGTAGAGTAAGAAAGGCTCACGGTAGACAAGCAAGTTAAGCGTGCTGTTGTGAGTAGTGGGGGGGGGGGGGGTCTGAATGAGGCGAAAGCGCTGTATTACTATCACTGCAAGTTAGAAGGTCCTATGGAGCGGACCTGTGAATAAGAGCCCATCGGGCGGACATAAGGGAAGCAGTCGAGAAGACTAGTGAGAGAGTCTTTCCAGTGATGACTGGTACGTAGAACGTTGATTGATTATTATGATTGATGTATTATATTATATTCGTCTATTACCATGATGTAAATAAGTATATGTGAGGAATGTGGAAGTCCTTGATATTGGATATAGCAATGTGCGCCATGAGCGATAGATGAAAGTGAGTTCATGGATTTGTAGCGCGAGTGAGTAGCGTGTACTCCGATGGAGGTGTGTTACCGTAAGATGTGTGGTGAGTGAAAGGTGAACTAGTGTGTGTACGCTTCATGGATTGTAAGGAGAGGTGGAGTGAATAGAAATGGTAGGGTATTATACCAATGTAATGTTATTCTTGTAGGTGTCGAGGACGGGCCGCAGAGCCACCTCGATGAGCACAGGGGATAGGCCAGCATAGGGCCGGAGGCCACACATAGGCCAGAAGTGAGGCTGTCAGTGCAGGACAGTAGAGGCACATAAAGTCGTGGTAGTCAGGCCACGGACAGGGACGTAGATATGAGCATGAATGTGATACTGTACTATGGCCATGCGGAGGGGCTAGTGAACTAATAATGCCCTATTGAAATGATAATGTGTTATTGCCCTGCTGAGGTGCTAGGGGAGTGCTAAGGTGTATGACAATAGGAAGGTGATATTGAGAGACTGCGGTGCCAGTGAATTACTAATGTGCTGTTAAGACCCTGAGGGGAGAGGCTGAGGCCGAAGTGCCTTTAGGAGTAACTACCGGATTGTGGATCCGAGGGAGAGTGTGTGTGAGAATAAGGCCGTTGTACGGCAGTTGATTTCAATAATATAATGTATGTAATTGCGCTATTATCTGTATAATTATGTTTAATAAATGTGTGAGTCTGATGGATTGTTCTGTTAAGTGTTAACTTGTTTGTTCGTGATTGTTGTCCTGTCATAACTTATTACATCTCCCAGTCTGGGATTTGTGACACTGGGGGCTCGTCCTGTTTACCTGTGGTCATTTTGACATTGTGTATTCGTTATATCTAGTTGTTTTTCTGTTGTGCTAGGAATTTGTGCTGTTGTCCTTGTTCGTGGGATGAATGGAAATTTCATGATGATATGATTTATGTATGTTTATGAATAATAATATGTATTGATGCATGTATTTTGATGAATATGTATTAATGTGTACTTAAATTTCTGCAGAGTGTGTGTGCCAGCCTGTAGAGGTCAAGCAGCCAGAGCTCCGAGGAAGGGGAGAAATTGAAATCAAGGGTGGAAGTTAAGTGAAAAATTTGTGCCCTGGATTGAGGGCTGTCTTTTCTTCTGTCTTTTTCCGCTGTTTTTGCTGTTTTCGTTGTAATTGATTGTACGGGCGGTGGCGCGGGTTTGCTGTGGTGAGCGTAGTTTGTCCTCTTCGGGAGGTGGGCTAAATTTGGAACTTCGTTCATCACAGTGAACAGTTCTCTAGGGACCTGTATTTTTGTTTAGATTGTGCCGTTCCATCTTCCTCGTTGTTTTAGGAAGACGTCTCTCTTGTCCCTCTCTTACCCTTTCTGTAGATACGTTCTTTTTTTTCAGACTCTGTTCTTGTTCGTACCTTGTTGTGTAATCGGCGTAGTTAGGTTGCATTTTTTTTCCATTATATTTTCTTTTTTACGTCTTTGTCCTAGTCTGGTTCGTTGTTCCTCGACGTCCTTGTGGTCTTTCTACTGAATTTCTTCATTCTTGTCGTTTCTATTTTCTTTTATAATTAATAGTGCTATACATTTTATAGATATAGAATTAGCTGTGCTGTAAAGGTAAATTTCTGAAATGTATTTGAGACAACTGGGTATTGTTATATCTGGTGTGATCTCAGGTCTCTGGTCGTATCGTTAGTGATCATACCGACAGGTTGGTCGTCTTATAATAGATACCATAACCATAAATCTGTGAAATGGCGGAACTCCAACAACTAATGAAGTTGGGTAAGGAACTTGGCCTGGAGGGAGAAGAGCTACGCGGCTGGATTAAAGAACAGCAGGCAGAAATGCGCGATGAGCGTGCTAAGGATAGAGAACAGGAAAAAAAGGATAAGGAAGAGGAAAGAGAGTTTAAGTTAAAGGAGTTGCATCAGCAACAGGAGAGAGAGGCTAAGGCTCAGCAACAAGAAAGAGAGGCTAAGGATAAGGAACAGGAAAGGGAGTTTAAGCAACAGGAAAGGGAGGCTAAGGAACGGGAGCAGGAGAGGGAGTTAAAGTTAAGGGAGATAGAAGCTCAAGAACGGGAGATAAAGTTAAAGGAGATAGAGGCGCAAGTACAGATCGCCGAGTTGGAAATCAAAAAGAATGCGCCAACAGAAACAGTTGAGCGGCAGGTACACAATAAAGGTGGCGTTAGGATTAAGCTCCCTACGTTCGACGACCGGAAGGACGACATAGACGCCTTCCTTTACAGGTTCGAACTGAACGCACAATTGCAATGGGGGGAAAATAAGGAATTATGGGCCACGTACCTGGCGTCTCTATTGCAGGGGCGAGCGTTAACCTACTTTAAAGAGCTACAGCGCGAAGACGTGCAAGATTACGATAAGCTGAAGGCTTTGCTGCTTCGCCGATTTGCGCGTACCGAGGAACATTTCCGGGAGCAGTTTAGGCGAGCACGTGCAGATACCAGGGAGGACTTTGCTGCCTTCGTCGCGAGACTAACGGAGTATTTCGCGAACTGGGTAGACTTGGCGCATGTGGGCGCGGATTTTGCTAAACTGAAAGACTTAATGATCCGTGACCAGCTGTACGCGTCGTGCCACAAAGATCTGGTGGCTTTCCTGAAAGAGAACGAACCCGCGACGGTGCAGGAGGCGTCTAAGTTGGCGGAAGCATACCGTACGGCACATCCGTCCAAACCAGTCGCCAGGGCGTACGTCCAAGATGCTGGGTACGTCGCCGTTGTCGAAGGGTCGCCGGCAGGACTTAGGGACAGGTCGCGTCAGCGTGGTGCCTATAGTGGGCAAGCCCAGGGGCAGCGTAGGGGCTATCACCAATCACCGGCATATGGATCCGGTAAGTTTGACCGAGCAGGAGGGCTAGGTCGCGGTAATGGCCGGGGGCGATTTGTGACCTTTGCCGATGACCGACGGCATAGGGACTCTAGTTCCGGTCGCGATGGGTCACGGGGACACAGGCCTAGTGCAGCACAGGGAGCGGAGTGTTGGACTTGCGGACGCGTGGGTCACTTTTCACGCGAGTGTAGGGCCGCGAAGTGTTGGAACTGCGGTAGAGCAGATCACATCAGCGTGAATTGCCCTGCAGGTAGGATAGCGGCGAACGTGGACAGTAGCTTCAGTCCATGTTCCCCAAATAAATTTCATCATGCGGCCGCGTGTGTTACATCGGACAACGGAGGCGGACAGTATTCTAAGTGTCCCAGTTGTGAGAAGTTATTATCTTCCGGTTTTTTACCTTGTGGGAGAAAGATCCCCGTTATAAATTCATGTCATACAGGAGGTGGTCTTAGGGTTTATCCGGGGTTTGTTGGGGACGAACCGGTCTCGGTTTTACGAGATACAGGATCTACCGTTGTGGGAGTGCATAGAGACTGCATTCGGGATTCACAGCTTACAGGTGAGACTGTCCCGTGCATCCAATTTTCGGGGGCCATTGAGAAATTGCCCATGGCAAGAATAGTGATAGATACACCTTTCCTTAGCGGGGAAGTCGAAGCAGTCGTTGGTTGTTTTCCAGGCGCCCAGCTCATCATTGGGAATGTATCACGGGTAGTTTCCCTTTCCGATGAGAACGTGCAAGCATGGTCGCAATCAAAAGGTATTGACTTTTGCGCCGCGGTCGAAACACGTCGACGGGTAGCTGATAAAGATAAGATTAGACCTTTGGCGACGCCAGCGGTCAACCTAGATATCACGCCAGAGCGCTTGGCGAGATTACAAAGGGAGGATCCATCATTAAACCCATGTTTTGGGGAAGCGCGAACCGAGAAAACGAGGAGATATAAGAACGGGTCGTCCTCCTTTATTGTTCAGGCGGGCATTCTGTTCCGTAAGTATGTAACGGTGACCTCCATTTTAAAGCAGGTCGTTGTGTCAGCGTTGCTGATCGCAACAGTATTGCATTTGGCACATGATGTCCCATTAGCGGGTCATATGGGGATAGCTAGAACCAAAGAAAGGGCTGACTGGCTTTTCCCAACTTTGCATGGACTGCAAGTTTCTGACAAGGTCATTTTTAATTGCAAACCCAACACCATGCTGTCTCGGTTCGACTGCACCCTTGCCTTTCCAGAAGAAGGTGTATCCACCACTGAGCTCTTTGAGTTGGCCACTATCAGGGAGTCTGGTCTCACTGAGTGCCACTATGTCCAGGTTGTACCTGCTGAGCTCAATGGCAATAAGTGCAGTGCGTCTTTCCGGGTTGTTTGAGTTGTCCTGTAGTGTGCGTATATTCCAGGCTCCTAGCCTGAGTAAGCTGAATTTCTTTTTGTTTCGACCGCAAAAAGGGATCCCCACTGGTCGCGGTATACCAGTCAGGGTGATGTGAAGTGGGCTTTCTTTAGGGCACCTTTTCTAGCCCCTTCCTCAGTTGAGGTGAGCAGTGCTATCCTTAAATAAGGCTGCTCAGCTACTGTGGGTGCTGCCTCCCCACGCCTCCACTTCAATCGACGATGAAGCGACCATAGCCCACAGCCACCAACGTGTAGGTCTGTGCTAACAGCTTCCAGTCTATCCAAACCTGCTGCCACCGCACTCGCCCATCGCCGTTGGAATTTTGAGAGGAAAGAAGACGAGACAAAAATGAAAGAAGACGAGGTGAGTGTTAAGACTGGCGCAAAGAATTTGTTTTTAGTGAGAAAGAGCTGCGCAAACATCAGACTCACTCTCTCGCCTGGACACAACTTATCCAAGTGGCAAGACAGGGTCAAGACGACTGGAAATGTATCCAGGTACAGGAGGATGCCAGAGGGACAGTCATATTGCCTGACCGGCTGCCTGTAGGCTACTCCACAGCCTCGCAGTCCCAACTGACTAGGGTGAAAGACCCAAACCAAAGAACACCAACACTGGTGGATGCTCTGTGTCACGATATCCAGGCCAGAGTGACGGTATATTGCCATCTGCCCTATCAATCAACCACTGGCCTGCTGCCGCCAGCTTCGAAGCTGCGTCCGGGAAGTTTGCTCAATTCTTCGTCTGTGATTTAGGCAAACAAGCCTATGACCACACCGCTACCCGGGGCCAATATGAAGGACTCAAGTACTGAGGGTCACATTGTGCCCTAGCATGTGGCCGTTGGGTTAGATGAAACCTCCTCCGCCCTGGCCGTTTGCACCGACAGGTGCACGCCCACTGATACCATGCTAGCGTACCAGTTCATGAAACAGGTTGTACTGGATTACATGTTACCAGTAGCAGATTTTTCTGAACTGACACACCTGCGAATACTTGGAGATAATATGGGGAAAAACTGGAGCGGGGTGGTGGCTTGGGGCTGAAGGGGACAGGGGGGAGGGGGGTAGGTTATGACACACTGTGGTCATGACTTCTTCAACTTCCTGTGACCCGAGCACTAAAATTGACTTCCTAAATTTGGTTTCTATTGCGGACAAATTACTGCAAATAAAACTTAAAATTACTTGAAAGTGGATAATATACACGCGTGATCATTTTATGTAACCAACGTCCCTGTGCTCGTCACCATGGGGTCAGTAGGATACAATTAGACATTATCTCGATTGCTGAAATATAGGCCATTTGAAATGTAAGAATTAATGTTGTGTCCAAGGTTAAAAAGTATGGTACAGGGGTCCACTTCAGCTTGGACAACCCAGAGAAAGTAGCAGTTCGATCTAGTATGTCTCTTTGTTTTCAGCTGGTGTCTTTTGAAGTCTGACCTACGGCCCTGTTATGGGGGGAAAACAGTTTAGGTCAAAAACGAAAGTAAATTTTGCAGCTTACAACATTTCGCCTTGCGCCCATCTCATTTATTGTTCAGTTTCCATTTGATTGAAACTGGAAGAAAACATCAGTCGTACAAAGTGAAATCAGGATAGATAGGCTTTGCCTTTATAATAATAGTACTGTGTTTTTCATGTGTTTCACATCAAAGACTGTGTACTCCTTGTCTTTAATGCACAAGTACGCGGTTTGTTTTTGAGTCCGGTAGTCGTAGGTTTGGTCCAGAACTAATATCTTCAATTCAAAGCCATCGGCGATCCAGAACTTTTTTTTTAACTTCATGTGTGCCATGAAATATTCCGTGTTTGCCAATACAGAAAGAAAAGAGTGGGGGAGATGAATTGTGGTAGGTAGGACCGAGCACCTAATCTTCTCGGAGAAGGACAAAAATTCTGAGGGCCCGTGTGTAAGGCGTGCATTTTAAAAATACCTTGGCAGTTGGAAATTGAAAAGAGCAGGCCGAACAGGCTCGTTGTCACGGCAGAACTCTAAAAAAAAAACTACCACAGGATCAGGGACAGAGAAATATGAGTAAAATTTTTTTTTAATTCAAACATGCCCCCACCGACCGGGATTCGAACCCGGTACCTTCGGCATGAGTGGCGAGCACCTCGCCTCTAGGCCACCGTATCCCCAGGACTGTTTTCAGTGGGTTTTTCACACATTTTGAGTCCACTGGCGAGGCAAACAGGTTTCAGTCTCACTACTGGGCAAGGTCGTGTTTAACTCCATGGTCAACTAAGCCGAGTAAAAAAAAACAACAGATTTGACTGAGTACATTAAAGGCCTAAAGATGAGATCCACTGCAGTTAACGAATGGTATAGATAAAGAGTCGAATTTGATCGACAAAGAGGGTGAAGGCTGATGGTCAAAAGTACAGTACTAAATTTTACCTGGGCCAATATTGGTCCAAGTTCGCTCTGATAACAGTCACTGTGGATATAGATAAATGTGCCAAAACAAAACAGGAAAATAATATCAAGATATACCGGTACAGGATGGAAGAACCAGGGTACTCCGCACTGTAGGACAAACACACTGTCTACATTTTATCTTGTCTGACCTGGGGCGTAGACATTCATTGTTGTAAACAGGAAAATAGACAAAAAGAAAAAGAAGAGTAGATGTCAGTGAGATGGTGTTGGTGATAAATGCTGGGCCAGTAAGTGCAGTTGTAAGATATAAATAAAAGTACAATCAGACTAATCGTGACCATTGCTCTCGGCCAAGAGGTGTCAAGAATCCATCACGCCGTGTCCGCTACTTTATGGTAGCGCTAGACTCGAGGTGGTTGTGAATTTCGTCACTTTTAGGCCCCACGCGCACTATGTTAAAATTAACCACCCGTTCAATGCAAGCAATCTTTCGCGTGGCGTGCAGCACGATAAACTCTTTGCCACGCAAGCAAAAATCTGCGTTTGCACGCCGTGCAGCAGGCGAAACGGGATAGTGTGCGCGGCCCCTTAGAGTTGTATTAATTCTGAGTTTTTTTGTCATGCTAAGGCCATATAAAATGTAAACTGCCAACGTAAGTCTCTTTGAATTGTTGAGCTTTGTCACTCCCATTTCCCTTTTCTGAACACTAACTCGACAAATCCACTTCTAATCACCTCACAGATTCTCTGAGCTGTGATATTTGTGATGCAAGTTGAGCAAATTAATTGAGCAAATAACTGAAGAGACGGCTATACATTAAGTTCAGTTTTTAGTGAGTAGTCGTGTATATTGGCTCTATCACTGGCTCACACGTGTTGTGGCGAAATAGATATAACTACTGACTAGAGGGTAATCGTGAGCAATCTAATGTATACTGTCAAAACTAATTTTTACATGATAATAATCATTAACTATCTAAACTTCACCTGGGGGCGGGCGATTTGTTATGACGAAATTGAAACTCCAGACCCGTTTTATATAGATTTAATTTCTTCCCTACATGCAGTTGAATGTCTATGTGTGAAATATGTCCCTGGGGGCGATACATAAAGTACGTACGCTCTGAGGGGGGTTGCCCCCAGCGTATAAAAAGTGCACATTGATGTAGGTACGTTTTTCAGTTATACTGGTAGCAAAGTAGCATGCTCCGGTTTTAATTTCTTTTCCTTCAGCAAATAAAGGTGTTGGATTATATAAACGTCATGTCTACAATGAAACAGCCAAATAGTTCATGCAAATATCAACTGAGGTTTTAGAGAAAATCAAGGCTTCGTCGTGGACAATTACCGTGCCACTGGCCGTGTGCTCGTACATGGATGGAGGGTGTTGAGGCCAAGAGTCTGAAAAGCGACCATGAAGAGAAAGCGAGAGAGAGAGGGGTGGGGGGGGGGGGGGTCAAAATTGCCAAAATCGATAGGACTGACTTCATTACTTACAGCTTTTAGGTGGAACATAGGGCGAAAACCGTCGGACGCCGTGGTGATTCTACTTAACTCTATGGATAGCCCCCATAGGCATATTTCACATTTTAATGTTTCCATTTTAATCTCTCAACTTCATGACGCCATTGCTCTACTTTAATGCCATATGTCATTTTTGACACTTTGGAGACATTAAGAAAAAAAAAGTGAATAATAACATACGAGATTTGTTTCTAATTTATAGCACAGGGCCTAGGGCTGCCTTTTGTTTTCCACTGAGGCGGAAATTAACACTAATAAAATATATGTAACTACGCCTATCATGGATTTTGACTTGTGTGAAAAAGTCAAATGTTATAGGTGCAAATAATGAAGGCATGAAATTAATGCATAAAGAGCTTATGTCTCGTCAGTTCTATTACTGTGTTACTGGTTTCTTTTACACGACGTCACAGAGTGTATTATGACGAAATAAACGTAATTCCTAATCAGAGGGTGATCGTTGGCAATTTGTTGTCTACTGTTTAAACTAGTTTTACATATTATTATATTAACGTTTTAAACACTCTGTAGGAGGGATTTACTATGACATATTTCTGTTCGTTTAGTCGTTTTCAACATCAGAATACTCTACTCTAATAACAGTGAGAGGAGAGGGGGGGGGGGGGAGATCTACTGTGATTGCGTTTCAACTAATTACGTTACAAAATAATTTGTATAGTCGTGAGGCATCCGATACTCTTATAACAATGCTGGTAACAAATATTACATTAGAGCGCCATAGATTGTTAATAAATTACTGCCGTTGTGTCAGAATTGCATTTCGGCCAAAAAATAAACAAAGAAAGAATTACGTAAACAGAGAAAGAAAAAAATCAACTGGCTTCACATGACCTTCTCTTCGATGTTTGAAAAAAATGTTTTCTCTCAAAATAACGGAGGAGCCATGCATGACGGTCTCCAGGTCAGTTTTTGTGACGTAAGAGAAACACGGCAATTAATTGCCTTATGCCGGTAGTTTACGCAAAGCAATTTCCGTCCATTGAACTCGGATGTGCACTGACTGACAACAAACTATTTATATAAACAAAGAACAAAGGCATAAAGAGCACTGTGGTGCCGAGCATGGACGTGTGACAATGAGTACAAAGGCTTCGAAATTAGTAATTATAATGATAATAAAGATTAATATAATAATGGAATTATCTTTGTCGCCAGTAATTCTGCACTGCTGGGTTAATGATTGACATGTGAAAGATTTGTTAAATACAAGTCTGCATTTTGTTGACAAAACACCGCATGATGCTGAAATTTAAATTTTATAGGAGGGCCAATAAACACCTTTAGGTTGTCAGAAACAGGAAACATTTTTTCAATTCGCAAACGAATAATCACCGTATCGCCAAAAGCACCTTTTGTGTTGTCAGAAACAGGCAGAATCAATTCAAAAGTCGCAAACGAAAAACTTCATGATACTGCCAAAAAAAACCTTTGGAGTTGTCAGAAACCAAAAGAATTGGTTCAAGTCGCACACGCAAACCTGCAATGAAATCCCCATTTGATAAGATACTGGTATGTGGCTCAGGCTTAAAAATGCATATCTTAGTCTGGGGCATTCAGCCAACTGAAGTAATTCGATATGACCTGACAATGCATATGGGGCGTTTTGTCATTAGAGGGCAAATATAACAATCTTTAGTGCTGTCTGGACCACACTAACCGGTGAAAACCGCCGTCTTCGCTTGCGATAACATGTCAATGTGTGTCAGGTGTCAAATGTCAAATACAGAGATAATTTCATTGAACTTTCAGTTGCCATTGTGAGTCATACTTAGTTCTTGCCTATCAACAATAGGTAAAGAGTTCATCCTCCATTTTGGACCTACTTTCGAGTTTGGCCATTTAAGAATCTCCACTCCCCTTGTGCGCTTGTCATATGCCTGCTTTCAATCCCCCCCCCCCCCCACCCTTCCCCCTCACTTGCATGAGCTTTTGAGAGTTGCAGCCACTTTCACTGACTTTTGGGGTATTTTAATTACGTTTGATATTCAGAACTTCATCAACTTAAATTTCACAAATAAATAATTCCACATAAACTTGATTACACTGGTAAAATTCTCAAACATTATTTGTATAGATCTGAAAATAATTTTGTAGGTGCGCATAAAAGTTTGTAAATGAAGTTGTAGATCGCAGCCTCTTTACGCGGACTTCGGTGCGGCGAATCTCCATGACAACGTCTTAAAGTTTTAAAACTGCAAAAGTTATTTTGCGTGGATTATTTCGCTGTTTAATGAGATACACAGCCTCTATTCGCTTGTAAATGACTGTTCACGTCCCTTATTCCATCAGATTACTAGATCACATGCAGGGTGGTGGAGAACCATATATTACATATATATATATATATATATATATATAAAATAGCGGCGGGAGTACTTCATTGTGGTGCAATTTCGCCTTTTTTTTCCTCTCAACTTTACGGTCTGTAAAATAAATTGATCTTTCTTTTTGTGTTACCGTAGCTAAGTTCAGCGCATTGGAGGCTACTGGCTGTGTTTTACATGCGATCAGATGGTGCGTATTGCCCTGCCGTGCATGAGTCTGCAGTAAGACCGTGGATTATTATTGGAAATTGTCTAGCTCAGAGATATAGAGGGAGAGATGGGTGAGAACACAGGGTTATACCGGGTAATGCTGGGTACCTCATCTACTACATCCAAAGACAAAAAATAGAGAAAGGTACAGGAAATCATTTTTGCCATCGGAAATCCGCCTCACTGGCGCCTCCTGGTGATGTATGCTATGATCACTGTATTTTGTTCGGGGTCAGTCTTGTAGAATTAGCATGTGCGTGCCATAGCACTTGTTTATCATCAATGGGTAAAGTTTGTACTTAAACAGGATCTTGGACTTTCAAACTCCGTACACTATTGTCGTCATCAAACGCGTTATCAGTTTTCCATTCAAGTAAAATTTACCGTTTCTGATAAAGCTTTATCACGACATGAAGATACGATTCTACACACTGATATAGAGTATTTATAGAAGGTTTTTCAGTGTAGAGTGGGTATATATTGCCGACTGATCGTTCTTTTGAAGTGACATGTTATCGGAACCTTATCTACGCTTGACAAGCGCTGTCAATTAAATTTAGAAATGATCAAGTGTTTGTGTTGACGGCCAGAATTTGAGCAAAACAACGGTAAATGGTGAGAGATGTGAAGTTCACGGATACACACGGCTATAAAAACATGTTTAGTACTTAAAGACTTTGGAATCAAGCAGTTTTAGGTGCAAAAAACAAAATGGGGCATTTTCAGTTTAATTTGAATAACTGTGCTGAGCTACGTCCAAAATTGAGATGTTTCAGAGATAAAACATATCACGACAACACTTCTATCTATCTATCTATCTATCTATCTATCTATCTATCTATCTATCTATCTATCTATCTATCTATCTATCTATCTATCTATCTATCTATCTATCTATCTATCTATCTATCTATCCATCTGTCTGTCTGCCTGCTTGTCAGTTTATCCCGTATGTCTGTCTACCTGTGTATCTGTAAGTCCGTCTGTCTAACTATTTGTCCCTTGAAGTCTATGCATCAAACAGATAGCACCTTATTACATCACGGACCACCTGTCAATTCACAAATGAAGAACATCCTCAGGCTGTGATGTAGAAACTCTTAAGATAATTGAAGTGGACAGACAATCTGATAAATACATCTATCTGTTCCTCTCAGGTCAAGGCTGTCCTGGTCTTAGCCACCGACCCTTCCCCAGACATCAACCATGAGGTCACGTGTCTCGCCAGAGGACGAATCGTTGAGTCCCTTATCTGGTCTCTGCGGGCCAGTAACTGGAGTCATTGACTTTGTTTCTAACAGTGGTCAAAGTGGTGTTGGATGTTATTGTCTCTATGTTATTATTGTTGTGACGGTGGTCATTTTTGTTTGCAAATATTGTTGCTTTTTGCCAGTTATTAAACTGGCGTCGCACTTAGTCTAGTCTATCTTGCATTATTTTGTGCTTTGGAGACTTGAACGTCTGTTGGTTCAACTAGCGAGATAGACTTGTTTCGGTTTCACTAGTGCACGAGGCCCCGTTTAATTCCATAGTCCACAAAACCGAGGCAAAACAGCTTGGCTCAGTGCGCTTTGATCCTTGGCCTAAGTGTTGTGTTGCTGTCGCGTCGCAGTCGCGTTACCTTTGTGGTCTATACTGGAGCACGAAGATGCGCATAAATACAGTACTAGCATGCATTACTATACTGTCCATGGGAACTTGAAGTGAAGACACATTTGTTGCTTACAATCTTCAAAGTCAAATTGTTTTTTCTTGTTTTCTTTGTTTATGTTGGAGTTGTTGAGCACTGTTATAACCTACCGGATAGAGTCAGCCAAGGGTGATTTTAAACAACATAACAAATTGCTCCCATGGACCACTTCAGACTTGACACAAAAATTTGTACAATAAATTTTCATCTGGGACCTAACAAAAAGGATAGTTTAACAATAATATGAATAATGCTACGCAAAAATAAAAAGGCCTCAAGCGCGCATCCTAATGGACATACATAGAAAGTGTGCGGAACACTGAGTCAAGCCTGTTCTGTTTTGGTTTTAGTGTCAGATGTGAACTGTGGAGTTAAACAGGACCTCGCACACTGGAGACTCCGAAACAATTCTGTCTCACTATTTAACGAGCGTCAGAGCTGGTCTTGAGTCAGCTGGTGGAAAAAGAAACTTTGGGCACTGAGATTTAAAAAAACAACAAAAACCCTCAAACAAACGCAGTTTCTCCATCAGCCTAATGGGACAGTTCACATCTTGCTGCACATTTCCACATTCTGCACTCATGACAGAGAGTGACTCTACTTAACTGCGGTGCATGGGGTGCAAACATTGAACTTGTACTACAGTTTATCTCCCTTGACTTAAGCCATAACATGCAAAACAAATTATTTCCCTTTTCTATTCCTTTGCTACACTGGCCGTTATCTCCGTCTCTGGCGTTGTTTTTTGCTGTAGTTGTTTTCGTGAATGCTGATGTTGTTGTTGTTGTTGCGTAGGACATTGATCTGACTGCCGCTGTTGATGATGTTGTTGCGGTTGTCGTTGCTTTTCTTGCTGATGTTTGTTTTTTGTCAGTTTTCCAGTGCTGAACTTGAAGTTTGATTTGAAAATAAGGCTGGTGACGCATGGATTCAAGTCTGTTTTGACTCAGTGTGCGATGTCTCTGTGTTCTATCATTTCTGTTATATTCTGTCTATCTTGCTGCTTCTTCCTAGCACAGTGTGAGCCTTATCGTGTCCACATGCTTTCTCCAAACTGCAACTCCCTTTCCATTAGCTGACTCAAGACCAGTTTTTGACGCGCCTGAACTAGTGAGACAGAATTGTTTAGGTCTTGCCAGTGTGCCAGGCCCAGTTTAACTATTTATTATAGTTCACATCCCACGCTAAAACCGAAACAAAACAGGCTCAACTCAGTGACGCAGCAGCCAAAGAAGTATGAACGTGATAGTTCGGTTTCCGAAAATGCATGAAAATAATGATCATCACTTTGTTTTAAATAGAACAAAAGAATACGACCCTTTGGTGTTATACAAAAGCAGGAGACTGTGGTGACTAATTGTCAAATGAAACAGAAAATGGTGGTCAACTGTAGTCCTTCAAGGACCAAGATGATGGTCAGCTGGTGTCAGATGAAATATGGTCTGCTAAAGTCTGCAAGGACCAAGATGATGGTCATTTAGTGTCAAATGAAGAATGGTCAACTAAAGTCCTACAAGGACCAAGTTTCTGGTTACTTAATGTCAAATGGAATAGTTTGAGTTTGAGTTTGAGTTTGATTTTGGGTTTTACGGCGCGTCTTCATTATAAAGACCATTTAAGGAGTTCACGGTCTATCCGGGTACTTTATTTATGTTCGGTATTCAGAGCTTTAGCAATTTGAATTTCACAAGTGGACTCAGATAGTTCCGTACAAACTTTATTACACTGGCAAAATTTCCAGAAAGTCGTTTTGTGTGGATCTGAAAAGCGTTTTGTATAAATATAAAGTGTATAAAAGTTTCTAGATCAAGCTGCAGATCTTAGGCTCTTTCAGAAAGGACAACAATAATAAATAAATGAAAGTTAGTGCTGGTGGCGATTTACTTGAAATCAAATAAGCTGTAGGACGACAAATACATTAAAAAGGAAAGAAACGAGTTAACTGATTTGGTTTCAAGACGATTTAGATTTCAGGCCTTGGCACGAGTTAAGTTAAAGGTAAAACATATTTTGGGAACTTTGCCAGAAAGAATTAGTCACACTGGTAGCCACTGCCCCACAAACAGACTGACCTGAGTTATAAGTAGGGCAAGTTCCTTGAATGATTAGCTCTGGTTGGAGTCTTTTTTTTTTTTTTGTAAGTTTAAAAAAAAAAAAAATTTAAATGTTCGTTTTTGTTCATTTGCTTTTTTATTATCTTTCTATCTAACTGTCTATCTATCTATCTATCTATCTATCTATCTATCTATCTATCTATCTATCTATCTATCTATCTATCTATCTATCTATCTATCTATCTATCTATCTATCTATCGATCGATCGATCTATCTGTCTATCTATCTATCTATCTATCAATCTATCTATCTATCTGCCTCTGTCTGTCTGTCTACCTGTCTGTCTGTCTGTCTGTCTATCTATCTATCTATCTGTCTGTCTGTCTGTCTGTCTGTCTGTCTGTCTGTCTGTCTGTCTGCCTGTCTGTCTTTCTGTCTGTCTGTCTGTCTGTCAATCTATCTATCTATCTATCTATCTATCTATCTATCTGTCTGTCTGTCTGTCTGTCTGTCTTTCTGTCTGTCTGTCTGTCTGTCAATCTATCTATCTATCTATCTATCTATCTATCTATCTATCTACCTATCTATCTATCTATCTATCTATCTATCTATCTTTAGTCTTCAATCCTTCACAACCTTCAGCGCCACACTAGAGGAAAGGCACATTTACTGAGACCTTCATAGAACAGGAGACAACACTAGAGAAGGCAGAAAACAAAGGAGAATGTAGACTGCAGAGGATAACATTGTGCTTAAGGGAACACAGAGATGGAAGACTATGAATCTATTCAAAACGGAGACGTCTCTTCTCAATTTCATCGCCATTGGATACAGTTCAACAACTTCCAAATATACCTGTCTCCAAAGTATGCATTCGTTAAAAAGGCAAGATGACTTTTTTTCTTTTTTTGTTCCTCTAATGATTCAAACAATCTCACCCATAGAAAGCAACTTATTTACAAAGATATATAGACATTGATATATAAGAACTTATCCTCATATTATTTTTATACTTCACTTTTTTTTTTAAGCCCCCCTATATTTACTGTACAAATTTGTTTCATAATTAACTATACTAATGCAGGACACTTGAAAAGGTAAACACTATCATCATATGAAGGTTATTCATGGTCAGGACACGTGGGCTAATTAGTATTAGACACTAATTATGGACAGAAGTCAGCTAGAAATAGACTCACACAGATATCATTATCACACAATGTACCTAGACCTACAATTAAAAAACACAGTTTCAGAGTAAACCAGACACTCCCCCAAACTGTTGGTACGTTCATTTGTTATGTAAGTCCTCTGTGACACCAACATTGTGGGGTTTAGTACGATTTAAGCATCAGTGTGAATAAAGTCAAATAATCTATTATCTGCTATATAAATCATAACATCACAGGTTAGACATATCATCCTCGTTAGTATATATATAAACAAGCACTGAATTGACCCATGCCCAAAAAACAAAAGTTTGTAAATAAATCTTAAAATCCTACTAACTTAATAACATAGTTAGGATACTAAGTTCACTTTGTGAAAGTGCACTTTTTGATAAGATATTAATTATTGATATAATTTTTCTTTCATAATCATATTTCTGTATAATGGTAAGTTAGTACCCAACTGTACTTTACTTTTCGTTTCTCTTGTAAATGTTTATGATGCCTTATTAAACCTGCCTTTCTTTGTAAAAATGTGATTGGAACAATATCAGATGCTCGAGAGTTGAATTCCCATAAGTTTTCGTCAAAGGAAGACATTAATTCGATGGAAATTCTGATAATATTATTGGAATTCATGATCTGACAGTCGACAAAAAATGTAGACTAACGTTAAACTGTAATTATTATGTCTAAAACTGATTTGAATACCACTTTCATACAGCCAAAATACATCAAAATGCAATAATTTTCATGGCAAAACCAAAATGATGGTTAATGGTCACTCACTCGCTGACTTCCCTGAACATATGATATTACCAATATTTAAGTCAGTTATAACATTTTTAGAGAGTTGTCCAAATACAAGACCAGCGGAAGACCAAAGAAGACTTGGACCAGTGACATCAAAGAAACTCTGACGACCCACGACATTACGCCAAGACTTCCCAGTTGGCTGCAGACCGAAAACTCTACATTTCTTCCTGCGACGCCCCCGGAGGTACAAGCAGATTGAAAAACGAAAAACGGTTTCGAAAGTCCAAATTTTAATAGAAAAAAAAATAATTCAGCTTTAGGTAAAGTTAGGGCCAAAAAAAAAAGTTGTCCTGGATCTCGCAAACCCACAGACTCCAAAATAGGGTTTAAGATGATGCAACTGTAGTGCTGTGTCCTGGTGGTTTGCTGAATGAGAACAGCGGACGATAATGGCTTCCGATAGCAGGTGACATGTAGTCCTCGGTGTCTTGTCAGATTTAACCTGATCAGACCATCATGCAAAACTAGTTTTGTTTCGTTTTATTTGGGGTTTTTGTTTTTGTTTTGTTTTCACCGAACGAGAATGAGTGCTGGCCATTACCTGAATTGGTTTGATGGGCTTTTTTTGAAGGGGGGGAGGGGTTGTTTTGCTCTGGTTTTTGGAAAAACCGTTTTGTTTGGTTTTATCGTATGAGAATGAAGACTGGGAACAAACTGAATTGGTTTGATGAGGGGTTTTTGGTTTATTTTGTTTTGTTTTACTTTGGGTTTGGAAAAAAGTTTTTTTTGGTTTCATCGTACGAGAATGAACACTGGCCGTCAATAAGACATGTTTTGATAGCGCTGTTTCTCTAGTTTGAATGCGCGTGTTTGTGTATTAGGGTGTATGTGTGTTTATCAATGTGTAAAGTTGTGTTTTGACGGGTTTGGATAGGGGTGGAGGCGATGATTTGGGAAGATGGGGGTCGGGAGTAGGGGGAAGCAGTTCGAGATCATTCCTTAATTATTTTGTTTTTGTCAAGTCAATGTAACATGAGTGAAAATTCTTTGTGTGTCAGAGAACTTTCTCATGCCACATTTGTGCTTATATTATTTACGTTGACCAGATTTTTTCGAATTTCATGATCAAATTTGTTTTGTCTGGGTCAAGTGTCATACTTTGTAATGTTTTTTATATAAATAAAACGATCGTAAAAAGTGTTTTCCATAATTATCAAAGTGTCTTTGAAAGTATTTTGTTATGACTGTTATATAAATATGAGAAAAAGTTGTACATGTATCGGATTGATATCTATGTGTTTGAGACATACAGCCCTCATTGGGGTGTGTTTTAACAGTTCTCGTTCAACATAGAATACAAACGCAATTACTTTACTACACTCTGAATGTTTTCATTGCCATGCAATATAAACAGTGCCACCAAAAATTGTCTACGAGTTGAAATGGCAGTAAACAAACCACACCTGCGTCCTATTTTTATGTGCGGAACTTCATAGAAATTCAATTTACAGAAACGATTTAGCATTCCCCACTTGATAAGTCATTGTCGGCATTAGGGCTTTACAAGAATGCAGTCACAGAAAAAACATCACCAAAAAGGAAATAACAAGAATAGTTACGCTAAAAGGCGCGCACAAACAACTTACTGCAAGTTTTTTTTTTAAATTTTGCCCGGCAAGGCATTCTGGCATGCTGGAAAATGTTGGCATCCGGCCAGTTTGATACCGATAGATAATAAAATACATTTGTATAGCTCCTGCCTTCACAAAATGGACCCAATCGGTTTTGAAATGTAATAGTAACAACACACAGTCTCTCTCTCTCTCTCTCTCTCTCTCTCTCTCTCTCTCTCTCCCTCTTTCTCCCTCTCTCTCTCTCTCTCTCTATATATATATATATATATATATATATATATCTTTCTTCCTTTCTCTCTTTCCCTCCCTCTCTCTCTTGCTCACTACCTCCCTCCCTCCCTCCCCCCCCCCCCAGCCCCTTCCCTTTCTGTCTCCTCAAGGCTTGAGGTCAGGCTTAAGACATCATCCATCAGCCAGTAGATAGTTCCCATACAAGACTGATTTTAGCTCTATTTAACCTTACAAAAATAAACAAATAAATAATTTCCTGAAGGCGTGGATGGAATAACGTAAGCCAATCAAATCTTCATTACAATATTCATCTGTCATACTGTTTTATTCTGTCATTTTTTTAAACATCTTCTTTTGTGTCAGTTTTTCAGACTGTTTTGTTTTTTCCTTTTTCTTGGCGTTGATATCCTTATTCCTCCTTCTTTTAGCTTGCTTCATTTAGGTCCTCTTCCCATCTTCTTGAGCTTTCTGTACTTTTTTCTTTTTTTTTTTTTCCAAATAAGAAAAATAAAAATTTTGTTCACTTGGGATTTCCCGACATTGAAAGGGGAAGAGACTCTGTCCAATAAATGGGGAAAAGTTAAAAGAATTAGGGGAATCCCCTCATACTTGCATAATAGATGGCTCTGTAAACAGTTAATGTCTGTAGGAGTGAAGGGGGAAGTCCCACATTCCTGCCGGAGTGCCGAGGCCTGAAAAGATAGGGATCTTACAGGTAACATTAGAATTATTGTTCTCATTTTCTTTTAATTTTCTAGCTTGATCCTATTTGTTCAGTCCTTTCCTCCCATCTCCAACCCCATTCCCAGTAAATGCACTTCCAACTCTGAAATAATACAACTTTTAACAGTCTACAGTAACCTTGACCCGTATACCTACTAAATATCATTTTTTATATCCTATTTGTCCCCCCACCCTACAATCACCGACTTCACCCCAAACAATCAAACCAAATTGTTCCCAGAACTACTTTGAGTTCTCTCTCTAACATCTAATAAATATGTTCTGTGTACCAACTCGTGATCTCAGCTCTCGAGATCTCAGCTCTCCACCTCCAGCACTGTCATGACCAACTCAAATCACATTTCACATTGGTCAACATAACCTGTTCCTTTCACCAAAACCCGCCATGACCAAATTTGGAGTCTATGCTCCATTGTGTTCACCGTAATCCCTCTAAGTTATTAACCGCAGCTAACCTATTTTCCTGGGTTTTTTTTTTTTTTTTTAATTTGTCATATATTTCAAAGAGCACACAGCCAGTCACTTCCTTCTACTCCAAACATAATAATATTCTTTACAAATTTATACAAGCACCGTTTGGAGAATGTAAACGGAGAGGGGAATTCAAGACCCCAAAAAAAGCAGAAAAATGAATAGAATCTGTAAGAAAAATAGAAAAGTACACTAAAGAAAACACAAGAGAGGTATCTCAAGTATTCAGTGGTTACATGTTAAATATCTATCACGTGATCTGATTTAAGAAAAACGCAAAACAATAGTGTCATGAAAACTTACACAATAATGTTTGAAAGGAAAAAATACACGTTTAATTATACATTAAATTCTATGGCTGCTGCTACTTGTACGTAAACACCCCAAGCGTTATGCCCTGGGGACGCGTACGTATAGTACCTATCCCTAACCCCGTCCTTATCCTCAACCCTAAATCTTATCGAATCCCTAACCCTACCGCCTACCCTTTCAACCCCCCCCCCCCCAAAAAAAAACAGGAGGATTACAGAAAGAAAATCTGAAAGAATATTTAATTAAGGCTGTTGTAAGGAATATTTCGTGAGGAGCTCTCTAGCACTGGACTCAGAAAAAGCTTTCAAATACGTACCCCTAGTGTAAAGAACCTGGGGGACGTACATACTTGTAACCAAATTCTGTTTTTCTAACTTTAAAAACCACACGCATTCTCTGGCTACAAATAAGACAGAAAAATTCAAAAGGATTTAAAGCATCGAGACAATTCCCCTTATGTAAAGTTTGAGACGTCAGCCTGCAGGAAATTCAGATAGGTTTGTTTTCTTTGTAGAGATTCCAGATCCACGTAATATTTCAAATAATTAGGACAGCTTTGTGTTTATTTTGTACAACGAACGATGCTAATTTTAGACACAAGTTTACTGTCAGGGAATTCGGAAGGGAAAAAAGGAACTTCATAATTCAAGGCCAATAGAAAAAAAAAAGAATAGCACAGAGAGAGGGGGGGGGGGGAGGGCGGCAAAGGGAAGAATGTGGAAGATCAATAAAGAATGGATGCATCCTGGTTGGACAGAACTTTGGATTCTTTTTTTTTCCAAGTAAAATAAGGGGGGAGGGGAGGGGAGGGGGGGGGGGAGAGCTTCAAAACGACGTTAGCAGAAGATGAATAAGAGAAGGGGGAATCAGGACTAATCAAACAAGTGTTTCGGTTCTTACTTATAAACTAGTATGGACCATAGTATTACCACAGATCGTGGAATGTACAAAATGGACCCAATGTGTTTTGAAATGTAATAGTAACAACACACACACTCTCTCTCTCTCTCTCTCTCTCTCTCTCTCTCTCTCTCCCTCTCTCTATATACATCTCACTCTTTCTTCCTTTCTCTTTCCCCCCCCCCCCACTCTCTATCTCTCCCTCTCCCTTGCTCTCTACCTCCCTCTCCTCCTCTCCTCCCCCCTCTCTCTCTTTCCTCAATGCTTAAGGTCAGGATTAAGACACCATCAGTCAGCCAGTAGATATTCCCCATACAAGACTGACTTTAGCTCTGGTTAACCCTACAATTTCTTGGAAGCATGGATGGAATAACATAAGCCAATAAAATCTTCAATATAATATCCATTTGTCATACTGTTTTATTCCGTGCAATGAACGATCTATGGTATTACAAAACAAACAAACAAATAAGCAAAAGATGAAACGACGACGCTCCTTTACCTTGCAAATTCTTCCCAGCCCTCCCACCCCCCTCTCTACGCCCCTGTTCTTTCTTTTTGTTCTCTCTATTCTTCCAAAGTTATGCTGAGGATAATAATTTTAACAACATCAATGGCCAAATGAGAAAAAAAAATGCAAACAAAAGGGAATAACTTATCGTGAAAGAGAAAATTTCCTACACTGACATTCTAATTTTTCCATGTTCTTTTTTCTTTTAATTTGCATTTTTATTTGCCCCCCCCCCCCCAACCCCCGAAAGTATTTACTGAAGATCTTAAGAACGTGGTGACCCAAGCTTACATTCCTGGCCATAGGGCCTAAGCGCATGTGAAAATAATTTTCATTTTTTGGCCTGATCATTTATTGTTCAAAATAGTGCTGGCAGCTCATGGTGGTCATGGTGACATGCCAGCTTGACTCTTTCTTGTTCTTTTTTCAGTTAATTTTTTTCCTGTGAATATGAATACACGTGTAAATTCTCAATCCATCCTATAGAAACAGCAGCAATAAAACTCGTGGAAATGAAACTGAGAAGAAAAAAACAAGACAAGAGAGAATGGACTGAAAGAGTTAGGTTTCTTTTTCACGAACGAAACCTTTGCATATTTTGAACGAGTTCTTTAAGATCTCCGTTCGCTTTCATCACGTGTATGTTTGCTCAACTGAAACTGGTTCGTGTCAAATTGTGTAAAGAATCTGCCCCTATGTGGCTGAGACCGGCCTGAACCGGTTCGAGATGTGATTTACATTTTTACCGTAAGACCTCAGTTCTTCTGCTCTCGTGGAAGTACGGACCTAAAACTGGGGTCATGGTGAAACATGCGTGATATATTTTTTTTTTTTTAATTTTGTTGCTTCTCGTTTTGTTTCGGTTATGTTCTATACAATCTTTATCATTTGTTTTTTTTTTTATTTTACTATTTTTTATTTGGTAGCTGATGTCTTTGTTGACATTGTTAAACGAACGAACAAACATGAAAACTATGGGGTTGGGGTAATGCAAAGAATTAAAATATGGGGGAAAAATGTAATAATAATAATATGTATTTATGTTACCTGTATTATTATTTTTAAGATTTATAGTATCGTTTTGTAATTTGCCGTTTACAAAATACAGTTTTTGTGTGTGTGTGTGTTTTTTGTTGTTGTTGTTGTTGTTTTAATTTTTGGTCTATTTCAACTATTATTGTTGTTATTATTCTTTGCCGTCACTAGATGATAAGGACATTAGTTTGTCTTTATTGCAGCCCTAAATTTTAGATACAGTTCGGCCAAGAAGCGTTATTCAAGCGTGATTTGACAACACAATCTGCAGCGTATCCCAGTAGATAACGTGTCATTAAAAAAAATTCCTCCTCAAAGTGTCAGCGGGGGATGTTTAGAGAATTTGTAATAAAACCGCCCGAGTATAAAATAATGTCAGTAGCTTGTTTGTCGATGGTTTTTTTTTTTTTTAAGTAGCGTCATTTGGGCCATAAACAATGGGCCAAAGAAAGCTTTGCTAATGCCTGTAAGCTGCAGTCCTTGCTTTGTGCAAAGTTTTTGTATCCAAGCCTTTTGAAAAGACATCAAGAAGCCAGAGAGGTGATTAAGAATGCCCAGGGTATTATGTGTGGGTGAAAAAATGTGTCTGGGCGTATGCTTCTGTCTGCCCTCGTAGTGCTCTCGTATCCGGACATGAATTTGACCAGCCATTGGAAAATCAGCTTAAATAATATCTCTTTTATTCTGTGATACCCGTCTCACATTAAATTTCATACGATTTGATTTGCTTCTTGGGGTCTTAAAAGTATTTTTTTTTTTTAATGAACTTGGTGGCTCCAGGCATCATGGAAGAGACAATTATAACAGTTATTTATTTATTTATTTATTTATTTATTAATATGTTGTCAGTTTGAATAAATTTTAATGCAGAAAAAGAAATTTGTTTGGAGATGAGGGGAAAATCGTGCATTTAGACGCCAAAGGAAGTGTACAGGGTTAAGAGAACAGGATCAGTGGGAATGAACTACATAATAAGTAAACAGCAATGGAGAGAAGGGAGAAGTTAAGGTATAAAGATATGGGGAAGTGACATGGGCAAAGGGAGGGGTGCTGGGAGTAGCAATGAAGAATACTGGAAGGAAAAGAAGAAGGAACAAGGGAATTAAACTAGTCAGTATGATGCACTCTCTCTCTTTTTCTCTTTCTCTTTCTCTTTCTTACTCTCTCTCTCTCTCTCTCTCTCTCTCTCCATTTCTCTCTCTCTCTCTCCTTCTTACTCTTTCTCTCTCTCTCTCTCTTTTCTGTAGGCCTCTTTTACCTCTCCTTCAATGTCCTTTTGCCCCTCAACCCTCCCAATTTCACGATTTCTTCAATCAGTAAGTGTCAGTTTTGTCATGTTGGGTCAGATGCCACTGTGACGCAAAATGATATATTGCTCTTTATAATTTTTAAAAAACGACAACAATACATCCATGTCACAAGGGTATGATGTCAACATGCCCAGGGCCCACTAGCCAGCTTGCAGACCCCCTAAACTTTTGCAAACAAGCTCTACAAACGAAATTTTCGAACCATTTCGGGGTGGGGGGGTGAAAGAGGGAGAAAGTGCAGTGGGGTGGGGAGGGGGGAGGGAAGAGGATGTTGAAATTCAATAGCTAAGGTCATGCATGAGAGCGAGATCACACTGTCCCGTGACTTGACACTCAGGTATCAGATTCCATCCTTGATGTACCTTTTTTACCCCCCATTTCTCAGGTCCAACTTTGAACTGCATGGAAGTAAGGAGGGAGAGGGGGTGGGAGGGGGTAAACCTGTCTTCCATTTCCTGCCCTGTGCCGTCTGACAGAAAAAGACCGCATATGCCAAAAAACCATTTCTTTTTCATGAGAGACAGAAAAAAGTGGACGCTGTGCGCTCCCCGCCTTTATTCTTCGTTCAGTTTCTATAATTTTCTGATGTGGGAAAGAAACTGCTAATGGCACAAAATTATGATCAGGAGGAAAGATTAAGCACTGTCTTTCAGTTTTGTGAAATGATGTTAAAATGTGAATTTGAACTGGGTTGACATATTATAGGTCCAGATACGGTCTTTTTAGGTAAGACGGCAATATTGACAAGCAAGTTCTTTTGTTATCATATAATAATGGAGCTTGGGCCCAACTTTGTTCCCGCAAAGGCTTTTTACAACGCAACGTAGAGAAATGAAACTTGGCACATGTATGTAAAATTTATTAAGCCTGTACGCGTCGAGCTCATTTTTTCCCGAAACTCTTTACTTTTCCCAGAAATTCAGTTATAATTATCAGTTATCAATTCATGATTGCGAATACGACGTGATAATGTACTTCCGTCAATTTCGTCATTTCCGCCTCTTACCGGAAATGTAAACTCTCGAACTAGAGTTCACTTGAGATCCAGCCACGCCAAGAAAATTTTGATACCAAGTATAATGTTATACAGATGAGGTGAGTGCCATTCATTCATACCAAGAAAACTGTGTAGAAACATTTATAGTGTGCTTCAAGCTCGAAATGAAATATTTTTATTATAGATCTCGGAGTGTCAGTCATGCCAAGAAAACTTTGTCGAAAGGCTAGGCCTCTCACGCCTCGAACTCTAGATCTAGAGCTAATGCTTAAAGAATGGAAAATGTAATAATAATATAAAAAAAAAAGAATCACGGGATTTTGAACAAGACCTACTGCCGCTCACACAGCTCGGATTTGCGTGAAATTTTACATGTGCCCGCCCTGCGACCCGCAAAAGGTTCTTTTTTAGATTTGGAGTCTTGAAAAGGTGTGGAAGTATTTTTTTTAGTTTGCTTTATGCCGCTAATTGTCTACTTTTGATCCTCCATTTTTTACGAACACATGAGCCGATGACGTCATCATTTCCTGAAAAATTCTCCTATCTATCTATTAATAGCCAATTTTTTTGTGGATGACCCAAAGTGTCTCGACATCAATGAATGTCTTTGTGCTGATTTCTTTCGGTCTGGAATGCTGTGCTTAACCATTCGAAGAATGGGGCAATTACTAGTACAATCAATTCAGTATTATAGCATGCTTTGGGAAAACCCCGTCTTATTTTGGACAAGAAAAGATAAGATAAAAGGAAACTTTAAATATCCAGGAACTGGAAATTTGGTAACACAGCTTTATTATAACTACACACATAACTAATACACATACGAACTTATACACAAAGAAATATCCAATGACGATATGTTACATAATACTTCATAAGCAGTTGATAATCTCTCTCACAAATAAACTTGAAATCTACACAAGGCTCCGTCATACTTAGGGTAGTAGCACACTGGGTCAGGTCTGATCCGCGTCGGTTTGGACTCTGACTCTAAAACAACTTGTGAGACAGGTTCATTTCTGTCTCACCAGAAGGCAATGTCCGAGTGTAACTCCGTAGTCCACAAAACCAAAGAAAAACAGAGGGCTACTGGCCTAAATAATTTAATGCTGGACCCCGCTTGGTAAACAGATTGTCAAAGAAGACGTTACGTTCTATACGCCCAGTTTCCCCATGTCCGTTCATACCCGCAGAGCTCCGAAGACAAATACGTTGTTGTTGTTTTTTCCACACTATCATCATTTAATTTCCATGGCAGGTCATTCTCAACTTTGCCAGTGCGGACACGAACCCTTGACCTTCCTGTGAAATCGTATCTGGATTGTTTTGAGCTTCAGACTGGTCTTAATGGGGTATGGAGTTCCTTGTTTTCTGGGGGGGGGGGGCTGTTCTTTCCCTCAGCTCAATGGGGTATCCATCCATCTCCGGGTGGGTAATGTCACGAGTGGAGTGAGTGCAATTAAGGGGATTGCTACAGAGCGGGTGTAGAGTAAGAAAGGCTCACAGTAGACAGCAAGTTAAGCGTGCTGTTGTGAGTAGTGGGGGGGAGTCTGAAGGAGGCGAAAGCGCTGTATAACTATCACTGCAAGTTAGAAGGTCCTACGGATCGGACCTGTGCATAAGAGCCCATCGGGCGGACATAAAGGGGAAGCAGTCGAGAAGACTAGTGAGAGTCTTTCCAGTTATGACTGGTATGTAGAATGTTGATTGATTATTATGATTGATGTATTATATTATATTCGTCTATTACCATGATGTGAATAAGTATATGTGAGGAATGTGGAAGTCCTTGATATTGGATATAGCAATGTGCGCCATGAGCGATAGATGAAAGTGAGTTCATGGATTTGTAGCGCGAGTGAGTAGTGTGTACTCCGATGGAGGTGTGTTACCGTAAGATGTGTGGTGAGTGAAAGGTGAACTAGTGTGTGTACGCTTCATGGATTGTAAGGAGAGGTGGAGTGAATAGAAATGGTAGGGTATTATACCAATGTAATGTTATTCTTGTAGGTGTCGGGGACGGGCCGCAGAGCCACCTCGAGGAGCACAGGGGATAGGCCAGCATAGGGCCGGAGGCCACACATAGGCCAGAAGTGAGGCTGTCAGTGCAGGACAGTAGAGGCACATAAAGTCGTGGCAGTCAGGCCACGGACAGGGACGTAGATATGAGAGTGAATGAGATACTATATTGTTGCCATGTTGATAGGCTAGTGAACTGATATTATGTTGTTGCCATGTTGATGGCTATGGAAATAATAATGTGTTACTGCCCTGCGGAGGTGCTAGGGGAGTGCTAAGGTGTATGACAATAGGAAGGTGATATTGAGAGACTGCGGTGCCAGTGAATCATTAATGTACTATTAAGACCCTGAGGGGAGAGGCTGAGGCCGAAGTGCCTTTAGGAGTAACTACCGGATTGTGGATCCGAGGGAGCGTGTGTGTGAGAATAAGGCCGTTGTACGGCAGTCATTTCAATAATATAATGTATGTAATTGCGCTATTATATGTATAATTATGTTTAATAAATGTGTGAGTCTGATGGATTGTTTTGTTAAGTGTTAAACTTGTTTGTTCGTGATTGTCGTTGTGTCATAAACTATTACATCTCCCAGTCTGGGATTTGTGACATTGGGGGCTCGTCCATTGTGACTCGTCCATTTTCGTAATATTTAGTTGTAGTTAGTTAGTAGGTAATTGTGCTGTCTTGTTCGTTGGATGAATGGACATTTCATGATATGATTTATGTATAATAATGAATGTATATTGATGCATGTATTGCTATGAATAGGTATTAATTTGTATTTAAACTTTCCAGAGTGTGTGCGTGCAGCCTAAGGAGACGAGCAGCCAGAGCTCCGATTAAAGGGAGGAGTTTTACTCAAAATTTCAAAAGTTAAGTGAAAGTCAAAATTTTTGTGCCCTGGATTGTGGGCTGTTCCTTTAATCTGTCTTTTTCCCTGTTTTTGCTGTTGTTGTCGTTATAGGTTATACGGGCGGTGGCGCGGGTTTGCTGTGTTGAACTTAGTTTATCCTTTTAAAAAGGTGTGGTAAACTTTGGAACTTCGTTCATCACAGTGACCAGTTCTGTAGGGACCTGTATTTTTGTTTAGATTGTAGCGTTCTATCTCCCTCGTTGTTTTAGGAAGACGTTTCTCTTGTCCCTCTTCTACCTTTCTGTAGATACGTTCTTTTTTTTCAGACTCTGTTCTTGTTCGTACCTTGTAGTGTAATCGGCGTAGTAGGTTGCATTTTTTTTCCCATTATAGTTTTTTTTTGTAGAAGCTTTGTCCTAGTCTGGTTCGTTGTCCTTGACGTACTTGTGGTCCTTCTACTGAATTTCCTTATTCTTGTCTTTTCTATTCTTTTTATAATTAATAGTGCTATACATTTTGTAGATATAGAAGTAGTTGTGCTGTAAAGGTAAATTTCTGAATTGTATTCTGAACTGGGTATTGTTATATCTGGTGTGATCTCAGGTCTCTGGTCGTATCGTTAGTGATCATACCGACAGGTTGGTCGTTCGCATAATAGATACCATAACCATAAATCTGTGAAATGGCGGAACTCCAACAACTAATGAAGTTGGGTAAGGAACTTGGCCTGGAGGGAGAGGAGCTACGCGGCTGGATTAAAGAACAACAGGCGGATTTGCGCGATGAGCGTGCTAACGATAGAGAGCGAGAAAAAGAGGCTCAAGAGCGACAGAGAGAAGAGGAAAGAGAGTTTAAGTTAAAGGAGTTAGAGGCTAAGCAACAGGAAAGAGAGGCTAAGGCTCAGGAGCAGGAGAGGGAGTTAAGGTTAAAGGAGATAGAGGCGCAAGTAAAGATCGCCGAGTTGGAAATCAAAAAGAATGCGCCAACAGAAACAGTTGAGCGGCAGGTACACAATAAAGGTGGCGTTAGGATTAAGCTCCCTACGTTCGACGACCGGAAGGACGACATAGACGCCTTCCTTTACAGGTTCGAACTGAACGCACAATTGCAATGGGGGGAAAATAAGGAATTATGGGCCACGTACCTGGCATCACTATTGCAGGGGCGAGCGTTAACCTACTTTAAAGAGCTACAGCGCGAAGACGTGCAAGATTACGATAAGCTGAAGGCTTTGCTGCTTCGCCGATTTGCGCGTACCGAGGAATATTTCCGGGAGCAGTTTAGGCGAGCACGTGCAGATACCAGGGAGGACTTTGCTGCCTTCGTCGCGAGACTAACGGAGTATTTCGCGAACTGGGTAGACTTGGCGCATGTGGGCACGGACTTTGCTAAACTGAAAGACTTAATGATCCGTGACCAGCTATACGCGTCGTGCCACAAAGATCTGGTGGCTTTCCTGAAAGAGAACGAACCCGCGACGGTGCAGGAGGCGTCTAAGTTGGCGGAGGCATACCGTACGGCGCATCCGTCCAAACCGGTCGCCAGGGCGTACGTCCAAGATGCTGGGTACGTCGCCGTTGTCGAGGGGTCGCCGGCAGGACTTAGGGACAGGTCGCGTCAGCGTGGTGCCTATAGCGGGCAAGCCCAGGGGCAGCGTAGGGGCTATCACCAATCACCGGCATATGGACCCGGTAAGTTTGACCGAGCAGGAGGGCTAGGTCGCGGTAATGGCCGGGGCCGACTTGTGACCTTTGCCGATGACCGACGGCATAGGGACTCTAGTTCCGGTCGCGAGGGGTCACGGGGACCCAGGCCTAGAGCAGCACAGGGAGCGGAGTGTTGGACTTGCGGACGCGTGGGTCACTTTTCGCGCGAATGTAGGGCCGCGAAGTGTTGGAACTGCGGAAGAGCAGATCACATCAGCGTGAACTGCCCGGCAGGTAGGATAGCGGCGAACGTGGACAGTAGCTCCAGTCCATGCTCCCCAAATAAATTTCATCATGCGGCTGCGTGTGTTACATCGGACAACGGAGGCGGACAGTATTCTAAGTGTCCCAGTTGTGAGAAGTTATTATCTTCCGGTGTTTTACCTTGTGGGAGAAAGATCCCCGTCATAAATTCATGTCATACAGGAGGTGGTCTTAGGGTTTATCCGGGGTTTGTTGGGGACGAACCGGTCTCGGTTTTACGAGATACAGGATCTACCGTTGTGGGAGTGCATAGGGACTGCATTCGGGATTCACAGCTTACAGGTGAGACTGTCCCGTGCATCCAATTTTCGGGGGCCATTGAGAAATTACCCATGGCAAAAATAATGATAGATACACCTTTCCTTAGCGGGGAAGTCGAAGCAGTCGTTGGTTGTTTTCCAGGCGCCCAGCTCATCATTGGGAATGTATCCCGGGTAGGTTCCCCTTCCGATGAGAACGTGCAAGCATGGTCGCAATCAAAAGGTATTGACTTTTGCGCCGCGGTCGAAACACGTCGACGGGTAGCGGATAAAGATAAGATTAGACCTTTGGCGACGCCAGCGGTCAACCTAGATATCACGCCAGAGCGCTTGGCGAGATTACAAAGGGAGGACCCATCATTAAACCCATGTTTTGGGGAAGCGCGAACCGAGAAAACGAGGAGATATAAGAACGGGTCGTCCTCCTTTATTGTTCAGGCGGGCATTCTGTTCCGTAAGTATGTAACGGTGTCCTCCATTTTAAAGCAGGTCGTTGTGCCAGCGTTGCTGATCGCAACAGTATTGCATTTGGCACATGATGTCCCATTAGCGGGTCATATGGGGATAGCTAGAACCAAAGAAAGGGTTCTTAAAAATTTTTACTGGCCATCGATCCACAGAGATGTGCAGGTCTATTGTAAGACGTGCAGTGCGTGCCAAAAGACGACGCATAAGGGTCGTACACCCCAGGCCCCTCTTCAGAAGATCCCCACGGTCTCGGAACCGTTTAAAAAGGTCTCGATAGACCTTGTTGGCCCCATTCACCCAGCGACCGATAGGGGGAATCGATTTTTCTTAACGGTCATATGTAATGCTACGAGATGGCCAGAGGCGGTTCCTCTGCGGACCATAACGTCTGAGGCAGTCGCGGAAGCGTTGTTTGCAATTTTCGCTAGGGTAGGAATACCAGAGCAAATTCTGTCTGATAGGGGCGCGCAATTTACGTCGCAGATGATGAAGGAATTGTTCCGCTTATTCAGCATACAACCCATCACTACCACCCCTTATCATCCGCAGGCTAATGGCATGTGCGAGAGATTGAACTCGACGTTAAAGTCGATGCTGCGTAAGGTAGCTGCTGATCGCCCTAAAGATTGGGATAGATATATCCCTGCAGTGTTATTCGCGTACAGAGAGGTACGGCAGGAGTCAACGGGATTCTCGCCGTTCGAAATGATGTACGGTCGTAGTCCTAGGGGCCCAACTGATGTTCTTCGGGACATGATGACGTCGCCATCATCGGGAGACGATGAGCAGATTTCGGTGTTTCAGTACCTTCTTGATTTAAGAGAAAGACTATCTTCAGCGCGCACTATAGCAGAAGAAGCTTCTGGTATCGCTTCGAAAAGAGCAAAAGACTATAAAGATAGAGGGTCCAAACTGAGAATTTTTAAGCCAGGAGACAAGGTTCTGCTGTTGTTACCTACGGACCATAATAAGTTATTGATGACATGGAAAGGCCCTTATGTTATTGAGCGAGTTGTTTCAAAGGTAGATTACGCTATCCACATTGATGGAGCGAGTAAGGTTTTCCATGTTAATATGCTACAGAGATTTTATAAGAGACCACAGTATCTGTGTGCACAGACAAGACCAAAGGAGACTGTCTTCTCTACGGCTTGTACGGGGGTCGTAGACCAGTTGGACTGCGACGTAAGCGACACCGAGGCGCAGGAGGAGTTACAAATTCAATTGCCGGAGTTAACTCCGACACAAGGTTACAGGGACGTAAAAATTAACCCTGACCTTACGAGTTCAAGGAGTAGGGAACTTGAGACCCTGTTAGCGTCATTTCCGGATGTTGTTACGGATTTGCCGGGTCGCACTACGGTGATCCAGCACCAAATAAAGTTGACTTCCGATAAGCCAGTATTTCTTAGACCGTATCCGTTGCCTTTTTCTTCGAGAGATAGAGTCATAAAGGAAGTTGAGTCAATGTTGAAGTTAGATGTGATAGAACCATCAACATCGCCGTATTCATCACCCATCGTCCTCGTGAAAAAACTTGATGGATCGGTGCGGTTCTGTATTGATTTTCGAAGATTGAACACTATTACGGTAGGCGATAGGGAGCCTATTCCGTTTCAGGAGGAATTAATAGCTTCATTGGCCGGGTCCACGTGGTTTTCCAAGATAGATTTGACGAAAGGGTATTGGGAAATCCCGCTTACGGAGGAGTCTAAACAATACACGGCGTTCCAAACGCCCATTGGATTATTCCAATTTAAGGTCATGCCATTTGGGTTGGTAAACGCACCAGCGACGTTTGCACGATTAATGAGATTGGTGTTGAAGGACATACCTAATGTCGTGTCATTCTTTGATGATATAGCATGCCATACGTCGACATGGTCTGATCATATTCAGACACTAACAGTAATTTTTCAACGATTACGTCATTTTGGGTTAACTGCTAAACCCGTAAAGATGGATTTGGCATGTCCAGAGATAATATTCTTAGGACATATTGTGGGTAGAGGTGTTCAGAGACCTGAAGAAATAAAAATTGACAAGTTGGTAGGGTTGCAAATCCCTAAAACAAAGAAACAAGTCAGAAGCTTAGTGGGAATTTTAAATTATTACAGAAAGTTCATTCCAAATTTTTCCTCCTTGTCATCTTCTCTTACTGACCTTACTAAGAAGGGACAACCCGATAAGGTCCAGTGGACGTCTGAATGTCAGACATCATTTGATAATTTGGTGACAGCATTATCATCGTCACCCATTCTGATATTACCCGATTTTCGATCTAATTTTATCCTCAGAACGGATGCGTCGGACTCTGGTGTCGGCGCTTGTCTTCTACAGGAGAAGAACGAATGTCTCCATCCTGTATGTTATGTCAGTAGGAAGTTATTGCAGAGAGAAAGAAAGTATTCTGTGATAGAGCGTGAGTGTCTTGCCATTGTCTGGTCCGTCCAGAAATTAGGACGTTATCTCATGGGACGAGAATTTTGTATCCAGACAGACCACAAGCCACTGACATTTTTGTCGAAGAATCGTTCGTCCAGCCCACGCTTGTCTAGATGGGCATTGGCTTTGCAGCCGTATACCTTCGTTATTCAACCAATTCCAGGAACCAGCAATCATATCGCCGACTACCTTAGTCGAGCCTAGGGGAAGATTTCAGGAGCTTATACATCGGAGGACAGGAACATTGACAGGATCTGTGTGAATGAGTCGACTTTAAAATATTGACATTATAAAATATATGATATGAAGAATGGTTGATAGGTTGAATGGTTTTTGATTCTGTATTAGATATTGTGTTTAGTTAGCTATTCATGATGTGACACATATATGCCTATTGCAGGCCATATTGATCCCCATATTTTCCCCTGATTTCGGTATTCTATATACTAGGGGAACTGCTAGGTCAGTTTTTTTAGTGTACGTATTGCTCACGCTCACTCGTTGACAGTCATCTTGATACGATTTGAAATTAATTGCATTAATTTTTTTGGGGTGGGGGATGATGTCACGAGTGGAGTGAGTGCAATTAAGGGGATTGCTACAGAGCGGGTGTAGAGTAAGAAAGGCTCACAGTAGACAGCAAGTTAAGCGTGCTGTTGTGAGTAGTGGGGGGGAGTCTGAAGGAGGCGAAAGCGCTGTATAACTATCACTGCAAGTTAGAAGGTCCTACGGATCGGACCTGTGCATAAGAGCCCATCGGGCGGACATAAAGGGGAAGCAGTCGAGAAGACTAGTGAGAGTCTTTCCAGTTATGACTGGTATGTAGAATGTTGATTGATTATTATGATTGATGTATTATATTATATTCGTCTATTACCATGATGTGAATAAGTATATGTGAGGAATGTGGAAGTCCTTGATATTGGATATAGCAATGTGCGCCATGAGCGATAGATGAAAGTGAGTTCATGGATTTGTAGCGCGAGTGAGTAGTGTGTACTCCGATGGAGGTGTGTTACCGTAAGATGTGTGGTGAGTGAAAGGTGAACTAGTGTGTGTACGCTTCATGGATTGTAAGGAGAGGTGGAGTGAATAGAAATGGTAGGGTATTATACCAATGTAATGTTATTCTTGTAGGTGTCGGGGACGGGCCGCAGAGCCACCTCGAGGAGCACAGGGGATAGGCCAGCATAGGGCCGGAGGCCACACATAGGCCAGAAGTGAGGCTGTCAGTGCAGGACAGTAGAGGCACATAAAGTCGTGGCAGTCAGGCCACGGACAGGGACGTAGATATGAGAGTGAATGAGATACTATATTGTTGCCATGTTGATAGGCTAGTGAACTGATATTATGTTGTTGCCATGTTGATGGCTATGGAAATAATAATGTGTTACTGCCCTGCGGAGGTGCTAGGGGAGTGCTAAGGTGTATGACAATAGGAAGGTGATATTGAGAGACTGCGGTGCCAGTGAATCATTAATGTACTATTAAGACCCTGAGGGGAGAGGCTGAGGCCGAAGTGCCTTTAGGAGTAACTACCGGATTGTGGATCCGAGGGAGCGTGTGTGTGAGAATAAGGCCGTTGTACGGCAGTCATTTCAATAATATAATGTATGTAATTGCGCTATTATATGTATAATTATGTTTAATAAATGTGTGAGTCTGATGGATTGTTTTGTTAAGTGTTAAACTTGTTTGTTCGTGATTGTCGTTGTGTCATAAACTATTACATCTCCCAGTCTGGGATTTGTGACAGGTAAATCTCAGACAACCAAGGTCGTGTTTTACCTGCACCAGTCATACTACCGTGCACAGCTAAAACTTAGTAAAAATATGGCAAAAAGAAAAGCTGTACGTAGCAAGGCCCCTCATAAGAAATATGTGAGTGTGCATGAGAAAACCCGGCATAAGTCGGCAACATGACATTTTGAGTTCTGTACATATAATAAAAGACAAGACATTTCTGATAAATTGAAGACAATGACCCCTCTAAAACAAGATTTTGAGAAAATGGCATTTAATCCTATAAGTGGCAATAGCTAATTGACCAAGTAATATTGGAGTGATTGCTGTTAGGAGACCGTAGTCTAATAACTAAGCAGTTATAGAGATAGTGAGTAGTGTTCACTGCTCATCTACAGTTTACCCTGTAACATGCCACGGTCCCCCAGCAACAGCCAAGTCGGAAGTTTTTGGATCTTGTTAGGAGACCGTAGACTAATTACAAAGCCGTTATAGAGATCATAGTGAGTAGTGTTCACTGCTCGTCTACAGTTTACCCTGTAACATGCCACGGTCCCCTAAACAACAGCCAAGTTGGAAGTTTGTATCGGGCTCATATTTTCACTTCAAAGCCGTTTTTCTCAAAATCAGCTCTGCCGACTTAGGTAGCGTTTATAGAGACGGCGGGTTTCGGGAAATCGCACGCTTGATTCGACCCGAGAGAACTCGCGCGAGGAATGTTACTCAATATGCTTTGTAAGTGTACATAGACAACTCGTGTCTCTCGAGGCGGCAATTTTGCCGACCAGCGCGGGAAATTACCAGAACCAATTGTGTGTTCTTGTTCCGCGTGAGTCGCGCGGGAGTTGTGTTGGCTGTGTACTTTTCTTGGCTTCACGATGGATGTTGACCTCGTCTTTCCTTTTCCCGCCTTGCTATGAACACCAACCGCGCGAGTGATTCGGCGCGAGTTTTCTTGCGCGAGTAACCATCTCGCGGCAACCCGCCTACCCGCTTTCTCTATAAACACGGCCTTATACCGGGTTTTCTCAGGCACACTCACATATTACCGAAACGCTTCACTAAAACGCAAAGAAAAGAGGAAGACAACTCTAACCTTTGGTTAGAAATCTTTTTCAGGAAAAGAAGAAAACAACAAGAACGGAAGATGGGAAAGAAGAAAGTTTCTAACCGATTTGTCTTCCCATTCTCTTTGCGTTTTAGTGTATGGTTTAGGTATCATTTCTCACATGAGATTTTGCTACGTGCGAAGTTTTTTTGCTTTGTTTTTTTTTTTTGGCTATATTTTGACTTTGCTTCAAGTCTTGCTGTGACTTCATAGATTTTCTCTGTAGTTTTTGGATTTCACAAATAAAACTACTCAGGTACAGCTGAGTTCGTATCTAGAACATGAATATAAGCAAAGTTTATTCCTAAGTGAATATTTTGTTGTAAAGCCCATAGCGCAAAGGGTCAAATCTGGTTTGCTTTGGTTTTTGTGAACTGTGGAGTTTAACGGGACCTCGCGCACTAGTGAGATTGAAACAAGTCTGTGTCAATAGTTGATTCAAAGGGCGTTCAAGTTCGAGTCAAAATCAACACAAAACAGAATTAACTCAGTGGGCTACTAGCTTAGGAGAGCAGAAAATTAAAAACGTCATTTTACTCGTGAACATTTTCAGACAAAACAAGGTATTTAATATTTTTCAATAATCTCAGTGTTACTTGCGTAAGATTGTAAGGAGCTTTACATAAAGTCCAAAACCAACTGAATTAAATTCTCCCTTAAATAAAATTGAAACAATGCTAATTGGGCCAAAGATTTGCTTGAATGACACTTCCGGCAATTGTAGAAATCTCAAACTAAATAAGTATCAGTATTCTGCTAATGACAGGCCATTAAATGTGGCAAACTCCGGCATAACAGATCCCACTGCATCCCTAAAAATGACAACAAACAAAATGTTATTTCTAGTACATACGTACAATTGCCAAATCAATTTGGGTCATAGCAGGGACAAATGAAAAGTACGAGAAAGTCTTTGTCTGTCCAGACAAACTTAAAATGTGGCCAAACACGAAAAACAAAAAATATAATTATTTGGCGAAGTTCAGCAACAGCAAACAACAAGAAAACTACACAAGATATTTCACACACACACTAAAAAGACAAAAGAAATTAAAGAAGTTTTTGGTCGCTCAGGGCGTTGGACGGCAGTCGCGGATCTACTATGAAACCAGCGAAGCTCAAGCTTAAGGACCCCCAGTCCCGGAGGGTGCATGAAGAAATTTTTGTATGAGTGAATTTTGGATGTTGCCCTATTGTTGCTGGTTGCGAATGGGCCACATAAAAATTCAAACTTCAGGATCCCAAAAATGTAGATCAGCCATTGTTCGTCAGGTAGATTTTTTTTTTTTTAATTATCATCATTTAATAGAATAATTGAAACAGCTTTTGATTATTTTTTTGAAGTCAGACTAGTTCAGCAGTGTGTAAATATTTTCCCAAACCCTCACTGCCATGACGTCACTGACCCAGATCAGGATGGACAAAAGACTTACTGCCCCTTGTAGGCTCTTTCGTCATGCTTATTCACAGCAAACATCTTTATTCGAACGATACCTGCGTCACTAACTTAAGAAACGTGTACACTTCCTTCAATGTGATGTGACATAGGACCTTTTCTTTCTTTGTTTCATTATGAAATCTACCCTGAACTAAAAGTGTTTATGTCGTAAAAATTCTCTGTGCACATATAGGTTAGAGGTGGCGTCTGTGTTCTTTGTCACGGACAAAGACAACAAAAGATAAAAGAAAAGAAAAACCCCTGTAGTTTGTCACATGATAAATTTTCATTGTTTGCAATGATCAAAAGGCAGTAAGGCAAGAATGTAGCATGCAGTGGTGTTTCACGTGCCTTTTGATTATTATTAAAATGTCATTATCATCATCATCATTGCTATAAATCAGGGGTCCCCAAACTTTTTTCACAGAGGGCCGGATAACTGACAGACTTACAAGCGCGGGCCGCATAAGCGTTGTCCATCCCGTAGCTCTAGATATCCCTGGTTTTATCAAATAATATATTCTTAAGCTCGACATACAGACACACACACACATACACCATTCACGGAAAATCTCGTAGGTGAGTGAGGTGGGTCTCATTGAGAACTTCTTCTCAGAATGATATGCCTTGGTGTTTAAGCTTGTTGTGTATGACTGAGTTTCTCTATCCCTTCGTGTCTGTAAGGGAAAGAAAGAAAGAGAGACAGAGATAAACAAAGAGAGAGAGAGAGAGACAAAGAATGGGAGAGACTGAGAGAGAAAGTCGAAGAGACAGAGACACACACGCACGCACATAGAGAAAGAGCAAATTATCCTAGTTTTTTTTCTTGCTTGGAGGGGGGAGGATGAGGTTGGCGAGGTTGAAGAGAGCTTCCAGAGGCGTCACGAGGAAAGAACGATTAGGAATGCGTACCATATATTTTTTTTATATACTAGATGAACGTTTCTGGTGCGATGGGCTTACTACAGGGAGTCAAAACAAAGATCATTGTATTTTACATTTTTACAACTTTTATTTAAAAATACCTGAAAATTGAATCAACACAATCGGTCGATACAAAAGCGATTGGACTGGATTAGTTGACACTTAAGAAAATTAATTTTATGATTTTTGAAAATGTCATTTAGGCTGTAAAGTCGAGCAAAAAAAGGGGCGAAATTTATTGCACCACACTGAATTACTCCCGCCACTATTTTTTTTATATTTTATAATGAGATTATGAGTTAAACAGCTTGTATTCTTGCATCTATTTGGTGTTCTGTGAAATAATCACCTAGCCGGACATTTTTACTATGAAAATATCCATCTGGAGAGAACTAACTCGGCAGGAGGGCACTCCCCCCCCCACCCCCACCGCAGATGGACCCCCCTAAAGTGGAGCCCTTTGTAATACCCCTATCGCGTGACTCAAATGGAATTCCTCCCAACGATTTGATAACTCCTACACTGGATACCGAAATGACATCATAATAATTATGCACTTGCTTTGCAAGATCTGATTTCCCTTCCCTCATTCTTGTGGCCAGGTTAGAAAGACACATAGTCATGGCATTTCATCATCTGCAGTCGAGCGTGCACAGTGAAAATCTAGATGCAAGTGCGGTTTTTTAATGGTTACAAAGATGTGTGAATTTCACGACAATCTGTGTCCCTGGATCACTGAGCGTGACCTTGATTTTGAATTTAAATTTTAACACGCTGCACATATGGGTTATGCAGGGGGCACGTGGATCTTTCATCTTTCACAATTCATCGTTTACCGTTCAACGATGCAAAAGTAAACTCGTTTCAAGTAACAGTTAGGTCAGTATTACTACTTGTTCAACGTTCAGTGTAAGTGCTCGGCGTTCAATGATCATGAAATGGGAAAGCTCATCATATAAGCTTCAAACGTTCAAAGATTGGTGGTATTGAGCGAGCACTACCACGGCAGTACGACGTAGATTTGCATAGGATTTCAGAGGGTTGGTAGAATTGCCGCAGGAGTCGCTTCCCTACATCGGGCAGACCAAGCAACGTCGGTTCGATGCCGTAACCTGCGCGTCTACGTGGGGACGACGTCAATCCCCTGTGCAAACTTGACGTCAACTCTACGCCGCGGATTTCCCTAGCGTTGCTGGCAGGGTATTCATCTCGAGGAGTGCCTGCGCAAAGACCGTATCGCCAGTTTTGTAACTTTTACAGGAGAGCGATTTGAAACTTTGACAGGAAGTAGCAAAATGTCTGTTTCAACCTTTAAATCCTCTTCAATAATTAATTAGGTCAGTTAATTCAATAATGGAATTCTCATCATGTCAAATGTAGCCTAGTACTTACCAAGCAAAACAGAATATCGAAAAATGTTTCAAGTTAAGGTATTTGCGCACGCACCGCTCGATCATTCTGTTTCCACTGAAATTTCTTGTTTGTTCTGTCTCCATTTTCTGAAAAACTGGAGATCTTTTAGTATGTAGAAGACGTATAACCAAAGCACACTTTGACACTTGTTTAAAATGTGTTGTGGCACTTATCAAGCTGTTTCACGGTTTCGATTTACTCCGTATCATAATAACTATAGCCGGAAACGCTTACGTTAACGTCGAATTTCACAGTTGTGCAGAAAGTGGAGTTGGAACAAACGAGAACTGTGGTTGCAGTTAATTTTGGCAATACAGTGTGTAACTAAATGCCGCGTAATGACCGTCCACTTGCCCGTTCGATCGGTCCACCTTCCTGATCTATTGTTCCAAGTTATGTCTCAGGCTACCTGCGGGTAGAGCAATTATCTCTGACCCGTCCACCTAATACCCCAGCGTCCGAGTTTGGCCATCGTAGAATCTTTGTGCACGTTTTTATGGCTCACGAATTCGAGCTAGCTAGAACCTCCCAGTTTTCCCCTCTGTAATTTTCTGTAATTTTGAGTTTCTGTATATATTCCAGAGCAAATCTGGAGTCGTCAGTCCGCTTGCGATAGACTCACTGCGAGGTCCTGCTCGTGCGAAGCAGTGTACCTGCCTGTAGAACTCAGGCGTGTATTTACAGTGTCTATTAAGGCCTGTATTAAAATTTAGCTCGTAAGGAGCGAGGTCCTGCTCACGTAGAGTGGTGTACCTGTCTGTCGTTCTTATTGTAAGACACAGACGTATATTAACATAGCCTATACGGTGTGTTAAGTTAGCTCGTGTATAGAGCGTTTATGACTTTCAAGTTCGCGTAGGACTTAGTCATAGTAAATTACTGTATTTCTTGCCTCGTCAGAGCATGAAATAAGCTCAGTTAGAGCGGCGTGTGAGTCTAAGCTTAAACTTAAAGTTAGCTCATGTACGCGGTGCATATATTGCACATATCTTAAGTTCTTAAGGAACTCGTTAATTTCCAGTGTTGTACTCGCTTCTTGTGGCAGTGTTAGACCTGTAAGTCTCAACGTGACCAGGCAGGCTTCTGTCCGCGTGTAGAGCATTGTACCCGGCGTGTCTGTTAATTGTGCAGAACAGCGGGAAGGCTAGAGGCCAAGACCATAAAGTATCCTGTGCATATTGTTAGGACATTTCGATCCTGTTATGTATCCTGTGACTGTGACCAGAGCCTTATCAGGACATTAGTTATAGATAATTCTAGTAGTTATCTTGTGGATGTGGACAGTGCTTTTTGTGTGGAGTAAGGGCATATTTGCAATTGAGTGTATCCTGTAATGAATTTAAGAGAACATTATCTTGTGGAGTCCAGTTTCCCAAGAGACCGGACATTCGTCGGTTTGGGACCATCACCGTCAAGTTTACAGATTCAAGATATAGGACAAGTTTAAGTAACATTTTAGTTAGAGTAATTATTGGAAGAGTGTGGATATATTCTGTGTGAAACGTTCTTTGAGTGCAGAGCTGGTGAGATATACAACTACCTTTTTATCTGCGTTTTAGTGTAACATATTATAATCCATTTCATTGTCATTCTATTGTATTAATCAGAAACCTCTTCTTTCAGGGTAGTTAGTTTAGGTTATTGTTGTCACGTTTATTATCTTTGGATCATTGCCATTTTAATATCTGTATGAAATATTTGTCCATCTCTTCTGACACGCTATTTAGACTATTTTACTAACATTAATTAAGCCCCCATCCCACGTGTCCCAATAAATTTATTGTGTGTATAACTGTAAAGCACTTGTTTCCATTGGTGTGTTGTAGTCACTCATAGGCCGGAACATCCCAAGGTTGCAAACCGCATTTGCAGTACCATTGTCTGCACCTGCGCTTTGTGACACAGTGACGTATTTTTGAACGATTAAAATGACGGACGAAAGAGGATGAACGTTGACTTAGGGAACCCTTGCATCCCCAGCCCTAGGGGCGGCTTGTAAAAAGATATTGGCGAATCCAAAGACGACGCTCGATGTGTCGTTAATTCCACGCACTAATAAATTAATTCTACAGATTTTTAATTTTTTTTAGCTCCCTTTCGAAGACACACAGAGAAAGTCATGCTGGCCCTGAGCCAGGTCATTCTATTTGTACATAAGTTTAAAGACTTCCAGTGGCGGATCTACCATGAAACTAATGAAGCTTAAGCTTCAAAGCCCCTAATCCCGGAGGGGCCCTGACGAAACTATTTTTTTACTGAGTGAATTTTGAATGTTGCCCTATTGTTGCTGGTTGGGAATGGGCCCCGTAACAGTTCAAGCTTCAGGACCCCAAAAATGTAGGTCCGCCGCTGGAGAGTTCCACACATACCGTGCTTGTGTGTTTATTATAATGTGTAAATGAGAGCCTGTGGCTGTGCTTTCATGTCAAGGTCTGGCCAGCTCATATGTAAAAGAAATTTTTCATGCATAAAGCTCAAAAGTACATGATGACAGGGTTACAACGTATATTTTTATGGTGTTTGTGAACGATTTGATTGTATGAACCATTTAATTGACATGTCGGAAATTTGCCAAGTTATTTATTCACCGTCAGTCCGTCTGTCTATTTATCTTTCTATCTGTCCTCGCCTTTTGTTGTTGAAATATATTCATCTGTATTTCTCTTTCATCTATGTCATCTGACTCACTCTTTGTCCACAGCCCTCCACGTATCACCTTGTAATTTTCCTATTCGACTCATTCTAATAGTACTGAAAACAAACATAATCTTTCACATGACATCAAACAGTACAGAATCATGTAATGCAGCAGTTTAATATACAATTCCATCATATTTAATTGAATTATTAATTCCTCATACGCCACCCAAAAAATCTGTGATCCACACATGCCAACCTAATTTGGCAATCATGGCTTTCGTTAAAGAAATATGGGGATCTTTCGTTTTCTTACTCTGGCCCAAATGTATGGAATACTCCTCTCTCTCTCTCTCTCTCTCTCTCTCTCTCTCTCTCTCTCTCTCTCTCTCTCTCTCTCTCTCTCTCTCTCTCTCTCTCTCTCTCTCTCTCTCTCTCTCTCTCTCTCTCTCTCTCTCTCTCTCTCTCTCTCTCTCTCTCTCTCTCTCTCTCTCTCTCTCTCTCTCTCTCTCTCTCTCTCTCTCTCTCTCTCTCTCTCTCTCTCTCTCTCTCTCTCTCTCTCTCTTCTCCGAAAGCTTGGAAGATATTTCCTCATTTGAGAAATTCAAAACAGAGCTAAAATCAATTTTGTATGGGAAATATCTACAGATTGACTTATAAGCTTAATGTCTTAATTAAGCCTCGTGTGTTTTATATAGTATAAAGGTATTTTTGTAAGTTCCTAAGAGAGAGAGAGAGAGAGAGAGGAGGGAGAGGGGAAGAGAGAGAGGAGGGGGGGAGGCATTATTGTTTCATTGTAAAGCGCTTCGGTCCGACTTAGTGGAGACGGGCGCTACATGAATGTACTCCATTATTATATTAATTATTATTTTTATTATCATTATTATAGATAATTAATTTCTCAATGCCTGAGCAATTCATACAGACTGATAACATGTGAAATATAGCAATGTACTAATAACAGCCAAAGGGTTATTCCTCGATAAACGGAAGAATCGTTTGATGATGCTTTGGAATATGAAACACTCCTGAAGCTATTTCTTCGGCTGACATACTCATTTTGACAGCATTTTAATTGCCCCCACAAAAGACTTAGCAAATTTGAGGAATATTCGAACCTGGAATAGGTAGCTGACGTAGATATACAAGAAGATACTTTTATGTGGAATGATCCTGACGAATTATATGCCCTTGCGTGTTATGTAACTGTTATTCTTGTATCAAACGACAGCCGCTGAATTATGTGCAAAGGCTCAGAACCGGTTTGCTGGCGTTAAAAAGTTCACGAGGAAGGAAAATCCCAATCCTAAAGGCATTAGTCTCGTCATAAAGATATGCGTGCCTTGGTAAGGAATTCAGCGTTGTGTAACTTTAAATTATGCGCCGGCTCCAAATTTAGACCATGGGGATTTTTGTAACGATTTGTGGTTTTCGATGATGAAATGTCGAGTGTTGCTTGAGGGGGGAAAAAAGTTCAGAGAGAATTTATTCTTTTTGCTATTGCTATGTATCATTACGCCACCAAAACTGAGATGAAGACCACCATGCAACGCTCCGCTGCTATTTTGAGGAAAAGTAGTTTCAAAACTCAGAGAAGTTAGAGTTATTATGATGTCAAATGAAACCAACACAGTGTTTTTGTTTTGTTTTTTGTTTTTTGTTCTTTCTTTGGTGTTTTTCATACATTAGGTTTATGAATAACTTTAGGAAGACATGGCATCATCCGGTACAACTTAAACATGAAAGTATTTTGTGTTTGCTATGTTGTCATCATGTGAGTGTGGAAGATTTTGAGTTTGAGTTAAGAGTTTTTGGGTTTTACGGCGCGTCGGCATGACAACGGCCACATTACGCCTTTTACCGTCTGTTTGGGTACACGTTCTTTATGTTTGGTACTCAGATCTTCAGCAAATTTAAATTTCAAAAATAGAAATAAATTGTTCCGTATACATTTTATCACATTGGCAAAATTCTCACAAAATTTGTTTTCTATGGATCTAAAAAAAAGTTTTGTAAATGAGTACAAAAGTTTTTCAGTCAATTTGTAGATACATTTTATCATTATTGGTAAAAATTCTCAAAAAAGTTCTTTCCTTGGACCTAAAAATAGTTTCGTAAACAAAAGTTTTTCAGTCAATTTGTAGATATATTTTACCACATTGGCAAAATTCTCAAAAGTTGTTCATTCAGTATAGATCTGAAAAGAGTGGTAAATGTGTATAAGAGTTTTTGAATCAAGATGGTCGTGGATTTACCAGGTATTTCATGTGAATAAAAGAGTGGGAACTACTTTAAAAGTTCACTAATGTTACTAACATTCCAACGACTGAAAAACCATAAGGTGGTGGGTGAGGGAATGGTAGAGTGGACTTTACATAGACTCCCTTTGCGTGACGTCTATAATGTTATGTCTTTACGCCTTTGAGTTTGAGTTTAGGTTTAACGGCTCCTAGGCCATTGCGCTTTTCATGGTTTATTTTGGGTATTTTATTTATGTTTCGTATTCAGAGCTTCATCAATTTAAATTTCACGAGTGGAATTAAATAGTTTCGTATAAATTTTATCACATTGGTAAAGTTCTCAAAAGTAGTTTTGTATGGATCTCAAAAGAGTTTTGTAAATGAGTGCACAAGTTTTTAACTCAAGTTGTAGATCCTAGCCTCTCTCAGAAAGGACAAGACGTGTTGTGGGTCTATGCCAGACGTAACAACAGTTGATCACTGTCCTGTGTCAACAGTTGTCTAAAGTACCAGAAATTCTGGTTTCTTCAGCAGTTTCTCAAATTTCCATATCGTTGTAACCTCAGAATATGCATTGCGTCGCCTTACGTCAATATTTTATACAATCACGTTTAAAAATACTATTTATTTTCCTGACTGAAACATTTATTCATAATGAATATTGTACAAGGGAGTAATCATTATATTTTACAACCTGCCCTTGCTGTTTGTTTACATAAGGCAATAATCTTATATAATAATCTTATGTCAGAACTGAGTACAAGAAACATCACCCATCTGTACGCGCTAGTTCGTCATTATGACACAGGATTCCTTTACGAGTTACACAACACAAACATTTCAGATTGCATTGAACAACATTTCTGTTGCTTGTACATATATGTATTGTATCAGTGCTATTTAATCTTGATTTTTCATTGCCCAAAATAAGTCTTACTTTTTTTTAATATGAAAATCTTATTTTACTTATTTACATTCTAAAATGCAAAAAAAGTGGAGAACATTTGGGTGCCAAGGGGGGGGGGGTGTGAGGGGGTATATCAATACTATGTAGGCCATATTTACTTAAACCTGACATCACCGTCCTTTAAAGAAATGTCTTATATTTCCAGCGTTAAAAATTAAAAGATAATTAAGCATTCAAAAGAAGACGAATAGTAAACATTTGTTCATGTGCAGGCCATTTTCCTGAGGCCAGACATTAATTTTAAAACATCACTCGTGATCTACCTGTTGAAGCATTTTTATAAATGAGACATTGTCGATACTTGTGAGGACTGGGACATTTGCCAAAAGGTATCAGCAGTACAAATAGGCTGAAACAGTTTCAAGCGGTTGGAATGTTTTTATTTTTTTTTTTTTTTGTATTTGCTTTCCTGGTCACATTTTTTTTTTTTGTTAAATTTTGTCAAGTCTTACATGTCACTGTGTCATTTCTGGTTTCCAGGTCGTGGTAAAAAAGTGTTTTTCAAATGAATTGATAAGAGTAAAAACACACATTTTATTTATATATATATACATACACACACGTATGTACACACACACACCCACTTTTACACACACACACACACACACATATGAGCGCACACATAAAGAAAAACAAGGCTGGGGAACTTGCCAAGAATGTAAGAAAGAAATAGAGTAGAAGGTATCAGAGCTGTCTTAAGACCATTATGCCCCCCTCCCCCCAGGGCATATTCTTTTGTAATGCACTGGGTTTTTCTGCCCGTGTCAAAAACTAATATAAGTTTGCATGCATGGGGGCCTCCTAACCCAATGGTGCCCCCGGGGCAACTACCCAATGTGCCCGTGCCTTATGACGGTCCTGGAAGGTATGAAGAATGAAAAACTAAAAAAGAAAAACCGAAAAAGGTGAGAGATTTCCAGAAATGGAGAAACGGAACAAAATTAGGACAGCCAAAACAAACAATAACAACACGTGAGAGGAAAACAACAACAAAGATATGTAAATACAAACAAAGAATACAGATGATGCAATTTGTGGGAAAATCCGATTTTTTTTTTTCATCCAGCGAACACGAGGTCTTTACCACAAGGGGATAGGTATTGTTAATCTCCTCTAAAAAAAAATAATCGATTTCTTCACTTGAAGTAAAAAACACAACTGGAAAGGATTGTGTGAGACAGTGGTTCTCAGCCTTTTTCAGGCAATCGCCCCTTCAGGCACCAAGTTTTCGGTCATTTTTACAAATTACCTTTGAGAAGGACAAAAAAAAAAAAAGCAGAAAAACAAATGAATGACTTTCTTCGTCAGACTTAATAGTAACGATATTTTGAAAACATTTTTAGCCTTTACTTTTCAGAGTTTAGGCCACTACTTTAATCCCAACCTGCAAGGCTGTTAAAGGCTACAAGCATACCAAATAATGCAATTTTGGTAAAAAAAAAAAAAAAAAAAATTAAAAAAGAAGTCGAGTTACGATATTTTACCATGTGACCCTCGTGATATAATTGTTCATAATATCAACGTACTAAAGCTAGGGGATGAACATGTAAAAACGAAAAAGTCATGACATCGAGATTAAAATTTATGAAACAGCCTTAATTTTATGCGGTAACACGTCGTCACGTCTATTTGGGACAAAATCCACTCTTTAATATTATTTGTTTACAATATTTCCGAGCTGCATATAGAGGACATGCGTTCATTCGTCTAGCAGCGAGAAGCATCTACCGAGTCAAGATTCAAAACTGGTCTTAAAACCCACCTTTTTAAAAAACACTTTCAGTCGTGAAGTCTCATTCCCAATCCATTTGCTGTTTTATCGTTTAATTTCTCTCTTATAGTATGTTATGTGTGTGTGTGTGTGTCTATGATGTCTAGCAGAGAGAGAGAGAGAGGGTGAGAGAGAGAGAGAGAGAGAGAGAGAGAGAGAGAGAGAGAGAGAGAGAGAGAAAGAGTGAGTTGCAGATGGAGAGAACACGACTTTCTGTAAAGCGCCTAGAGCAAATTGTTTGGATTGGGCGCTATATAAATGATCTTCATTATTATTACTATTATTATTATAGTAGAATTAAAAAGTATGATCGGAAATGTTCGTTCTTCGTCTCTCATTACACATTGTTGGACGAAACCGAGGCGTTCTCACTGTGAGAACGCCTCGGACGAAACTCAACTTCAACGCATCTTTTGTATTAAGCTAGGAATGAAGTCTTTGCACCGACTCCAAGTGCAATTATTAATGTAATCCAAATCTAGAGATACGGGTGGCCTTGGTACAAAGTATTGGCAAGATTCATCTTGCTTGGGTTGGGTAGTTACTGTATTCATAGTAATATACCTACTTTCTGTTATTTTGTATTAGTGTGATCAGAATGATTATTATAGTGTGGCTATAAGCTACCTTGGCAGTTGGAAATCGTAAAGAGCAGGCCGAAAGGCCGCTGCCCGGGCAAAATTGAAAATTGAAATTAATAGATTAAAAGTTATCCATAAACCCCGCCCCCCCCCCCCCGCCAGAATTTATTATTCATTATTAAATATATATTGTTATTAATAAATATTCAAATATTATTTGAGTTGTGTGTTGTGTGAACTGATGTGAGTTGTGAACTGCTGTGAGTTGTGAACTGTACTGTTGTGAGTTGTGAAACAGTTTGTCTTGGGAGAGAGAGAGAAAGAGAGAGAGAGAGAGAGAAAGAATGAGAGAGAGAGAGAGAGGGGGAGAGCGAGAGAATGAGAGACACAGAGAGAGAGAAAAAGAGAATAATAATAATAATAATAATGTATAGCATTTATATAGCGCATATCCATTTAAAATGCTCTATGCGCTTTACAGAAACAACATGTCAACCACAGAGCAGAATGGAGCTGCCCGACGAAGCGCTCAACACACTGCACTGCTTCTTTCTCTCTCCCTGTCTCGCTCACTCTCTCTCTCTCTCTATCTCAGAGCAAATTGTAACGCAGCCTGTTAGGCGCAGTTCACAACTCACAACAGTACAGTTCACAACTCACAGCAGTTCACAACTCACATCAGTTCACACAACACACAACTCAAATAATATTTGAATATTTATTAATAACAATATATATTTAATAATGAATAATAAATTCTGGCGGGGGGGGGGGGGGTTTATGGATAACTTTTAATCTATTAATTTCAATTTTCAATTTTGCCCGGGCAGCGGCCTTTCGGCCTCCTCTTTACGATTTCCAACTGCCAAGGTAGCTTTAACGTGCGCAACGTGCACACGGGCCCTCCGAAATTTTTCGTCCTTATCCGAGAAGACTAGGTACTCGATCCTACCCCCCAATAGGACCAGGGACTTGAAAATATGAGAAAAATCCAATTTCCAACATGCCTGCACTGCCCGGATTTAGAACCCGGGACCCTTGGCATGAGAGGCGAGCACCTTGCCTCTAGACCACCTTGTCCCCAATGAATGAGAGACAGAGGGAGGGAGAGAGAGAGGATGAGTTGCAGATGGAGAGAACAAGACTGTCTGTAAAACGCCTTGAGCAACATTGGTACTGGGGACTATTTAAATGATCTTCATTACTATTATTATTTTATTTTTAATAATATTATTATTTTTATTATCTAGTTCTATTTCTGTTGTAAACTGAAGTGAGCATTTGAATGTGCCCATATCCTTCGTGCCTTTCAGAGGAATAAAAGTTGAACTTCTCAGGGACGAAACAAATGATTATTTATTACCACGTATCTTTTTTCCTAGACAACTATATAAACAAAAATATGTGAAACGCTGACTCTATTTTCTAAAAAACAATTAAAATGGACTTGGACCATTCTGCTTTCCACTGGCACAATTAAGAACACAAAAAGCCAAGTGTCTTTGCTTTAAAGATATCTTCTATGTTGGTTCAATTAGTTGATAGAATGCCAAAAAATCTGACATCTGATACCGGTTTTCCCGACCATGAGTGACGCGTCTTGCGCATTATAATTTCCTTCCTGTTTGAAAAGGTTACACACCCCCGATTTGCACACCTCACGACCGCACCATTAAATACGCCCCTTTTCAAAGACCTTGAATCAACAATACAGTGTACTCTAGAGTGTACTGCATGCAAATCGGGCGACAGAACGTACCTTGTCCTATAATATTATTGCCGCAATCTGACACCGTCCTTGAAGCACCGTCTGAGCGGATAAATAATAGAGTATCGTGTGCAGAGCAGAGCTATAAATTGGCGTGCTTCGAAAAAAGATTGTAAAAGCGAAATAGCAAAATTTTACTGGAACCCAAAAACACATTACATGTGTCGCCCTGCCCTATACTTGATTCATTTTCCATTTGTGAGGACGAAAAGAAGTCATAACTGGCGCGAAATTAGAACCTGATTGGAAAGATGGAAAACATTTTCATTCTATAAAACGATTTGACCCAGATTGGCGTATACGGTGTTTTTTGGTACCACGGCAAAGCAGCCAGTGTTAATATCAGCAGCATTCACACTTGATTTATTCTCTGACAGATTAAGAGTACATCCCGCCAGTTCGGGGGTTAGTTTGTTTGTGTTATTTCTTAGGAACCATCTGTAAAGTGTTGTGTACGCTCGGAGAGGGAATGACACAGGAGATAGAGAGAAAGAGAGAGAAGAGGGGAAAGGAAAAGAGAGAGGGAGAGAGAAGAGGGAGATAGAAAAAACAAGACAGACAAAGAGAAGCAATACGACAAACAAGACAGAAGGGAAGAGAATGGTAGAAAGAGAGAAGGAAACGAGTGAGAGAAAGAGAAGAGAGAGAGGGAGAGTTGAGAAAGAATGAGGCAGGCAGAAGGAGAGAATGAGAGAAAGGGGTGGGGGGGGGGAGGTGGAAGTAGACCAAAGTAACATGAGAGTACACAATGGGCAATGGGGTTTCTGTTTGAGGCACACTAACAAAAGGCGGAAGGGGGGGGGGGGACTTTGGTAAAGAATATTGATGTCAAAATGTATTCTTAGTGTTTTAAAGAAGATTCTTAAACGATTAATACAGATAGTATATGGATAAGTAAATGTGTTTAGTGAGAACTTCTGGGGCCCTAATCCCTGAGAGGCCCTGAAGAAACTTGTTTCAATGAGTGAATTTTGGGTGTTGCCCTATTGTTGCTAGTTGCTAAGGGGCCCCCATAACAGTTCAAGCTTTAGGGTCCCAAAAATGTCGGTCCGCCACTGTTCAAGCCATTGTTTCCATGAAGCAAATATAAGATTTTTGTCAGCTGTTTCTGTTAAGCTGCCAACCCTATGTTACATTTTGCACTAGACTGAAGATATCTGTACATCTCTCGGGGCCGAGGGCTTTTTATTGTGGGTTTACCGGGAGATGCTAACATAAAGGCAGAATCACTTAACTTACAAAATGACGAATCGTGAGTGTGCAGAGGCCAAGGTTATAAAGGCCAGGGTGTCAATACTCTATTTAATGATAATGCTTTTGAACTTCTGTATAAGGTCGCCAGATCTTTATAAACTTACATAGAGTCTGTTATAAAGTTATGTATATAAACAACGTGAAGCGCAAACTGGTGCACTGCAAAAAGAGGAAATTGTTATGAATACAAAGGGATTTAACGTTTTAGTTACAGAGCACAATACATGGTCGTAGAACTGCCTGATACCTGGTACTTCTTTGAGTTTTAGGCAGGGGCCTTATATTATGTGTGCAATATTAGTCTCATACATATGTATTATATAGCAGTATATTAACCCTCTAGTGTCGGGATACTGAGTGCCTTTTCCAAAAATTCTAAAACATGCAGAGCAGACATTAAACTGTCAAATAAATGCAACATAAAAATATTATAACAATTCCTTGCTGATAAATTAGACTGTTTCACAGAATACAGCACTGGGCATCATAATAATATGACGCGTTTCAAACATGGAGCATTAGCAACGAGAGAGTTAATATGGATAACATTAAGATCAGCAAGTCGCGACCTTAGGTCTTGTTTGTTCCAATTCCACGTTTTGCAAAACCCAGAAATTTTACGTTAAACATTTTCCGACCTTAGCAATTATGACAAGGAGAATCTATACTATATATATTTGTGGACTTGAGATTTTTCGTTGCAAAAGGCTTCTGAACCACTCAACACTCAGACTTCAGATTTTATATGGTGCATCAGAATGGATGTAAGGGTGCACAGTTTTTAATAGAAGTCTCAGATCGATGTAGTTTTTTTTTTTTGGAAATTTATTCTTTCGCCGTCATTTAGATCTATTTCGAGTCATGGTTCGCCATTTTAAGGTTTCGTTATCACTTCTGCGATGTGTTCACTATCAAATACACTAACCTGTGCGCAACTCATGCTATTGTACGTATGCGCAGGGTGTCAACTCACAAAGGCAGAGCAGTAAGACTTATTTAAAAACAAACAAACAAAAATGAAATAAACAAATTAATAGGAACAGGCCAGATGAAGCAGGTCCATAATAACCACCCAGAACTGAAACCAATATTCAAATCGATTTATCCCGGGCAGGGTCGGGGACCTCAGCTAGTATAGAATAAATCGGGACTGTTAAACAGCTTGATAAGCGCGACAACGCATTTGAAATAAGTGTCAAAGTGTGTATTTGATCTACCACTTCTACATACTAAAACATCTCCAGGTTTTTGTTGTTTTTTTAGAAAATGGAGATAGAACAAACAAGAACTAAGGTCTGGAATCTGTGGATAAATTTGTATCTGGTGTCTGTCTGTGCGGAAGTTTGCATGGGTGAGACAGCATGCAGGTTTGTTTGTAGCTATGCTTACATGGATGTGTGTGTGTGTGTGTGTTTGACTGTGCATGTGTGATAAATATAAAAACATACACACTACACACTGTGCTTTACTGATCTCCAGTTTATGGGAAGAAGCCAGTAGATAATTCCCCACAGTTTGTAGAGATAACATTGCGTAAGTCACAAGGTTTCATATTTATGGGTATAATTTATCTTTTTTTAGAAACGTCCCATTCGAAAGGGGTATTCTGCTGCAACTTCCACGTTCGTTTTGAATATTTTAGCGTAATGTTGTTCTTCATTAAATACTGTTGTATTTCTGACGAATGTGATGGTGATGAGGAGGAGGATAATGATGATGATGATGATGATGACGATGATGATGATGATGGTGTTGCTGTTGTTGTAGACAATATGATTGTTTCTGATGTTGGGTCTCTGGCATTCTAAACGGTTTCGAAGAAAGAGGAAAATTACCACAAACTTTAAAGGGACACATATGATCCATCGTGAAAAACATAAGTAAGACCAACAGATCAGTATGCAGCTTGTTATAGATGGCAAAAAGTACACGCCTTGTGTTATCAACGTTTCTTTTTTCAGACACAGAGACAAAAAGAAACGAAGTTATCACTGAGACGTTATCAATAACCAAGGACAGGAAGCAAAAATGATCTATGATTATCGCTCTGAGCTGTAATACTAGATCTTTCTGCACTTGCTTAAGGAACAAAGACAAAATATGGCAAAAGAAAAAGTTTGCAACATACAGCCTTTTCTTCTTCCCACACTTTGACTTTGCTTTAAGTCTTCCTGCGACCCAACAGATTTTTTTTTTTAATAGTTATTTGCTTGACAAACAACACACCAACATGCTGCGGTGTTATCAGCAAAGTTATCGTTGAGCCACTATGAGTAACCAAGGGGGGGGGGGGGGGGGGTTGATTTCCATGATTACTTGTCTGGGTTGTAATTTTAGATTGTTCTACACTAACATCAGATACAACAGACCAGTGTGCTCCAGTGTTACGGAAAAAGACAGTATATGCCAATCCAGGCCAAATTCAGTTTTTAAACCATTTTACAGAATGGTATACGCCCCATCATTCTGTGTGGGTTGTAACTTTAATACCACCACTAAGTTTCTTTGGTTTCCACAAAAGGGAATTTAAATCACATTATAATGGAACTAGAGATGAACAATAAGCACTTAAAATTCCGTGACTACGTGACCAAAAAATTATTAAACTTTGTGTACTGGGTCAAATTTGAACGGTCAGGTACGTGGACACATCCATTTTCGACAAAATTCGGTCGGGAATATATATTTATTTACTTTTTTCTTTTTTTTTTTAAGCCGCGAAAAAGACGCAATCGGAAATTTTTGAAATCTTTCTCTTCTCTTTACATATTGAGAGAGCCGTATATGAACAATTTAATGTCAGAAGATTTGCAAGACATCATGAGAGAAACACGGGGGCTGCTGGCAGAGAATAAAACAATGCCCAGCGTGAAATGGTTTTTTTTTTTTCTCCAGAAATACTGTTGGGGTATACTGTCTTTTGCCACCGCACGGCAGAATGTGATACAGGATTTGACCCAGTATGGTATTTATCTGGAGTATTGAGATTACCAGCTTACGACGTAGTAGAGTTTACAGAAACTGACACCTTGTTTCTTGATTGTTCTATCTCCATTTTCTGGAAAACTGGGGTCTTTTAGAAAGTGGAAGAGGTATCTCTATAAATAAGTGAAGACTTTGAAACTTTGTGCTCTATAGGTATAAAAACGGCTGGATGTAAAATCGTGAAATTTTCTGTGCTCAGACAGAACGAGTATTACTAGGTTTTTACGATATCTGACTGCAGATTAAATATTGCAACGAATTTCTAAAAATAAAACTAAATATAGTTCATTAAATTTTTCCTAGCGTGTTTTCATTCTTTTTCACCGCCCGATATTTTTCGTTCCGCCATATCGTTTCGCGATTTTTATAAATCTAGCAAAGTTGGCAAAGTTAGCAGCAGCATTTCACAGACCTATGCATGTTGTAAATCGCAGTCATTCACTTAAGCCTGTACACAGGCTTTTAGACATTTAATCTGACTAAAAATAATAAAAGATTTATGTTAGGCATAATAAGCACAGACTTTCAGTCGGTCTAAATCAAACATCAAAATGCCTGCCACCAATCCGCAAAAAAATGAGCATGGTTTGGCCTAAACTTAAAAATCTGGGCACCACCTCATGTCCGTCAAACGAAAACAAAGCGGTAGGCGTTTACCATGTGCTCAATCTTGAGATTTTAGTTACGTTTGTGCTTCTTGCCTAGGCGTGTTGACCCACAGTTACAAAAATCCTACATCTTTATGCAAAAGTCAATATAGTTTTGTTTAAAATAGCGGCGATCGACGTCCGCTTACTGACAGACAATAATAGGTTTAGGCTAGGCGATCGATGTTCACTTCGACTACTCGGACTAGAGGCTAGGCCAGGCGGGAGGAGTACCTTACTCGAGCGCCACTTTTTTATAAAAAACCCTATATATTTTTTCGGTACTTATTAATTTTGTTAGTTTATCCAATTGTCATTGGAAAAAAAAGCAATGATTGATATGTAACGACGTGAGGGTCTAGTCAGTTTGTATCATCGCGGCCGTAGGCCGATGTTCGTCTGGGCAGTAGTCAGATTGACATATCAGGGAGAGCCGCCGGGGTAGCTATATACTGGCGCTCGAGTACGGAACTCCTTCCCAGCATACCATGAGAAAACACGGAAGTCCTGACATCCAGTCCAACCAACGTTTTTGGGGCATGTTTGAAAGTTAACTATTTAAAATATGTCACGTGTTTTCTCATGGTATGCTGTATGTGGCATTGTCACGCACAGGAAAGAAAGATGCTGTGCACATCCTCTCACAAAGTGGAACAACCAGCAACGTCGTGTACAGAGAAATTTTTGACTGAGTGGCATCTCATCAAGGTAATAACATTTTCTTTGATTATCACTATGTTACTTTAACTTTCATCACTAACCACTAACCCCTCCAACCCGTTCATTGAACGGGTAAACATGCTTGTATTATATATATTCCAAATGCACACTTTGACATCTTTTTGAAAAACCTGTGTGGTATTTTTCAAGCTGTTTCACAGTTCCGATTTGTTTTAACTCCGTATCATAATAAATCGTTTAACCGTTTAACGTCGAATTTCTCGTTTGAGTAAATCCAGGAGTTTGAACAAACAAGAACTAAGGTCCAGAGATGTCCCGCCTGTACTTTTATCAAGGCAGTGGCTCTCAAACTCTTGAATCAAGGGGCCGAATGTTTTCAACAAGGCGGCGATTTCATGCGTCTTGGCGACATAATGCGAGAGTTTTCTGGACACCTGAGGGTCCACAGAAATCACTCTGAGACTCATTATGTCTGAGGTTACAGCGCGCCTGACAAAAAGAAAACATACAGATTATACCAGTTACTGTACCAGGGCAACCCATTTAACAAAAAAATCCCACTGATAACAACAAAAATATTGAGTCAGTATTTGCACAGTGATAGGACTCTTGGTGTGCCCAAAATAGGCTCCAAAAAATCCATGTAGATTTATTTTCAAATACAGTTATCGCTGGGTTATGTTTAGATAGGAACATGGCAAGAATACGTACCGTGTCAATGTTATCAGATAGTTCTCGTCGTTATCAACACTGGACGTTACAAGTGGAGAAGGGTCGGCATGATCTTAAGGAATAAATCGTGTATTCGATTATTATAATTCTTTTAATGCAAAATGCCCCCTCCACCCCCACCCACCCCCCCCCCTCCTCACCCTTCCCCAGGTTCACCCATCTTGTCCTTTTCAGTATCAACTCTCTCCTACTGTTTCATCTTCAGGTCTCCCAATTACTTCAAGAAATTAATTTTAAGAAGAAGAGTTCACATAATATTCTGGATGATCTCTGTAGTTTCACAATTGCCAAAAAACAACTACAGGCATGTTCAAGCACTAAAGCTATGAAATATGTTTTTTCCTCACATTTGTCTTTTCAATGTTTCAAAATATGAGAAAAAAAAACAAATAACGAAAACAGAGGAGATGGACATAATGGGGAAGGAGCAGAGAGAGAGAGAGAGAGAGAGAGATAGACAGATAAAAAGAAAGACAGGCAATGAGACATGCAAACAGACAGGCAGGCAAGTACGTAGACAGACATGGATAGAGACAGACAGACACGCAAACACACAGACAGACACACAGATTGACAAGCACAGATATGGGAAGAAAGAGTTTGTTGCATACTCATAATTTTCCACCAATTTTGTGTTTGAAATTCGGCCAACAACAACAAAAAAAAAAACCATTGCATGTGGTATCGAATATGACATTTAGATTCATTTCCTTCCTGTTGATTCATCACCCTGGACAAAATTTAGAACTGGTATTTCATATAGATATGATGGATGTTTGAGAAAGTTACTCATCCCAACGTGACACATTGATTAAACTGAGACACATGTCGCAATCACACCGTCCCATCTGCAGTGTGTGTCATCTTCACCTGAAGTTGAATGCAGCTATTGTCATGGGTAATTCTCAAAGAACTCAATAGGACAACTAAAACTCACTTCATGATAAATTATTCATAAGGACTTATCTTTCATTAACATAATTATTCATTCTTAGATATTTATCTGCGACTCGAGTGTTTGACATGAAAAGAAGCCAATGGATTTTAGTATTTTGAATGGCTAGTTAGCATAATCGTGCCCTCACTCATATTGTTTGAGTCATCTTTTCCAAACAAAGACTTTAATAGGTATGGGTTAGATATAGAGTTAGATGTGAGGAAAAAGCCTATTTTACTTTAACGCCATTTCCCTTTAGATTATTGTTCATGACAGACAGGAAAATAGTATAAATGCTGATTCTGCATGAGTTCAGGGCAGAAATAATAGAATTATTACTCCCCCCCCCCCTTTTTTTTAAAAAGATTTTTAGCTATGGAAAATACGGATATTTTGCCAAATAGATGACGATACGGAAGCAAGGATCACTGAGCCATAGACCCGAGGTCAACTTACTGTTTTTCAGTCACCCACATAACGTCCTGTCATGATGTCGTGGGTGGTGCAACAGTACCTCCAAGTTCCAGTTCCTCTGAACATACTAATTTATTATCAACTAGTAATACTATTTTGTATATTTAAAAAAGCATCGCGGGATGTTGTTGTTGCAGTCATGTTTGTTTGTGGTCCAGTCCGGTTAAGACGGTGCCTGTGTACTCAGCTTTGAAAACGCATGTGGCTCCGCAGTCCAAAACTGGAAGCACACAGGCACCCGTAGGTGTCACAGCTTTAGTAATGCGACGCCAAACCACAATTAAAGGAATCAGTGCTCTTTGTCGCTCATGTTCTGTTCTCTTTTCATTGTATACACGCTGTACACTGTGATTTTGTTGTGTTCGATTATCTCAAATGCGCAATTATTTTCTGCCTGAGAAGGTCACTATTGGGCTATATCTACAAGTAACCAGGAACTCTGTAAAACCCACAGCATAACTGTCTTGCCAATGAACGTGCTAAACCGCTGCCTTCCTGGACCTACTGACGTGGTGAAACCCACGTGTGGTTGCTATATTTAGACATTCATTCATCATCATTCTCTGTCTGAGATGACGAAACTGCATTAATCCGTCACCAGGTAATTGCGTGACATCTAACAGCAAGTGAGGGATGACACGCTATAATTGTTCTGCGTCATCTCTAAATAATCCAGTCACTGTCATGAGGTTTGAGGTTTGAGGTATTTCAGATATTTAGCGACACGCATAATGGGAGACGTTGGTCTAGAGGCAAAAATGCTCGTCTCTCATACCGAAGGTACCGGATTCGGTCCCCGGTAGTTGCAGGCATGTTGGATTTTTTTTTGGGGGGGGGGGGGGGGGTCGGGGGATTTCTGCCTCTGATCTTAACGATAATAACGAAAAAGGTCGAGAGGAGCAGGCCTAACAAGGCCCGGGAAAAATTCAAAAAATGTAGTCCCTGCCACAAAAAACACAGAAACAAGGACAAGAAAATTAATACCAAGAAAAGTGAGGTGTAGATGCCAAAATGAAGACCTAAACACACATGAAGAGAGATTTGAGGTATGCGAGATATTTAGCGACACTCATAAAGGATATTTAGCGACACGTATACGAAATATTCAACGACACGAGTATGAGATATTCAGCAATGGTATTTTAGTGGGATATTCAGCGTCATCATAACTTCTATGTCAGCTTTAACTTTGGATAGACATAGGCAGAGGCGGATCTACTATGAAACTAATGAAACTAAAGCTTCAGGGCCCCTAATCCCGGAGGGGTCGTGAAGAAACTTTCTTTTTAATGAGTGAATTTTGGATGTTGGCCGTGTTGTTGCTGGTTGTGAAGGGGTCCCCGTAACAGTTCAAGCTTCAGGGTCCCAAAATGTGGATCCGCCACTGGGCGCCACTTATTAAATGTATTGAAACGCTTATAATTCAGTGTGAAAATGTTGCCTGCGATTCGAGTAAAGTAGGCCTATAGGCTGGAGGACAATTAATGACTGGTGTAAAATATCGAGTGCTCATCCCTGGCCGATCGAGTTTTCACTCGTGACGGCAATGGCGAATATGGCAGTTTTCTTTAGTTGTTTAGCGTCCCCATAAAGGCAATTGGAGACTGTCGGGGTATCTGGGAGGTGGCGGGATCTTAGTTGTTTCAGTCCTTGGCACTCCGCAAGTATGTGCTCGACAGTCTCCTGCGGGGACCCGCAGTGCCGGCATACTGGCTCACGGAGTGGGTTGAAACGATTTAGGTGTGCGTTCAACTGGACATGTACCGTCCTCATACGCTGTATGATAGTCGCGTATTTGCGCTCTAGTGTCAAAATCGGGTCTTTGATGTCTGGTTTGGTTTGATTATGATACACCCTACGTCCTTTATCCGAGTTTGCCCATTGATATAGCCATTTCCTGCGTCCGTGAGCGCGGATTCTGGCTCGGGCTGTTGGGTAAGACGTTGGGTGCTTTGGCTGTTCGCCTCTGGTACCCTGTTTCGCTAGGCTATCAGCAACCTCGTTGCCCCGGATACCTATGTGCGCGGGGATCCACTGGAGGTGGACCTCGACACCGTATCCACTTATGATCTGGTGGCAGATATGTCTGATTTTGTCTGCGCCGTGTGCCTCGAGCTTATGGTTGAGCGATTGGACGGCCATCAGTGTGGCCCTTGAGTCTGAGAACACAACAATATCTTCTGGCGATACTGTTCCGTTTTCAAAGCCGTTGAAAACCGTAGTCAGTGTTCTCCAAATCGCTGTCGCCTCAGCGTCGAAGTTGGAGCCATTCGCCCCGCATGGCCCATAGATCTTATCGGTGTCGGTGCCGTCAGGGTAGTAGATTATTGCCCCGTACCCCGCATTCGTAGTCGCCTGTACTGCCGAACCGTCAGTATAAGCCTTAATCATGTGTGCTGGGTACGAGTCAATAGTTTCGCCAGCTGCCGTTTTCAGGATCGTGGGATTGACCTCCTTAGTCAGGTTTGTGTCTAGAAGCGTGGTTTTGACCACTGGGGGGTTCAGGGAGGCGTGAGGTGGCTCTTTCGTCCATAACCGAAGGGGCATTCTGTCTTGTTCTAGCCCATACTCCTCAGTTAGCCGTTTGGCCTCGCCCAGGAACGACTTCTTCCGGAGTATTTTCGGTGGCGGTTCGGTTTCGATCGCCTCCCGCGCCGGGTAGTCCGGCTCGAGCCTTTTTAACCTCTCGTACTGCTGTAGTACGCTTCCTTCCCTTCTGTTTGCCAGTGGTTCCACATTGGTCATGATTTCGAGAGCATTCGTAGGAGTGTTTTGAGGCAGCCTGTTATGAGTCTCAAGGCGCTGTTCTGAACTCGGTCCAGTGCCGACAGCGTTCGGTCGCTGGCCATTGGTTGCAGTGGTAGGCTATATTCTAGTCCTGCTGGGACGTAGGCTAGATATAGCTGTCTGAGAACCTTCCCAGTGGCACCCCAGTTGGTACTGGCGAGCGTTTTTAACAGTGTCAATCGCCTCCTAGCCTCAGTCTCGAGCTTGCCGACGTGCGTCTGCAAGTTGAGCCTGCTGTCAAGTTCAACTCCCAGGTATCGTGGTGCGCTTTCCCTTTTGAGTGTCTGGCCATTGATCTTAAGATTGATGGTGGCTTTCTGGACGTGTTTTCCGTTGGTGAAGAGTTGATAAACGGTCTTATCGACGTTTATCTCCATCTTCCACAATCGGCAGTAGCAGGCAAGCGTCGCGAGGTCCCGGTTAAGGTCTCGCTGTAACCATTGGACATGCTTTCCTGTCCTCCAGATTACCATATCGTCGGCATACATCGCTTTTTCGCATCTCAGGTGTTGGGTAAGGTCGCTGGTGTAAGCCGCAAAGAGCGTGCAGCTTAACGCTGAACCTTGCGGTAGGCCATTCTCCATGGTGAGTTGGCTTGAGGTCTGTCCGTTCACTCTGGTGCGGACTGTTCGATTGTGGAGGAAATCTTTAACCCATGCATATATATTTCCTTTGACCTCTGCCTTGAGTAATTTAAGGAGTAGCCCACCTTTACACACCTTATCGTACGCTTGTTTGAGATCGACGAATACGGCGATAGTATGCTCCCGCCTATGGAAACCATTATTGACCGCTTGGGTCAATCGGATAAGCTGGTCCATCGTCTGCCTGCCACTACGGAAGCCCGCCTGGTGTCTGTCTAGAAGACCGCGCTCTTCTAGGTACCAGGTCAGCAGGTAGTTAACCATCCTCTCCCCTACTTTGCAGATGCAAGAGGTAAGGGATATTGGCCTATAATGTGATGGTTCGGTACCATCTTTGCCTGATTTCGGGATAGCTGACACCACTGCCTTTTTCCAGTCAATAGGAAGTTTTCCTTCATGCCACGTTCTATTTATTAAGGCTAGGAGCCATTTCTTTGCCGTGTGGCCCATCTGGAGCAACATCTCGTTGGAGATTTTGTCCGGGCCTGGCGCTTTACGATTTTTACACTTGCCAAGTGCTCTCTCCAGTTCCTCTAGGGTAAACTCACTGTTAAAGCCATCGAAATCGATGTCTACCTGCGACTTTTCGAGCTGACGCCTGACCTTACGGAGCCCCTTGTCCGTATTCGTAGCTTTGCCACTCTTATTTGTACTGGCAAAGTGTCGGTTAAGCATGGTTGCACGCTTATGGTCTGTCACCGCGACCGTCCCGTTTGCCCGTATCGGAGCGACATTCTTCACTCTTTGCCCCCGATTAAGGCGATTCAGGACGGTCCACGCTCGGCCACCACTCGGGTCCACGTTCAGAGACTCGCACAGGTTTAACCACTTTGCCCTTTTGGTGTTTCTGGACAGCAGTTTGACTTTGACGGTCAATCTATTGTACTCGATCCTTGCCGCCGTGCTCGTTTTTGCTTTTCTTCTCGCCCTCTTACGCTGTCGGACCGCCTGTTCAAGTTCCTTTGACCAGGGCAAGCGATTTAGGGGCTGCAGTCCTCGCGGAATACTCCGCTTAGCAGCTGCGAGCACGGCCGTAGTCAGTACGGCGTTGGCTTCGTCAATAGAACCCTGGTTTGGGTCCACCTCGTTCAGAGTTAAACCTAAAGTCTCTCTGAACTCTTCCCATCTACCTCGCTTGTAATTCCAGTTTAAACGTTTCTCCTTCTTCTTAGCTGTTTTGGTCTGGATTTGTACGAGGAGAGGAAGGTGGTCGCTACCTACGTCCTCGAGGACTGTGTAGCTGTGTCTGGTAACGAGGTCAGCAGATAGAAGCGTAATGTCTGGCCGACTCTCCGCGCCGTTTGCACGATGCAAGCAAGTAGGCGCGGAGGCGCTTGATTGTATCCGGACCAGGTTCGAACTTAGGAGGAGATCTTCGACGTTTCTCCCTGCGATGTTCGTGGATTCTGGGGTGTATCCCATTTCAGGGCTTCGTGCGTTGAAGTCTCCTCCTATAATGGTTTTTCTAAAGGTAGCCTCTGTCAGCCCTAGGTCGCAGGGGACCTTAGGGGGATTGTACACATTCGTGATGGTAAAGGACACGCCGTCTTTCCATACTGTAAGGGTGAGGGTATCAGTTTCACCGTTACTCGTCGGGGCGTTCTGCCTCACCGCCGTAATGTCATTGCGAACCAGTGTGGCAATGCCTCGGCATTTGGTACACGAGCAGGTGTACATGGTATACCCTGTGACGTGCGCGCCTCTCCCATTCAGTAGAGTCTCCTGGATGAGAGCTACATGTATGTGTTTTGCCTTCAGGAGCTTAGTAAGCTCCAAGACCTTCGGGCGAAGGCCGCAGACGTTGAGCTGCAACATGTTAAGTGTCGCAGGGGGATCCCTCGCCGCTAGGGTCCCCTTCTTGGTTTTCGCACACTCATTCACACTCGCATTTAGACACAGGTCACCAGTAGCATACTTGCGCAGGGGGACCTGGTAACTGCCATCCTCCCTACGGAGAATATGTCTGGGTTTCTCAGCCCCACGTTTCTTTTTGCCATATTGTACCATCATGTAAAGTGGGAATTTGTTGCTGCTTAGGCCCCTTTCAGACAAAAGGAGGCTGGTGACAGCCTGAACCGACTGATTCGTATCACGTCGTGATCAGAATCTCTCTTTCTCATCCGCCAGCGTGCGGTCATTGTCTTGTTTAGTCGTTGTCACGTAGTGCTTGCTGCACGACTTTTCGAAAGATCGATCTGGTCAGTCCCCGGCCCTCAATCGGGGACTGCCACCACTGCGTTCTGCTAGGCAATTTGCCCCCATCTGCCTACAGCAACGGAAAGCTCCCAGTGTTTAACGGCTTCGGGAAGGTCAGCCGTCAGCCCGTCCCCGTTAGCTAGCCCCCAGCTTGGGCTACCCCGCTGCTACCACGTGGCGGTCGAGAAGAAATTCTCCCCGGGTCGCTCCAGACCTGGGATCGGGCTTATCCGGAGCCCGGAGGCTGCGGAATGGTCATAGGCGAAACGGTGATCATCTGCTAGTACCACTCGTTCGCATACACCTTGTACGAGGGACCCACCGAGACAGGACCAGTATTCGAGCTCAGTAGTCGGTTTCCCGGAAACACTGCAACAGCAGGACCCTCGGAGCAGCGGGTGTAAAATATCAGTTATCAACATTTGCACACAAAATACATATACATGCCAACATACATTATACCAGTGTGAAAAATATTGGTTGTGGTAGGTGTAAAAGATGAGCTGGACAACTCAGAAAGAATGGGGCATTTAATTGCTGATGTAACTCATTTATGATGATGGAGATGGCGATGATGATGAAATCGTTGGAAGAGATGGTGTCAATGGTAATAAAATATGTTTTTGACCATATACATACACATGAGCGTAAGCCTTAGTGTGGTTCTTCGCCCGTCTCACGTATTGGCGTATCAGCATTTTTGTCATTTTACAAGAGAGCCATTCAAAGATTTAGTGAGGACGAGATTTCTTACATGCAGACAAGCATGTCGTCAGTGCTTTACGCTAACGACATATATCATTTTTTACACTTTTGAGATAGTAAGAAGAACTGTTTCTTTCCCTGTCATTTGGTGACTTACGCCATTATAATTCTATTGGATTGTTACATTTTTCCTATTGGCCCATTTCCTTTTTCCATAGTATTATCATTCTGCTACTCAGGAATGCAGTGAATCGTCAGTCGCCTTTTGGCATAGGTCTGACTTTTATATGCTATTATGGTATAGCGGTGACGATGTGGCGAAAACATTTCTCTTCACAATTTCAAAACTATTAAAATAATGCTAAGTCACTTTGTGAGAACACAGATCTAGGCATGACCAATGATGACATAACTGTAACTCAAAACCATCAAAACATTGATACGCCGGTACGCGAGGCTCACGACGAGATTGAAACACACTTTTACTTAGGTTTGTGCAAACTGCATGCTGTTTTACGAAAAAAAAAAAAAAAGGGGGCATTATACGTCCATAATTTTACAAGAGGGCCAGAAAAACGTGTGGCGTTAAGTTGCTTTCTGTCACCGTATTAGTTCTTGTTTGTTCCAGCTCCACTTTTTTGCACAATTGAGAAATTCGACGTTAAACGTTTGTGGCTTTAGTATTGTGATAAGCAGTCGGAATAAATCTGAACACTGATACAGCTTGATGAACACCATAATGCATTTTAAACAAAAGTGTCTTAGTGCATTTTTGTTATACCTCTTACAAGATCTCCAATTTTTCAGAAAATGGAGATAGAACAAATAAGAACTTAGATCGCTCAGTTTCATTCTTGGTTCACTTTCCATTTTGATAACCAAAAGAAACCATTAGTCGTACAAAATAATAACCCAGGTAGAAAGACAAAGAATGTTTCGTACTATAAAATGATGTCAAAAATTAAATATTTTGATCTAGACTAGCTTATACGGTCTTTCTTCGTAACACGTCAAGTAGGTTAACTGGCAAACCTGTCATTGAAACAGTAACTGTTGTAAGAAATAAACAGCACAAAAGAATGCTGTTACGATCACTATGATAAGAATGACTCATTATTTAGCAGAGCCGGCAATTACAAGGTTAATGTTTGAACATTCGTTATTAATTAATATTCACTATAAAGGGGGTAATGAATAATTTGGTTGTATGATTAATGTTGCTTGAGAAACGTGGAAACAGATTCGTGTCCCCGTGACGTGGTCAAATGGTATTTCTAGATGTTGGGCTCGAAGCGCACTGAGTCAAGTCTGTTTGTTTCGGTTTGCCTATAGCTACGACATCGGACCAACGTCGGTTTGATGCAGGAAACCGCCCCTACGGTAATCCTACCAATCCTACGCATATCTACGTCAGATTGACGTAATGATTCCGGCTGGGTGAGTGCTGGGCTGCTAATGGTCAGAAACAGTACAACCATCTCACCAACAGACAGGTTAGCCCAGCGATGATGTTAGTCAGACTCAACTCATACACGTACACGTTGCATCAGACTCAACTCATACATGTACACGTTGTATCAGACTCACCGCAACACGTGTGTTCGCACACTGTCTGATGTAACTTACAGCCGGGCTCAGCACAACACACATTAAGTCAGGGTGACGCAAAAGGAACTGTGACAATTTGACATTCCGACCCCTTTAGAATGGCAAGGTTCTAATTCCTTTTCATCAGCTTTTGAGAAATTGATGACTGAAGTTTCATGTGTGTTTGATACTTTGACACAGTATGGAGGAGGCCTGTAGATGTAGTGTGTAGTTCAGCCAAAAAGTGGAGATAGAAACTTGTCATTCTAAGTGGACAACTTCGTAAAACTCTTTTTACCAGGAAACAATTTCACCATTTTGAATGCGAATTCTTTTTTTAAAATATTTCATTTGATAACCCGGTTACAAAATTTGAATATAGACATTTTCTGTTGTTGTTGTTTATAATTATTTGATGTTAACTAGGTTATCAGGTTATGAATATAAACGCTCTAAAGAAAGTATAACTTAGTAAACGTGTTGATGAAAATTAAATTATGTAAAGTAACTCTACAGTTGGTAGATACTTTGATGCTAAATTGTATTATATGTATTCACATTCGCTGGTTCTGTTTTGAAACAGGTGAGAAAAGGAAACTGGTTTACTTGAAATACACTTCATATCTTAATTACATTGCTAGTTAAATAAATAAAGAATATTTGAAATATTGCAACCCTCATTACTCAATAGAAAAACAAATTAACCTCCAAGGAGATCGTCGAATTTTTGGCCAAAGGGCATTGCGATCTGCCGTTACGCCAATACACCACAGCTGTTTCATGATAAAATACAAGGTCATTCAAATAGAACTGAACACTTTAAAAAATGCTTTGCTATATAACCAAGTTACATAATGTAATTTCGGGCACTTTAAAAAAAAATTTTGTTAGGTAACCGGGTTATATGTTACGAGATTAAACACTTCTATGTATCAAGGTTATTTTATAAACATAGCTTAATATTGTTTTAGTTGTCACGTCTTTTGTCGTTGTTATTGTTGTTGATGGTGGTGGTGGTGCTGATGGTGTTGTATATCTGACAAATGACTTAACGTACGAACGCTTGAGTAATTTCTTTCATGTTAACATAGCCTAATATTGTTTTACTTGCTACCTTTGTTGTCGTCGTTGTTGTTGTAGTTGTAGTTGTTAATGTTGTTGTTATTACTGTTGTTGTTGTTGTTGTTGTTCACCTGACAAAGGACTTAAAGTGCGAAAGCTTGTGTAATTTCTTTCATGTTTAATGCTTTTGAAATTTTATTTACTTTTCTATATTTTGGTTCTTAACAAGGGGATTTGCGTAATATTACAACTTTTCCCATTTTATTGCCATATTATACAATTTGCAGTTTCGCAGTATGTACCTAGTTGTACACAGCTTAATTACTGAGATATTTTTTGCTGAAGACCAGAGGCGGACCTATATTTTTGGGACCCTGAGGCTTGAACTGTTACGAGGCCCCTTCACAACCATCAACAATAGGGCAACATTCAACATTCACTCGTTAAAACAAGTTTCTTCAGGGCCTCTCAGGGATTAGGGACCCGAAGCTTAAGCTTCATTAGTTTCATGGTAGATCCGCCACTGCTGAAAATTTCCAGTTCTTTTTCAGTTGAGGTGATTCACTGGACGCAGAGTGTCCCCAACTCACTGCTAATTGCAGTAAGAGTAAAATTCTGGTATACCAGCTGAGGCACCGTTCATTAGTTTCCGTTTTGGTTGATTAGAATGAAACACAACTTCACCTTGCCTGATCCTTTAGGTTTATTTGTTGTTATTTGTTTCTTTGTTTGTTTGTTTCTAGATAATGTCTTACTGCTTTCCTGATTTCCGATAATGCTGTACGCACCCTGTCCGCATTCGAGACGAATATTGTTGTGAAGAAGTAAATAATCTACCCACTGGGCAATTTATTTAATAGTGAACACATAGTAGGGATTGACAACGTCATGGGCCCATGTGTTAGTGCAAATGAAAGGATCGGGGGAGCGAAATTACTGGCATAAAGCAAACTCAAAAAGGACTTCCCTACCATTTCAAGACTCCAAATCCAAAAAAAAAAAAAGAACCATCAGCAGGCCAAACAGAGGGCACCTGTAACAATTTCAGGCAATCCGAGCTGTATGAACGGGGTCAGCTCTATGTTCCCTCAGGTCTATGTTCCTTCATTTCGGCTCTATGTACCCTCAATGTTCCCTCAGGTCTATGTTCCCTCAGGTCTATGTTCCATGTTTTCCACAAAGACTACTGTGTAAACCTGACATTTTCTTTTGCATGGCAATAATTGTAATAAGGTTAAACTTTTGTTGTTAAAATCTCTGTTTTACTCATTTTTGTTGTTGTTGTATATCAGTGTTTTTTTTCATCGAGGTTTCATTTTTGCATTTGTTTGTGTGCTTGTTTGTTGTTGCGTGTTCATGATTTTGTTGTTGTTGTTTGTCACAGTGGAATGCTTTTGTTTTGTTCTTCACATATACTACTGTGTAAAACTGCCTTAATTCAAATTTCTAGTTGTTTAACAATAATGAGTGGAAAGTTGTATTGAAATTTGTCTATTCAAAGAATAGATTCTTGTTTGTTTATTGCTTGTTTGTTGTTGGTTTTTACACGTTTGGTGTTTTTGTTTAGTCGATTGTTGTTGGTTTCTATTTTTGTTTGCTCTGCTTGTTTGTGTATTAATTACATCCCTTTGTAAACAAGTTTGAACTACGGTACTGATAACTGGAGAAAACAATATCATGAGCTTTCTGAAATTCAGTGTTTTATTTCTTGTTTTCTTATTAATTAAATGGAGAATACGAGTTATTAAATGTTCTGATCTTTATATCTTGTTTGTTGGGTTGGCTTATTGCTTTTATGTCTATGAATATAACAAGTTTGGTATTTTGAGTTCTCGTTTTACGCCCCACTTCAGCTGTATTGGAGGCGAGGTTGGCTCCCTTGTTGAAACACCAATAGATTTGAGGGAGCATTGAGGGAACATAGACCTGAGGGAACATTGAGGGAACATAGACCTGAGGGAATATAGACCTGAGGGAACATTGAGGGAACATAGACCTGAGGGAATATAGACCTGAGGGAACATTGAGGGAACATAGACCTGAGGGAATATAGACCTGAGGGAACATTGAGGGAACATAGATCTGAGGGAATATAGACCTGAGGGAATCATTGAGGGAACATAGACCTAAGGGAATAAAGACCTGCTCCCGTATGAACGACAGTAAGTCTTGTTTTTCATAATGTAGCTTCTAGATCTATCTGGATGATGAAACCGTACTGACGAGCAGGTCACAGCATTGTGTATGTATCCTGGCTATTTAGTTTGAAAGCCTTGTATCTCTTTGTACAAAGGTCTCAGTGTCAAACTGAACCACTGGTAAACAGATGGTGAGTAGGAGATGTTCGGTATTCACTTGGATACATGGATTTATTAACCTGGTTTTGCGCCAGATGTGTAATAAACCCCAGTGTAACTGGACTTTGTGAAAGTCATTGTCTGTCAGCAAAGTCATAGTTCGGGTTATGACTGTGGTGAATAAGCCAAAAAAGGTTTTGATGTTGGTGTATCTGAGTACTGTTAGTCATTTTTGTGTTAGATAGACATTACAGTAATTGTGGTGCTTTGTAGTGTGTTCCATGTGGAGCGTCGCCTGTTGTAATAGAAAGGGGGGGGGGGGGGAGTCGGAGAGATAGAAACAAGAGATCAAAATAGACAGAAGTGGAGAGAAGATAACAGAGAGAGCAGGGAGAGAGAGAGAGAGAAATAAGAGAGAGGGAGATGGAGAGACAAAAACAAGAGATCAAAAGTGACAGCAACGGAGAGGAGATAGAGAAAGGAGAGAGAGGAGGAGGAGACCGAAAGATAGAGAAGGAAAGAGAGAGAGAGAGAAAGAAGGAAGAGAGAAGAGGCCACAGAGAGTAATAAAAAATAAAGAGAGAGAGACAGAGAGGAAGAGAGAGAGAGAGAGAGAAAGAAGTAGGAAGGATAGGTAGTGATGCAACATTAACCTCTCACGTGCAAACACCGCTGCTCATACACACTCAAGCACATACACACACACACACATACACACACACATACACATACACACACACACACACACAGCTTTCACCGTTGACCAATAATCATAATTATATGAACTAATGATGAACCCTCCAGAGTGGTTTTGGTCAGTGGCGGACCTACATTTTTGCGACCCTAAGCTTGAACTGTTATGGAACCTGTTCTCAACCAGCAACAATAGGGCAACATCCAAAATTCATTCATTAAAACAAGTTTCTTCAGGGCCTCTCCGGGATTAAGGGCCCTCAAGCTTAAGCTTCATTAGTTCCACAGTAGATCCGCCACTGGTTTTGGCACGAGTCAGCACTGAAAAGTTACCAGATTTAGTCCTCTCACAGCTATCGCGCCTCTTTTAAATTTTACACTTAACCTGTCTACCTCTTAACTCATACATATACACACATTATTGTATACATACAGTATTGCATAATTATCAACACGTACGCTCACTATGATAACATGACTTCACAAAAATTGCCCTGTCCAGACATAGGATGATTATTAAAAGATGAAGATAATAATAAGTGCTAATAATAATAATTTTTAAAAAACTATAAATTGAACCCCTTGGGGCAAAAGTTAAGGGATACCTTCGGGGTCAGATTAAACCATTTTCAAAACTATTAAAGATGTCGATACGTCACTTGGTGAGAATACAGATCTCATCATCGGGTAAGCGTAAGACAAAACCACCAAATCATCCATACGTACGCCAGTACTGGAGGTGAATGACGAAATGTTTCCGCCTTAAAGTTACAGGATGGTAAAATTTTACGGTCAAGTTTTTTTGTTTTTTTGTTTGTTTTGTAAACAATGCCATTACTGTTTTTAACCACAAATCTAAGGAAGAGAAAAAGACGTCACGATACTCCAAAATAATCTATGCGTGTAATATACAATTTATATCCTCGTATTTTAACCATCCACGGGACACGAATATCCGACATCTTTGAGTGTTCCCGCAAAGTTCTTTACATTATAACCAATACGGAATACAGGTCTTTAGAAACAGTGTTGGTATTGTTTATAACCCGGAGAGAATCACTGGGAATAAAAAAAGATATTTGTGCAATGTATAACGAACATCCTTGTAGTTTAGCCATGTATAGGACTTAATAATCCTCAGTGACTAAATGTTTCCTTTAACAGGATAACAGATACGGAAATGGTTGGGTTTTTAAACATAATGTTGGCGTTGTTTTTAGCTAAGTGAGAATCGTACAGAATCAAAAATGATGTCGGTTTAATGCACATTTTTAACATCACCGTCCTTTAGCCATTCATGGGACTAGAATATTCCCAATCGCTGAATCTTCCTTTTAACAGGATAACAAATACAGAAAAGATAGTTTTCTTTTTTAAAACACAATGTTGATGTTGTTTTTAACTACCGGTTTAAGGAAGGTGAAGAGACTAATGATAATCAAAAATAATATCTGTGTAATGTAGTAATACAATTGACATCCTTGTACTTTGTCTATCCATGGGACTTAAATATCCTAAATCTCCGCATATTTCCTGAAATTCTTAACAGGACAACAAACACAGAAAAGGTTGGAATTTTTAAACAATGGTGTTTTTGTAAAGAGAAAACTGAAAATCAAAAATAATTTCTATATAACACAGTTAACATCTTTGTAGTCTACACATCCGTGGGACTCGATTATCCTCAATCACTGAACATTTCCTCAAGTTCGTAAAGTGAAGGGGCCATCTATAAAGTACATTCGATGGATTTCGGCGAGTTTACTCCCCCCACCCCCCGTCCCTCCATCCCCGCACTTATCCTCCTTGTACGCTTTTCAAACGTTTGGCCCTTCCCCCACCCCCCTTGTACAAGCGTACGTAGGGCCATTCAAATAATGTAAATGATAAAACCATGAGATTTTGAAGCTTTAAATAGCATCTTGCACAGACTATTTGACTGTTTCTGTAGAAATAGAGCAATCGAAGGTCTTTAGTTTCTCGGGGGCCTCAGCCCCAGGCGCCTGTTGGCCGCCTATTCTCGATGGTTTTCTTGTTTCATTCTATCTTGTTTGTGTCCCGTTTCTAGTTTAGTGGGCGTCAGAGATCAGAAGGAGGAGAAGAAGCGAGAGAGAGGATGACCCTACCACTGACTAGAAACAAAACCTGTATCTATTTGAGTTTAATGTACAATCCTATTTTAATCTGCCGTTTTGCAAAAAAAAAAATATAGATAAAACCAAACTTGGCAATTCAAAACTGTAACCTGACAGCCCCCCCCCCACCCCCCCCCATCCTCCTCTCTCTCTCTCTCTCTCTCTCTCTCTCTCTCTCTCTCTCTCTGTCTCTCTGTCTCTCTCTCTCTCTCTCTCTCTCTGCCTCTGTCTCTCTCTCTCTCATGCATGCTTTCCCTATCCCTGGGGACACTCTTGACTGATGGGCCCTAAGTCCGTGTCTCTCCCAGTATGCGCACTCGTGACCACTTGACTAACAGTGAATGGAAATCAGGGAAAGTCCCTGGTGTCTAAAAATAGGGAAAGGTTTGCATGATGAAATGATTCACAGATTTTGCCGCGTTTTGTTTCGTCATTCATACATAACTGAACGTGACATGACATTTTTCTTGCCGCATGATGCAACTCTTGTCCTGTGCACTGTATGTCATAGTATCTATAGGATACATGTCATTGTCATTGTGTGGAAACTTCTTAATTTATTGGAATAAAGAGATACATAAATTATATGTACGGACAGGACTTACTATAGATAACAAGCCAATGTTTAAAACATAGCCACCAGATTTAAGAACGAAAAAAATATTTAATGAAAACAGCAGTTGTTTTCAGTCAATGAGGCAGACAAGCAACCAAACAAGCAAACAGAAAAACAGACAAACAAACAAACAGTCTCCCCTTCACCCCCGCCCTCTTTTCCGATAAGCAGGCTATGAGTCTTGCTATTCGACACCAAACTCAAAATGTATGCCTAAATCCTATTATCTTGTAACCAAGATAGTTTCAGAAATGTTTACAGTAGATTTCAGAAAAATCGGCACTGCATTTTTCTAGACCAAATCTCAGCCTTTCTGGCACAAATAAAACAGCGTGAAATGAAACCTTCCCACATTTGAGGTGTGCTTTGCAGGAACACACCGGTATCGACCCATTGAGGAATGTGGCAAAAACGGGTGTGTTCATGTGGACAGCCCAAATCGCGCGGAAATCGCAGGTAAGCCTTGATTGTCGACAAGGAAGGAAATTCCCCCAAACCTGTTTGGGCTAAAGAATTGGTTCTCAACCTTTTTCAGGCCTTCGCCCCCTAGGGCTCCAACCTCTCTTTCATGGCCCCTCTCCTTCCTTCCTGTCCCCACTCCCCCCCCCCCCCCAATCCCCATTCAAGTTCAACATACATTTCAAAAGATGACAGACTACAAGCAAATTATGTTAAGTTTTTCCCAGCTTTATTAATGACAGTAGACGTGTTGATTATTCATTCTAAAAAAGAAAGCATTCTCTATCAAATGAATTGCAAAATAGGCCTCTTCTGTTACTAAAATCCATTCACGGGTGCCGTTGAACAATTCAGTGGTTCCCCCCTGTATCGGGGGTTCCCCCGAACTCGTCATCCATTCATGACTGTTTTCGCCCCATCGCCCCTTTTCTTCGTTTTCGCCCTCAGTCGTCTCTGGGGAACGATAGCCGATATCGCCCATGCTGAGAATCACTGGGCTAAAGAACAAGTATGGTTTGAAAGGCAGGGGTCAATGCAATACTTCTAAGTCTGGTTGTGGCGGGGTGCAAAAACTTGTTGTGTTGTCAGTCTGCTGGTGAGTCATGCCATGAGATCATGCTGTTTTGATGCTTACATGCAGGACCGTCTCATCTCTTGGATCCTGCCTTGGCGACATGTTGGTCTAGAGGCAAGATGCGCTCGCCTCCCATGCAGAAGGTACCGGGTTCGATTCCCGGTCAGTGAACGCATGTTGGAATTTTTTGTAGGGGGGGGGGGGAAGAATTACAGTCCCTGGTCCTATGGTAGGTAGGATCGAGCACCTAGTCTTCTTGGATAAGGACGAAAAACTCGGAGGGCCCGTGTGCCCTCTCAGCTCTCGTTAAAGATACTTCGGCAATGGATAGTCGAGAAGTGCAGGCCGAACAAGGCCGCTGCCTGGGCATTCTTTAAAAAAAAAAAAAAAAGCATTAATCCTTACCACAAAAACACGGAGAAAGAAGAAGAAGAAAAATAAAATGAAGAAAAGTGACATGTAAATGACAGTAGATGTAGTAAGGAACCTCCTAAACCATAGACCTAAACACAGGTGTGCACTTAGACAGCCCAACTCGTGCGTAAAGCTCGGGTGAGCGCCGTCGTCATCGTCAAGGAAGGAAATTCCCCAAACGTGTTCGGGCTATAATTGCTCTGACAGTCAGGGGACAATAATTCTGATTGTGGCAGGGTGGGACTCGGCCGGGGGGGGGGGGTGTAAAAACATGTTTTGATGTCAGTCTGCTGATGAGTCATACCATGCGATCATGCTGTTTTGATGTTTACATGCAGGACTGTCTCTCCTCTTTCATGCTCCCTCCCCGCAATCCCTTTTCAAATGCCCATCTGATAATAATATGTAGCTCCCGTTTCTTCTACGGTAATATTATGCAAATTGGCTGCCTGAAGGCATGATGTTTTTCACAGTTTTACATAATGAGATAGCTGATGGCCTCGTGGAAGTTTTGCAGTCAGGATCGTGGGGGGGGGGGGGAATCCCCGGAGTGGCGTGTCAATACTATGTTGTGGACTGAGGGATTAGGGGAGATGGGGTCTTGACCTTTGAGGCGTGAGGAGAGGGGGGAGCTCGGAGTCCTGAGCGTGGCCAGTATGTATATAAGAATTATGTTTGTTGTTCCTTTGAAGTGGGAAGAGAAAGTGGGGGGGGGGGAGGGGGCGTGGAGTCCATCTAATGTCCAGAACAAACTACATGTACAAATAATATAAACGAAAATTTATGTTATAATTGATGAGCCTGTAGTTACGTTATGACTTTTAAACATCAGCAGAAGAGTCATCTTTTTACACTCTGTATGTCCATCAAGCTTTTGTTTTTCCTGAGTATACCTGTGTACTGTGTGTGTGATTTCATGGTGTAAGTGTTATAAAGCACTTATAGCCTGGTTGTTAACGAGATGAAGCGCTATTATTTAATACTATGTATTATTAATATCATTACGTGACCGTGATATTGGATATAAGAAGTTATAGATGAGCATTGGAACAAAAACTCAGTATTTTCTCTATTCGCTTTGCAAATAGACTCTGGTCCCTACCAGCCACCGCTAAAACGACATCAGCTCAGATGTTGCATCATCTGTCGTGCAAATGCCTGAAACAGCGATCCCCCTAAAACACCCCCCCCCCCCCCAAAAAAAAACCCAAAGATTTTCTACCAGATACTGACTGATATTGCATCACTGACGACATAGGGGGGAAATAGATTTAGGATGAAGAATGTTCTTAGGGGTGTGTAGCCTAGTACTGCGTACCTTAATTACAAAGCCAAATAGAGCAAATTTCTGAGCGCGTTCACTGTTTAGCTAAGGCCGAGCTACGTGAGAACGCCTCGGCTAAAGGGGCCCATACACGATCAAAAAAGTCGTCAAAATTTTGATTCAAATTTTTGATGGGAAATTTTGATTCAAAATTTTGATGTACAATTTCCCACACACGTATCCACGTTTTTTTGATCAAAATTCAGTTTTGTCAAAATCTTCGACATGGACGTATCAGTGGCCATAGCACTTGTAATTGCCTTGGACTCGGATGAAAGACCTCGTAAACGGCGGAAATGGTCGCATATTGTTAAGCTTTTTTTTCATTTCTTCCATTGATCCTTGTTTAAAAAATTCCTGATATTTCCTCAAAAGGGTGTTGTAGGATTCAGCTTTTTTAAACCGGTTGTGATAGTCCTCCGACTTGATTTTCCACAGTGCCAGCAATGTCTGATACACCTCAAGCGGCTCTATTAAAAATTTCTTTTCATTCTCTTTCTTTGAAGACATTGTGATTTTTTATTTAATTTCTTGTCCTGTCGCCTTGGTTGTCAACTAGGAAAAAGAAATTTATTTGATCAAAATTTTGGCACGAGCCCACAAACGAATCAAAAATTTGATAGCTCGTATAAAAAATTTGACAACTCATCAAAAAATATCAACTGAAGTTGATCCGTCAAAATTTTGATTCAAATTTTTTTTTGACATCAAAACACCCTACACACGATCAAATTTCTCATCAAAATTTTGATGTCAAAAATTTGAATCAAAATTTTGACGACTTTTTTGATCGTGTATAGAAAGCACCGGGCTTATCATGTAAAATACCACGCGGCCCTGACAACAGATAAAACTTAGATGAAAGCTACCCTAGGGAAATCCCGAGGAGTAGAATTGGCCTCAAGTTTGGACATGGGAATGACATCATACGATACCATTCCTACTTCGGTTTGATGTACGGATCCCGCCCCTCCGGTGATCCTACCAATCTTGCGGAAAAACCTGTACAAATGTACGTCGGCTTGACGTGGGGATGCCGCGTAGGTATAAAAGACAAACAACGGGAAAAGGCCGAATATAAACCTCCAACAGAAACTCACTATCTAAATTTTGTACTATTTGGTGGATAAAGACGTTCTTGGTCTCTCGAGCATAGATAAGATACTTATCGTGCCCATGTAACTTTCTAAATTTTATGCTGTAAATTCTCTGTAATTCCCCCCCCCCTCTTCTCCCCCCCCCCCCCCTACATTTCACATGAAGACAGACTGCACAGAAATTATGATGTTAAGTTTTAAGTCTTGGTGATCCATTATAAAATAGAAAGCATTCTTGATCAAGTGCATAGAAAAAAAAGTATAGGCCTTTTCTGTTTATAAAACCCATCTATGCCTGCTGTTGAACAGGTCAGTGACTGCCTTTTATTTGCCCCCAAATCGTCCTCCATTCATGTTTTCGCCCCCCCCCCCACCCCCAACATAGCCCCCTTCATCGTTTTCGGCCCCTTGTTGCCCTTTTCTTCGTCCCCCGCCCAAATCAAAATAGCCCCCAGGGATCAATATGGCCCACTTTGAGAACCGCTGAGGTAGACAATGGAGTTGTTAGTCTCCATAGCCTAGCTAAGAATTTGTCATGCTCAAATAAACAGAACTTAGCATAAGACACGAAATGAGACAAAATTACTGTCCTATGTAATCTTACTGAACTTCACATACAAATTTCAACTTTTAATAGCACACACGTCATAAAGTTTATTGTCCATACCATAGACAGAGCATACCATCGATTTAATAGAGCGTGTTGAGAAGAACGTCGGTCCGACGTAGATCTGTACGTAGGATAGGTAGGGTTACTCTAAAGATCTATTTCGATTTCCAGCATCAAAGCGACGTTGGAGCTACGCGTAATCAGCGGAGCTACGTAGGAACTATGTCATTCCTATGAGCAAACATGAGGCCAACCCTAAGTATTACATTTGCCTAGGGTTGTTGGCTGGGAACAACCTTGTTGGCGGCAACATAACAAAACTAACTATAATATTGTGTCATCTAAGTGCTGTTTTCACCTTTTCGCCTTTTTCTGTCAACCCGAAGTCCACTGGTTGAAAACATAATCATGTATTAAATTACGGGTATTTTGGATATTTTGATTCAAAGATACATTGCACTGATAATATTGAACGAAGAACTTTCTAGAAACTTGGATCTCTGTTTCTAGTGCAACTGTGGGGGGAAAGCCCAAACCTTATGACAGTGCACAAATTTGATTGAGAGTATGGTTGGATGACTGTGTGTGCACGTATATATTTGTGCTTCTGCGTGTGCGTTCGTGTGTGTGTGTGTGTGGGTGTGTGTGTGTGTGTGTGTCATGTTGCACCTGCCGTTTTTTTTCTTTCCCCTTTTTTTTTTTCTTTTTCATTATTTCTCATTTCATCCATTCAACGCGGTCGCTTAGCGCCTGAGGAAAACAACATTTAAAATTAATGTCACTGCGCCCGTGGAAACCTGCTCGCGCATGCCTCGAACCAGGGGGAAAATCCCCTTTCGTCTAAATTTAGCAACAACGCGTGAAGTCATCTCTGCTCCGCCCAACCCCGGGGAGCGGCTGTCATCCGAGGCAAAAGAAAGCTGACGGAAATTTCCCCCGGCAGAGGAAGAATATTCTCGAAGGACCTCGTTAAATAACTTAAGATTTGGATCAATGACTTTCGTGGTTTGGCTACAGGGCCATACGTCATTTTTGCCATAAGTTTACCTGGCGTTGAATCTTTGTTGGCCTTTATTACGTATTCAAAAAGGGGGGCTTTTAAAGTTAAGTCCATTAGACACTGAATGCTTTTGTACTTCATTCAAGGTTTGTCCTTTCAGTGAATAAAGGATGTTCAATGAATAAAGGATGTTCAATGAATAAAGGATGTTTGTACATTAGAGCCGCAAACATAACGGCTGAAGATAACATTGGGGTACTGGTTACACAAAGAAACGTTGAAATTTAACAGCATTGTGCAATATTTATGCATAGACCTGCCTGTGCTGATAATAAATTGTGAAAATTTAGAGAGAAAAAGAAAGAAAGAAAGAAGGAAGGAAGGAAAAACAAAGAAAGAAGAAAGAAAGAAAGAACCAACAAACGAACGAAAGAAAGACAGAAGGAACGAAAGAACTAACAAACGAAAGAAAGAAAGACCAAGCTTGTATACTAGACGCCTGAAGCTAGTAGTATCTCACAGCCTTTGTGCTCGTATTTTGGGAGGTATTACTAACAGTACTTGGGGGTACTTATTACAAAAACAGTAGAGAATAACATTGGGAGGCTTCATGCGTGGTGTGGAAATTTCGTTGAACTTCATCCAGCAAAATTAATATGCTAGTTATTGACGACATAATAAATGCGGTACCAAGTACAAAATTATGATGTTCTTTTCCAGGCATAATAATGTTGCTACGTCCTGGTGGCACTGAATAGGTCAACCCTCTAGTACCCAGTATTCCATAACTGAAACACAACACCAGAGACAAATGTTTTATAATAATTATGAACAATCCTTTATTTATAAACAAAATAATAAATGATTTTCTGTGATAAATATTTATATTTCTGTGTTCATTTGACCAATTTAGATTGATTTTGGAAGATTCGGAATTCTTATATTGGCTAAAGGAATGTATGTCTAGGCATTTAGAAGGTTAAACAAAGCAAACACTGCTAATTGCAACCTGAGTGTCGGAGGATCTCTGTTCATTCGCCCAAACTGTGGCGCGATCGCGACGCGACAGCAACACAACAAAGTCGCATAATTATGTGCGCCTAGGCTTATTGCCAGGAAAGAGTTGCCGCGCGCGACTAAGGGTGTCTGAACTGCGATTCTTCATCTTACATAGTTGTCTATTATTGTTGCTAGGGGTCCGTGGTCTGAATAGAGCCGAATAGAGAAAGTCGTGTTCAATGTTTAGCTATAGCTTACTATTGAAATACCACGGTGCCCTAAAAACAGCCACTTATAAAGTTAGTATCAACTGAGGCTGTCTTTGGTATAGAAATCCTGAACAAAGTAGGGGCCTATACATTTCTAGTAAGCGTATTCAATGGGCTTTGGCAGCCCACGGATGAAAAAAAAATAATAATGCCAATTTAATTCTCTTATGACAGAAGTAAAGTTTGCTGTTTGCCACGATCGATCTTCAGTAATGATAGCACAAAGGGCCGTTTTAACATCATTATGGGTCCTTGGGCAAAGCAAGAGACGGGGACGCGCCCCTTACACAAGTACTCAAAAAACCAATGTAAATCTGCATGTATCATTGTATGGGGCCCCCAAACCCGATACAAGATCTGTGACAGTACTTTTGCTGAGACGAAACACGACAACCATGCACTGAAATTATGAGCTGTAAGTAGACGGCAACAGACAAGCCACTCCGCGGCCAACAAGAGCAATCAACAGAGCAGAGCATACAAGTATTAACCTATAAATCGGGTTGACTTTCTGCGGTTTTGTAGGCTTTAGAACACACTAGTGTACCAGAGCTAGCGGAGACAGAGACAGAGAGAGAAAAACAAAACAAAAACAAAACACAAAAACAAACCAAACCAAAAACGTCATCAAACTGTATAATCTCTAATTTTTTTTAATCTTTCTATTCTCCTTTTACAACCCTGCATAGAATAGAACAGTAAAAGGGGGGCATAGGAATAGGATGAGAAGGAGGGCATTTTGGGTCGGTTGTGTGCGGCAGCGTGTAAGCAGACCGGCTCTGCGGCGAGACTCAGTAACCTTGCCCCGGGAAGATGACCCCTGACCTCCACCATTTGTTGATGTTGACGGTGGCTCAAAGAGGTGTATAGTATAAACTCTTTGCGGTGGCTCGTGTAACCGGGCGGCGCGACGTGGCCAGGCAAGCTACGTTTCCCTCGCCTTTTCTCAAACCAAAACGCGCAGCAACCGCAAGCCAAATTAAGATAAAATAATTTTGGCGGGGACTCTCCCATACCATGACTGTGTAAAAAAAAAAACGTTGGCGAACTGTAGTGCTGCGTTGGTCGTACGTTCAAGAGCCCACAATTAACCTGTCATTTTATCCTAAACAACTGCGTAATTATTTAACCTTCAATATTTACAATGGAAAAAAAAGAAATGAAACCGATAAGGAAACATCTGTTTGCTATTTCTCCTCTCTCTTTTTTCTGTTTTCTTATCATGCCTCTCTCTTTTTCTTTACCCCTCAAGCTTTCTCTGTCTCTCTCTCTCTCTCTTTCTCTCTGTTTTTCTCTTCCTATCATTTTTGTCGGGGGGAAGGGAGGGGGGGGGGGATTGGGGGTCATTCATATCGCTAGGGTCTATTTAATGTAGAAAAAGAACTCTAAATCGACTTGAATGAATAAGAGAGAAGGAAAACGAGAAAGGGAGGGCAAGAGGAGGAGAAAGAGAGAGAGAGAGAGGAGAAGATGAGAAAGAAAGAGGGAGAGAGAAAGCGATAGCAACAATTTTTTTTTTTTAAGGAGACAGCCAGGCAGACAAACAGATGGACAGTAATACAGGGAGAGAGAAACAGAGAAATGGAAAGAGAGAGAAAGAATGAAGTAACAACTTGATCCGATTAAACAGTGCCTGGTCTGAGCCGGCCACAGTGGCCACCGGCATTACCACATCAGCCACAGCATTGATCAGACGACAGGGGACAAACCAGTTATAACTGGCCAGCGAGGTTACTCAGACAGAGTCACGGCTGAGAGTGATCGATTGCATCAACTCTAAATTTACAACTGGACATCTTTCTGCAACCGCCTCTGTGCCACGCTCTCTCTCTCTCTCTCTCTCTCTCTCTCTCTCTCTCTTTCTCTCTCTCTCCCCTCTCCCTCTCCACCCCTCTCTATGTCAACCAGCAACCCTGCAGAAATCCGAAGCGTAGGGTCGTTTGCACATAAGAATGACATCGTTTCAATGTAAATCCGCTGCTGATCACGACATCGCACTGACGTCGGTTGGATGCGGGCATACCGCCCACGACAGATTAACTTAGGGAGCTGTCTGCTCTCTCTCTCTCTCTCTCTCTCTCTCCCCTCTCTCCCTCTCCCCCCCCCCTCTCTCTCTCTCTCTATCTCTAATCTCCAGTCCACATTTTTTCCTATAGCTACAATAAGCAAATGAAAAGATCCATTTCCCACCTCCCTTCCGACACATACATCGATTTTATCATCATTAATATATCTATTCCTATCTTCTCCTTTTTAAACTTTTATGATCTAGTGAAAGGTTGCATTGCATAAGAGCCCGTCTTTTAATAGCAATATCAAAGGCCCAGTCAAACATTACACAAAAGGGGGCGGGGTACAAAACAATATCAGAGCTCATGCAACTGATTTAAAGGCTCTTGAACCCAAAACAATAGCAAAATCTGTAACACACCAAAAAACAAATAGCTCGACCTTTCTACCCCACCCTTTAATCTTCCACTCTTTTACATAATCACCTCCTTCCTCATTCCCCAACTCTCCCGGTCTCAATCCGTCTCTCTCCTCACGAGAAAAAAAAAGGCACTCTCTTTACGACGTCGACTTTGCTTTTGGCTTTCATGAATAATTATAGATCTAGATCAAAGGATACGAAATGATATCAGCAATGGGCTTTTTCTTTTTCCTTTCCGTTATACTTCCCTCTTGGACGTCATAGGGCAAAGAGGGGGAAAACATGATCCTCTCTTGGGTAAACATAGGATTAGCAAAGAGAGCTCACTGGATCGAAAGTTCTCTCTATTTTACCCTAAGAACTCTGGACCTGTCTATTTTGCCTTAATACTTTTGTTGTTTGTGGCGTTTGCTGTGGTTGTTGTCGTTGATGTGTTTTTTGTTGCTGCTGTTGTCGATTTCTCCTTGGCTGTTGTTGTTGTTGCTGCTGCTGCTACTGCTGCGGCTCTGTTGTTGGTAGTGGTGAGTTGTTGTTGCTTTTATAATTATAGTCGTCATGGTTGCTGCTACAGCTGTTGTTGTCGTTATTGATGTTTTTTGTTGTTAATTTTGTTGTCGTTGTCCTCGATAGTTATGACATTAGGCTTGCAGAAAGACAAACATCTAAGCTATACTGAGCAATAATGGTCGATAATTTCATTCAGTACATTGAAAGTAACTGATCGTCATCACTGTATTATAAATCAATCAATAACCCATTAATCAATAGACACATAGATAGATAAATTATTATAGATAGATAGATACCTACTGATATACATTGTGTCTGCATTATTTCGGTCAGGAGAACAAAGCAGTGATATGATGCAATGGCTTACAGCGATGTTTCTAAAATCGGAATTGCTCTTTGGCACGACTTCCACTTTTGGTTCAATTATAGAAGAGCAGTGTCCATAATGGGAAAAGGTGAGTTAACATTAACCAATAGTTCTCACAGGTTTTCAATGTAATAAGCAACAGAAATAGCAATGTTAGCATTAAGGAGGGCTTCTGTTAATAATCCATATCCTTATGTCATGCCTCTCTAATGGGTGTTTTCATTAAGAATGATCTCTCTCTCTATATATATCTTTTCCTCTCTCTCCTTTCACTTTCTCTTGCTCTCTCTCTCTCTCTATCTTTTCCTCTCTCTCCTTTCACTTTCTCTTGCTCTCTCTCTCTCTCTCGTTCTCATCTCTCTCCATCCCTGTTTCTTCTAATCTCTTTTCTCTCTCTCACTCTCTCCTGCTCTCTCTTTCTCTCTCGTCCTCAGCTCTCTCCACCCCTCTTCTTTTCTTAATCTCTTTTCTCTCTCGCGCGCGCAGGCTCTTCCTCAGCTCTCTCCATCTCTCTTTCTTCTAGCCTCTTTCTTCTTAATCTTTCTCCCCTTCTCTCTCTTGGCATTCTCCTTTCTCTCTCTCTCACCTTCTCAAGCACATACAAATCCCCCCCCCCCCCACTGAACAAACCGCCAACTGTCCGCAACCAGATCAGACTCGAACCTTCCCTCCCCCCCCCCCCCCCCCCCCCACAGATCAAAACACGCTCGTTGAATCCAGACATTTCCAGTTCCTATGGGTCTTGCCCGCGAGCTTTTCATACACGTCACCGAGCCAACGACAACAAAAGAAAGAGGAAGGAACGGGAAAGGCCTAAAATTATCCATTCACCGCCAGTTTTAACATCCTCCTTTCGGTAGCTGGCTACCATAAATGGCAGTGAATACAGCTCGTAAGATTCAATGTAAAATTGAACAAAGCCAAAAATAAATGAATGTGCACCTCTTAAGCCTTTCACTAAGTCTTGTATCATTTTAAATACATTTTGCCTAAAGGGATAGGCCCCACTCAAAGAGGTTACTATAACCTTTTTGGCCCTACTATAGAGGCGTGTTATGGAAAATTACCGTATGTGCCAAGTATCAACATTTAATGCATGAGGTGCAAAAGACATTAATTTCACGTTCGCTCCACTTTATACTTTATCCAATTTCCATTTTGAGACGAACACAAGAAACTGTTAATCATATTAAACTATAACTTAGACAGAAAGATGGAGCACATTTTATTCGTATAAAATGATGCTAAAATATGAAATTGACCCAGTTCGGCATCTAACGTCTTTTTTTGTGGTATGCCAATACAATAGATTGGTGAAAGATCCCTTGTGACGTCCAAGATCCGATAACAAGCATGACTTTTTGTAAAATTTGTAGTCCTGTGGACGAAATTTAACAAAGCCAACGTTAAATCTCTAACGTTGTCCATTCGTTTAATTTTGAATACACCTTGCCCAAAAGGGATTGGCTGTATAACAGTCGTGTGAAAGGTGTCAAATACAATACTGAGGGTGACATTGCCTGAGAGTTATGTCGTCATTCGTAACAACTTAGAGGACGTCAATCTTGCAAGTGATTTCTTTTCAATAGGATGTGATTGGAGTTTGTCTGTGTATTTTTAAGAGTGACGTCGATAAAGGGGAAGTGGAATATTGAGATAAACCTGTCGTGTTTATTGGTTCTGGAGGGATAATTTTTCTTCCTTTCACATCAATTTTTTTTCTTTCCTTCTCTTTCTTTCTTTTTTTTTTTTATTGTTTTCTCTCTTTTCGTACTTTCTACTTCTTACTCTCTCCCTGCATTTATTTCCATCTCCCACGATAAATCTTTTAATCACTCCTTCCATCAACCCTTACAAAATGCACGATCCAGGATACTTTACAGGATTCAGGATACTTTCGGTACTATGATCCCATTATTCCATTGACAGGATATGATAATTTGTTCTCTTTTTCCCTCTTTCTTTCTCTCTCTCGCTCTCTCTCTCTCTCTCTCTCGGTCTCTCACAGACACACCAAGCGCAATCTCTTCCTTTTCCGCCCCTCTGTCTTTCTCTTTTCCCTTCTTCGTGCTTCTCTCCATATTTCTGGTTCACCAATTCACTGTCTTACCGCCACTCAAAGATGGGAAAAGAGGAAGGAGAAACACTGAAAGAGTGAGGAGAGCAAAGCAAGGCGAGACAGTGAAAGAGTGAAGGAGAGGCAAAGAGGGGTACAAAGAAGTAAAACACTTTCTCTCGTTCCCCGCCCTGTCCGGTTTTCTTGCTCAAAGTTACACAAAATGCTCTGACACTGCTTTCTTTGCGCACATCATAGAAGTGTTCGGACTTCGATCTCACCAGCGGTCGCCTCTCGCAGCCAATCCTAGATTTTCCTATTTATTCAGCAGCTTGCAAAACGCCAAAGCGGCAATGTAAACACGGCCCGGGCTTGACACAGTTCTAGTTATGAGTCAGGCGTCAATCTCCTGGCCTAGCTCCGCCCATCGTGTCACGTCGCACGAGCGAGTATAAAACAGCCGCCGCGCCACCGAACGAGTTAGAAATTTGTAGCAGAAAGCAACGCACTAGACCTGTAATTTTGCTGAGCCATACACCTGTGACTTGAAATCCAAGTATATTTGTGCACGAACTTTTATATATTTCTGAAGTTTGATTTACCAGCGTCTGATAGATTTCTAGGCGTCAGCGCAGTTTTCCAGATATTTTTTTGGTAAGTTTTATCTGTTGTGTGATCTGTAAACGTGTGTATGAAGAGTGCGCAAAGAGCATTATTTTTGGTAATATTGCACTTTGCAGCGCCATCAGTAGGCTATTCTATGCTCATTTCTTATATTTTGCCAGGTGCATAAAATGTGTCTGTTTGTTGAGGATAAATTTTGAGCTTTTGTTCCCTCTTGCAAAGATTTAATTTGCATTAGATTGGACATGTTTTGACATTACTGTGGTTTCATGCAAAATGAATGACTAAATCTATGCAAAATGATGAAATGCCGCTTCAAGTTTGCGTGCATCGTTAAGTTCGCACGGCTCCGAAATTTTGCAGTTACTGATAAAGATGAATAATGCTGCTCAATGAAAATGGGTAAAAATTAAGAAATTAACGATTTTTCAAGTTTTGAGAATGGAGGGCAAGAGAGTCCGCCAGTTACATCAGATTCAGACCGGATATTTCTGGCGCCGTGAGCGAGTGCTGTCTGCCGGTTTCCCACTCAACTCCCGTTGGCGTTGACAAAACAGAAGAAAAAAAAACTGTCTGTCCCCCGCTCGTGACATTTTCTCAAGACACAAGTTGTCATTTCTTAAAGGTCGTGATGCTATTCCGAGCGCGATTGACACTTCGAGTCTGAGCCTGCAGGAAAACAATAATTTTCGGGCTGTATTTGGCAATTTTGATAAATCGAGATCTGGATCTAGCACTTTTAAATTCCCAGAATAGCAAGTTTAAATCGATGGGAGAGAAGACAGACCGGTTCTATGATACCCGGCGTAACCATAGAAATTAAAGTTACCTGCATGCAGAGACCTGGAAAATACGATATTTCGTGTACAATCAATCCTGACATAAACACTGCGTTTTTTTTGTGCAACCTTTTGAGTTTTGGCGTACTAATGGAACCAAACAGAATAGTTGTGGAAAACATGATATCTTGATTTTGCGGGAAGATTTTTAACACGACATTTCATGTTGACTTGAATTTACAGAACAAGCACATGTTCAATATGCCGGTATCGAAGAAATCTAGATCTAGGTCGGATTCCTTTTTTTTTTTCCTTTTAATTCCTTGTCCAACCGGCAGCTCCTGAAGTAGGTCAAACTCCTGCACAGAGAAACTGGTAAACAAGTTTATTTCGGGCACGATTCGCCCATCGCGCGCTCACTCCGGGAGGGAGGAAAAGAGAGGAGGCCAACTGGGGATTTTCTGTCGGCGGAATCAGGTCAAGCGAGGTTAAACATGTAAACGGTCTTTGCGCATGCCCGGATCTTACTTGCCGGTAGTCGGGTCGAAAATTGGAAAAATGAATGGATCGTGCGTGTTTTCGTCGTGGCGCGTGCGAATGCGATCGAAGAGGTGAGGAATTGTGACTTGGGCTTGTTTATCGCGGTTTAGCTCACCTCAGGAATTGGGGAATGAGTTCGCGGAGTAGTTTTGTGGTCGAAATATTTCTTACCGGCGCTGTGCAGTGCGCTTTCAAAATTTCATGAATTTTCGAAAAGTAAAACCCGAAAAGGGGAGTATAATTAGCAAACCTGTCTAATCTTGACATTTCTCATGACTGTAAAGTCACTGTGTACCGTCGGCAATTTTGCAGTTGTCATTCTCATCATCAATGTGTTGTTGTTCTGGTAGGCAATATGGGCCTGAGTCACAGGTACACACAATAGACCTAGACGGTGTAATGTTCCATTTTGGCACTCGGGTTTTCAACCGATAAATATTTTTGTAACAGATGTGATGCGACCGAATTTTCCCAACAGTATAGTAAAAACATGCACGCAGTTTGATCGACCGAACCTGACCTCGGCAGATGAAAACATGTGTTGGTGTTCATTACCTACATGGGGTGATAGAACTGATATTCCTGTGGCGGGTCAATTAGGACACGAGGATATTGTGTTTTATCTGTCTGGGCTAAGGGCCAGAATCGATAATACGGACATATGAGTCATACCCCTTCGTTGCCACGACATTTTGTCCTGAAGGGGCGTGTGTTCTTTTGTGTCATGGCCTTGGGGAGATAAGCGAATAATGAACTTGAAATATCCTTTTTCTAGTGCGCGTGTGTCCTATTGTTATCTCCTGAGAAAAGTACACAGAGCTAGATCTAAATCTTAGGCAATAATACAGAAAGATACGAGGGTTATTTCCCCCACTGCATTCAAATCGTCACTGTTTTTTGGATTCAAGTTTATTTTGCTTCAGGTCCTTAGAGCTAACTTAACGGGCAAGACATTTTTTCATAAACTTGTAGGCCTACATATTATCCACATAGTGTGGATTTTATGTAAATCACAAAACTAATTCATTGGAATGTAATGAGTCACAGCAGCCATCTATTGAACATAGTGATGCACATATTACCCAGCTGTGATGACGTTGTTAGGTAGCCGGTGGCATGTTTACAACAAAGGACGAATTCGCAGGACAGTGTTCCCGTTCGGTGTGCGCCTTGCACTTTTGCCAGGTCATTATGAAACGACAAGGTCTAGACTACACATTAAATCCTTTCATGGTCACTCGTATTTTTTGGAGCTTTTTGTTTGTCGGGGGCGTAAGGCTATGGCTTTTGGGGCACCACTCGTATTACACGTATTTGTCACTGAGATTTAGATTAAGGGTTCCGATTCATGCCCTGTTAGATTTAAAAATAGCCTGAAAATATGTGCATGGTGAAGGCATAATCGCGCAGTTGCCACAGCAAATACATCACAGTATGCACAATGGACTTAGTGGCCTTTTCTGTTTACCATTCCTAAGACCAGATTAAATGGAGATTAAGTGTGCAAGGCTTAAGCCAGTAATGAGTCAACAACGGATTAATCTGATCCTTCAGATGGCCATATCTCGTGCACCGAATCAACGCTGGCAAATTCCGGTCGTGCATATTTAAAAACAACTGGATCGATTGTGCATGGCAAGAATTTGTCATGGGCGGGATCGATTCGGTGCTCGAGACTTCGCCATTTGAACCGTATTGGAATTTTCCAGAATGGTCTTTTTCCCTCAATTAACTTTGACTAAAAGAGTTTCATTATGTCTTTTGATGTTGACGCAATGTAATTTCGATAGTGTGAATGTTATTTTGTAATTAAGTGCATTTGTCTAAAATTCAACACACTGCACTCTAAGTCCTCTCCTTCGCACTGCAAGTCCTCTCCTTCATGTGATACCATTGTATAGTCATTTTAGTTGTCATCAAGGACATTAATCTGTCTTTCAGCAAGATAGTGTTAAAAGTAGCGGGGAAAGGGGGAAGGGGTGCAATGGAGCAACTTCAGAACCTTCTAGAAGACAGGCTCACAGACGTTCTCTGCTTTGTCAAACTTCTAGTCTTGCATCAGCCGCCTCTGCGTGCTCGCCGCTGATTGGTCGACAGGCGTTTAGCGGAATATTTTTCCCAGTTCTAGTTATGACGTGGCAAGCTATCCAGAGGCCCGAACGTATAAATAGTCGACGGCCAAACGGACAGGCAACGGGCAGCGGTTGAGTCGGTCGATGAGTCAGTTGTGGACAGTTGGTCTTTGTGACAGAAATTGAATATCACTGCGATATAATTGTTTGGCTTTCAGCCGATGGTATTGCGCTTTGATACTTCGTTGGTAAACCATCATGTAAGTGTTCGATGTGACTAGACTGGATAAATAAGCCATCTGTCTATCTAACAATAAAATATAACTAAGATTTGCATGCATAATCTCACGTTCACGCGGACGTAAGTCCCTTTTTTTTGTTTTTGTTTTGTTGCCGCTTTAGATCATCGCTTCCACAACTCCTTCACTTCCAACATCATCTTCAGTCCCAGGTCAAACTTACATACTGTGTCATTATTAGATAACGATGTTGCGAAAGGGAGATAAGTTATTACAAAGGCTGTGCAAAGATAGATAACCACCATTGTACAAGGCCATTTTACAGTTATAAGTACAAAGTGACGGAAGAAGCGTAACGTGGTGACCGTCTTGCACTAAGAAGACCATTCGTCTGCTTCGTTTTCCGGCAGTTTAATATGATATTATGAAACGAAAACCGCCCCACAGCAGGCGAGGTCACATAATGTGTCTTGCACACTGAGCATGCATTTTGTTGCTGGTATCTTAAACGTATACTCTGAAACTGTCTGAAACGAAGGGTTTAGATCCCCCTGCGGCCATTTATTGTCCTGTTAACTTCCTACTCATCTGCATTTCACAGTGTAGAACTTCTGAAAAGAAGACATCAACTATTCAGTATCCCGCTGCGTCTTTTTCAATTCTAATTTCTAGAGAAGTGATGTTTCTTTAATCTTGACGTCAATGTGTCGATGAAATAAAATTATGTAAATTTATTCTTTACATCTTCAGTTTAGCGGGGAACTTCTTACGTCCTTCGGTAGCTTTCATTGTCTCCACACTAATTTTTTAAAAAGTTCGTGTCTTCTTCTGTAACTTATTAAAAACAAACGCACGTCTTGTAAACCACACAGAAATTCATTCCTACAAGTTTATATGCTCTTCAGCGAATGTTTCAAAAGCCGGTCTTAGCATTCTTAATAAACCAGGCGTGAAACGTAAAGGGCCATTAGCCATAAAAAACAGAAAGTTTCAGGTCATTAGACCATCAGTCTGTTGTTGAACACAGCAGGGGGACTAAAGCCGGTCTTGCACAATTCTAGAGTAATTTATCCCTGGTTTATGGGTTAACCAGACCCGGCACAGACGGTGTGTTTTGGGTCCTTGCCAGTTGTTTTGTTTTTTCTTGTCATTTTTTTTTTTATCTTCCCTGCGGGCGAGTCGAACACGGTTAATGTGTCTTGGCATTCCATTACCTAAAAAAAAACCCAGTACAGATAGAGGCGGAGGTGAACATGTGTAGCCTACGCTTTTCATTGGCTGGTGTGAGCCCGGTTAAAAAAAAATAATTAAAAATCCCGTATGTGTGCAGTTGTGTAGATCATCATGTTATTGTCAGCAAGCGGGGCCTCTGGTAATGACCGTAGACAGACATGAAAATATAATGTAGTTAATAAAAACAAAGTGCTCTTGTACTGTGCTATATCCCTTCGAAAGAATTTGTACATTTGAGGATGAAACCACACCTTTGACTTAACATTTAAGTAAAACCTTAGTGCGTTTTTGCACTTAGGATGTTGTCACAGATATCTGGTTTTCGTATTGACCAGCCCAAGTTTATAATAGGTCTGAGGGCCATTGGAAAAAGGAAAAGAAGCACTTGAAAGTGGAACGGAAACGAAACTCGACAAGTTTTCCATTGTGGAGGTTAGCCTGCCCCGTGTAATACTGAAATAAGGAGTTACTTGAATGCAGAGATGTTGTGTTATAAAAGATTTAAAAGTTAGTAGAACTACAGTAATGCTGACGGTGGGTGTTGAAAATCGCCTTGTATTAAGATAAGCTCATTTTATTCAAACCGAGCGTAGCTCATTTTATTCAAACCGAGCGTAGAAATACGTGCAGCTTGCGCTAGGTGTTGTAACTGTGCGGCAGTGCAGTATCGTTAATGTTATGTAAGGTCACACCTGACACAAGTTATATGAACAAAGGGAGACAAAAGAAAAAATCCGCCACAGATAAGTACATGCAGGTCCTTCAAAATGTGTGTCGAAAACCCGGATCCTGGCCGCAAGGCCAGTAAACTCAGCACTTTCATTTGTTTATTTTTTTTCCTCTCCAGCTAGGTAATTTTCCATAAATTGGTAATGTGTCATGCCCCGAATGCATGCAAAATAATGGTGAGCATAGGCCTTTAGGTGCATACAAACTTGCTTTTTTTATAGTCATTATGCATTCTACATTATCATCATTTGATGAATGATTGAAATTTGTTTCTTGTATGTGAACATGATTAGTGAATACAGCATTTTAATGGTTTCTTGTTCATTTTGTCTATTTGCAGATTGATCTTTGAAGCAGAACCAATTTGTCATCATGTTATTGAAAGAGTACAGCAAATTGTCGGCAGCCGTTGTCCCCTTCAGCACCACCCTGGTGGATGGGCGACACGTGCTGGTTGATGCCATGACAGATTCACAGGTGCACGAGATGTACCAGCTGGTCCAAGAGTCGGCCCGCGAGGGGCAGGGCTTCGGGGCTGATGAGTACACAGAGGAGAAAGAGTTCTTGGAAGACATCAGTGATGGGTACCAGTTTGCCGTCATGGACAAGGACTCGGGTGAGATGGTCGCGGCTTTCATCCTTGCCGTGAGCAAATACTCCAGAGGGTGCCAGGTCGCTGATCCATTCATCGTGGTCAAGAAAAATCAGAGAGGCAGCAGGTTAGGGACGTTCTGTATGAACTTGTGCGTCCAGTTTGCTAAAGAACTTGGTTTCATGGGCATGTACTGCGACACATTCAGCAACAACACAGCCATGATCAAGATCATCGAGAGCATTCCGGGCATAAAGAAGGTGGGTTGTCTGCCCATGGGTGGTGTGCTGACTGACGGGCGCTTGGTGGGTACAGAGATCTACTATAAAGACCTGCGGGCTACCGATGAGAGAGGTTAGTCATGGGTTTGTGTTTCAGATCTGTACTGGCACATCCCTGAGACAGTTGCCTCTCCACACCGATTTTGGACAGTCCCAAGTACCAGACGAGATTAGGACTCCGGAGCTCTGTGACGTTCTATAAATAGCACCATCATATTCTGACATCACACCTCCACTGTCAAGGGCGTTGAAAACTGTGACTGATGTTGTTCACCTGTAGTAAACGTCATCCTTAACCCAGAAGAATCTCTTTTGAGTGTACAATCCACAGCCGACCCGATGGAAGCCAACGCAAGTGCCATCTTGTATTGCCATCCGAAGATCGATCCAATCACTGCCAACCAGGTCCGCCATGGGACCTGTTTCAGCATGCCCGAGATGGCACAGCTGAGAATCATCACATCAACTTCATCATCAATTGTAACATTTGACATTTTCGGACAGTAGTGACATATTTAGAACCAACCAAGCAGAAAGTTCATCAGAAAGATTCACAGAGTTGCAATTAAGTATGAGAAAGAAAGACTGAAAATGTTGTTTTCAATGTTCATGGTGTCATTTTAGAAACTACTCAAATACCATTGAAATCTATGTCATCGTTTGTGTTCTAAACTACTGAAGTTTATGATTGAAACCTTGATGTGAATCCTGAACTTAAATTGTCATATATGTGTCTGGTCCTTTAAGTGTTAAAGCCCCATTGGCAAACTGTCTTCAGTTACTTTGATTGGAAAATGCCCTTTTTTTTTTTTCAATTTAAAGACTTTCAGTTTGCAGAAATTGACAGGAAATACTTTGATCATTTTCTGATCTACATTCTGAAATGTGGTCATTGTAGATTATTATGTTTCTTATAGTTGTCACTGTGTTGTTTTTTTTGCTGGCTGTTTGCATTTAAGTGTATACTACTATAATGTACACTGTATACATCAAAATAGTGTTCTTGTGTAGCTCAATTTATGTACAATGTATGTTGATCAGCCCTGCACAGCTGACAAATGTAAAATCTGTGTACACATGATAGAGCTTAGTTGTTCACTTGAAATGATGTACAATTTTCTTTGTTCTTGTTTATTTTGATGAAACAGTAAGTATATAATACCATGAGCTAAATTGTCCCTCTTTTCATAGATTTATGTTATATGTGTACACATTGTTATATTGAGGATAGTGACAATGATAGCGTGGTATCATCCTGGAGACAGCGTGCAGGCCCCTTCATTTTGATCTGTCTATACAATATTGCATATGTGTTCGCGTATAGCACATCGATCATTGTATGAAGGACTAATTAATTATGCTCATTTCCCTGACGAAAAATAGCCAGCACATAGCATCGTGCCCAAAACACAATGTCATACTATTTGAAACTTAGAATAGATAGCAATTTCAGTAGTTCGTTTTATGTTGTAGATCAAGGTGTAGATTTGAGTGTATTTCATGTAATTTAAGTTGAATTTTATTATCTGTCGACTACTTATGCCAATCAAATGACAACAAACGCTGAAGATTAACCATCAATTCACGAGGATTTCATCATCTTGCCCACCGGTCCTTCAGTTTTACATATCATGACAGGCAGAAGCTGTTACCTCTTCCATTCCAATTGTATACACATCAGCTTACCGGTATTGTATTAAATGTTACACCAAAAATGGTTTTGCATTTTGGTCATAGTAGATCTAATAGTCTTGTATTTGTAGGCTGTTTAAAGGCTTTGGGAGTTCTAATGCTCCATTTGACATAGTGCTTTCATTATGCTGTAAGAAATATGTTAGATTTAGTTCAGCTGAAGTAATAGAATAGGACCTTAGGCAAAGTTTATGTAAGACGTACACTTTGGGCTTGGCAAAGGCCACCTGTGTCCTTGAGACCAAACCTGTCTAGTGAGGTTTGCAACCTTGTTTTCGTTCTGCCTTGCCCCCAGGTCAGATGTGGTCCTGGGCAGGTAGTAGTAAGGTTTCGTATTATCTCTCGTTCTTTACAGAGATTAGGCAGCTTTTAATTGAAAGCTGCCAGTAGTGGGGGTCCCTGCAGTCTGCCCATTGGTCAAGTCACAGGTTTGCTTGAAAGTTATTGGGCACTTGCAGTAAGCAATAGCTGTTGTGGTCTTAAGGGCTCACATGTACGGCTGGGCATACTTTGCAACATGATTACTGACGCCAATGGAAGAGATAAGAGGGGTAATAGTAGAACGTGACTTAATTTATTGTATTGCCTTAAGGAGGACTGTTAGAGCCACCCCTGCTTTCACAATGGAGTACATTCACCATGACAATATTTATTACAATTTGTAATTTGACAAAATGACACATGTATTACTTGCCTTGGTACTTGCATAGTTTTGCCAGCAAATGCAAACTTTTCATAATGTCATCTTCTTTTGAGAACCGAACCAATTCCCCTTACTGAGCCCTTGTCTTGAAAATATTCTGAAAGGATTCACTTTTTCCTCAAAGCGGATGAAGTCGCAGTTTGCCATGCCAAGTTTTGGTATTAAATTTGTTCTTATAGGTAAAGTGACGGGGGGCTATGGGTCAGCCAAGGTTCAATTTGCCTAACTAGTACAGTGGTCAAAGATTACTGGAACAGGGAGGGACCTTATACCCAATTAACTGGCATTGATTTGTGTTTATAGGAGGTACAGTTCTTGGCAGCTCATGCAGAATATGGACTTAGTATTGAATGGTGTGCTGTGCAAACAAAAGTAGAGGGGGGCAAAGCAAATCTTATTTGGCCAATCTTCTCAGTGGGGTGCTGGTCAGGGAGTGGACATTGAGCTCCGTATAGACCTCATGGGGACTGACAATCCTGTACCCGTGGGCGGCCTCACGTAGCATAAGCAATTTGAACCTTGGCCAACTGTGTATTTGGGAACTGCTGGCTAATGTAAATTCAAAAATACCCTTCACCTTCTCCCCTTGTATTTCGTGTCCACTCCCAACACAAAAATGTCCTTCCCCCTTTCAGTTTCCCGGGGGTAGACAGTTTTAATTAATGAATCTGGTACCAATAACGGTTTCAACCTCACTGCTAACAGCATTATCACTGCCTCTTTCTTGTCTTGGAAAGAAAACAAAATGACATCAGATCAAACGAATGCCTGATTAGATGCATGTAGACATGTCACTTCAGAGTTAATGTGTGTGGGTCGAGCTTGCCATTTCTTCATCATTATGTCACAGTGTGGTTGCCCATCAGAGGCTCCTATCACATGTCATGTCACTTATCATTTATCACTGAACTATGCAAAATCTTGATCATCAAACACAGGGTCCAATTTACTTTTACAATTTTTTTATATACATGTATATCATAAAATTTTCGTATACTTTATGACCACTTTTTTTGAAAGGTAACTAAGAAAAGTTTACTCTGTGGGTGTATGTATGGTGTATGGTTGTTTGTTAAGCCCTCCAGCCCTGATTACATGTACATGTATCAGAGGCTGAGGTGTAACCTGGATCAGAAAGACTTATGTCACATTTCGTCACCTTAGATGTTTCCACCCTGTAAGAATATTAAAAAGTGTACTGTTCTGTATGACATTTCAGTGAAAATAATCATTGATATGTTTGTACATTGGCCTACCAAAAGCTGAATTTTGCCAAATGTCGTTTTTTAATGTTCCTAATGTCGTGGCCTCAGGTTTATGAAATGATGTTGCAATTTATATGCAGATAATTATTTTGTCTGTCGTTCATTGGTGGCAAAGTAAAATGTATATTGATGACCAACTGATGTGAAAAATGAAAGAAAAGAAAACAGCACAAGAATAAAACAAAAGAAATAAAAAGAAACATTTGTCTGTTATCTTGTACATGTGATTGTTGTGGCTGATAGCCTGAGGTTTGAAGAGGTGGAAGTTGGTGGGGAGGAGGAAGATGGTCTTGGTGGTGGGACAACAGTGATGGTGTTGCTGATGATGGGTATGATGGTGGTTGAAGAGGTGATAATGTGGGTGGCTGATATTGAAGAGGTTGATGGCAGTAATGGTGGGGATGATGTTGATAGCTGTCATTGAAGACGTTGATAGCACTTGTGGTGTTGATGGTGTTGATCAGTTGATGACTGATGTTAATGGTGTTGATGGATGGTGGTGATGATGTTGATGACTGATGTTGAAGAGGTTGATGGCGGTAATGGTGGTGATGATGCTGATGACTGATGTTGAAGACGTTGATGGCATCAGTAATGGATGGTGGTAGTGATGCTGATGACTGACGTTGAAGACGTTGACGGCAGTAATAGATGGTGGTGGTGATGTTGGGGACTAATTTTGAAGATGTTGATGGCGGTAATGGTGGTGATGATGTTGAAGATGTTGATGGCGGTAATGGTGGTGATGGTGAAGATGTTGATGGTAGTAATGGACAGTGGTGATAATGTTGGTGGCTGATATTGAAGACGTTGATGGCAGTAATGGTGGTGATGATGTTGAAGACGTTGATGGCAGTAATGGTGGTGATGATGTTGAAGACGTTGATGGCAGTAATGGTGGTGATGATGTTGAAGACGTTGATGGCAGTAATGGTGGTGATGATGTTGAAGACGTTGATGGCAGTAATGGTGGTGATGATGTTGAAGACGTTGATGGCAGTAATGGTGGTGATGATGTTGAAGACGTTGATGGCAGTAATGGTGGTGATGATGTTGAAGATGTTGATGGCAGTAATGGTGGTGATGATGTTGAAGATGTTGATGGCAGTAATGGTGGTGATGATGTTGAAGACGTTGATGGCGGTAATGGTGGTGATGATGTTGAAGATGTTGATGGCAGTAATGGTGGTGATGATGTTGAAGATGTTGATGGCAGTAATGGTGGTGATGATGTTGAAGACGTTGATGGCGGTAATGGTGATGATGTTGATGACTGATGTTGAAGATGTTGATGGCAGTAATGGTGATTGTTGTGTTGGTGATGCTAATGATGGAGATGTTGATGACAGTAGTAGTTGTGTTGGTGTCGATGTTAATGGATGATTGTGATGCTGCTGGCAATAAAAGTTGTTGGAGTGGTGAGGAAGTTCATGGCTGATGTTAAAAATGAGCACTATAATGAAGCCAATGATGATGATGATGATGGCAGAGATGTTGTTCACAGTGGCTGTGGTGGTGATGAAGCCGATGATAGAGATGTTAATGACAGCGGTGGATGTGGCGGTACTGACTACAGACTGAGAAGATGATGTTTGTCGTGATTGTTCTAGTAGTGATATGATAAAACGAGATGTTTGTTACAGTCTTGGTAGTTGTGATTGATACTGATGATGCCGCTGGTGTGGATGATGGTGACAGTAATGGTGGTTATAGTGGTGACAGCTGATGGTAGAGATATTGATGGTGATTGCAGTGGTAATGCTAGTGCTGATGCTGTATATGAAGGCAGTAATGATGGTTGTGGTGTTGAGGATGCTGACTGATGATGTTGGGGATGCTGCTGTTGCAGCTACTAAAGCTTGATATGGTAACACATGTATACTAACTAATACAATGTCATGTACTCTTACGGGGATGTTGATGGTAGTGATTCTGGTAACTCTAATGCTCACACCAAGAACTGTGGTCTGTCAACTATGAACTATAGTCGTCGTATCATGAGCAAAGCTTTAATTTGTCCAAAATACTCCAGTATTTGGCTTTAGAGTAGTATAAGGGAAATAACCAAAACATTTATAATTTTTACACGCTATAAATTGTGTTATCTCCCTATATCAGCTAAGCATTGGCAGCTGCTTAGCTTTCGATTGCTAAAATAAATTCACTCATGGACCTTTCTCTCTCTCTCCATCATGTGGCATCGTGAATGACACCCGGCGCATTCCATTCTAGCTAGCTGTCTTTTGCACTACATGTACATCGGTCTTACCGTCTTGCTTTTGTCATAGCAGCAAAACCCATTCGTCATTGCTTCAATTAAAGCCTTTCTTTCTTTCCTAATCAAATACTGTAATTAATTATTGAATTCGTTCTTGCAGGAGATTTTTCATCATCCTGTGGAAATCTGAAGAATGAGAGGCCTGGACTGTTGTTTCTCCCATTCATGCAGTTGATTGCTGACCACCACCGACTTCTATTAGTTCCAGGCTCTTTCTACATGAATGAATATTATTGGCAGATATATCCACAGCCATGATTTACCCCTTGAAGTTCAGCAGAAAAAAAAAAAAAAAGACCGTGTGCAAAGCAAAACCGCCTGTAAATGCGCCGGTCGCGACAACGCGATGGCAGCATGTTTCTGTTTACGTTGATACGCGCAGCTATTTTTAGATCTGTCGGCTCGGCAGATGGCAGTGCTCGAATTGCAGTTATGTTATACTGTGGCTTGGGTTAGTCTTCATTAATCCCCCCCTCCCAACTCCCCACTTTCACATACACACACACAGTTTTCTTCTTGCAGAGGCAAACATCAAAATACATGGCACACACAGAGTTAATAGGCTGCACGGTTAGTAAACAAATTGTCTAAACTACAGGTACAGTATACTCATGGATAAAGATTAAAGAAATGCTAGATGTGCTTTGAAACAAACAAGTAGATATGAAGGTTGGCAGATAAACACGTACTGTATATAGATAAACATCACATATTGACAGGCAGATAGATACATGCAAATAGACAGACAGGCAGATAGACAGATCATTTACATTAGGCAGACAGACAGACGGAGGGACCGACAGATAGATAGGTAGACAGACAGACAAATAGATAGATAGACATAGATAAATAGGTAGATTGATAGATAGACAGACAGCTAAATAGATAGACAGATAGATAAATAGATAGATTGATAGATAGACAGAGAGATAGATAGATTGAGGGATAGACAGACAGATACATGTAGATAGGTAGACTGACAGACAGATAGACAGACAGACAGACAGATAGATAGACAGACAGACAGACAGACAGATAAATAGATAGACAGATACATGTAGATAGGTAGACTGACAGACAGATAGACAGATACTATAGATAAGTACATCATTACATGTGCACATAACACCAGCAATTTAACAAAACACATTCTTTATTTCATCTGAATTCTTCAATCAAGATAATAATTACATGTACATGTACATAATTATAGATTAATTATTATAGAACATCATTCTCACACTCACAAACTTGACATTACATAATCCAAAACTGATTTCCCCACCAGAAACTGGGTGTAGTGTGAGGTCCTGTGCAAGCAGAGGATGGAAAATTAACTAAAAACAAACAAACAAAAAAAAAGTACATAAATATCCATTAAAAAAAAAAGTGAATGTTATATATATACATGGGAAGAAAATAGTGAAAAATGCATAAATGAAAGGGAATATAAATATATATTTATTAGATGACAGGAACACGAGCACTTTATGAAAAAATAAATGAAAGTAATTTTATGGATAAAAATATCAGCAATGTTCAACATGAATGTAATACAAAAGTAACATTTCAAACACATTTTCTTCCACTCTGCCAACCAGCGCATGCACATTCAACAATACTACATGTGCGTTATGCATTGTCAAGTGTCATGAACTTGTCCTACTCTGCATTTTGCAGTACAGTTTATTACTTTGTAAATGTTTGCATACCACAACTGGCTCTTTCTATTCATTTAACTAAGATTTCAGAGAAACACTGTTTAGCCTTTAAATAGATGACAGTACATGTACGTCACCACTGTTATGCCGTTATTCAAAAGCCAAAATATGGCAAAAAGAAAAAGTTATATGTAGCAAAGTCTCACCTGAGAAAAAATGCAGAAATGATACTTTTTCTTTTTGCCACAATTTGGCTTTGCTTCGAGCCTTGATAGGACCCCACAGATTTTCTGCGTTTTTTACATGTACAATCTTTCATTGATGTATTTTCCAAAGAATATTAGACATTTTAAGTGGCCGTTTCAGTCACTAAGCCCGCTCCCTAGAATTAACTTTGGGAGCCAACCTGTGATCACTATTTCGTGCCTCCTGTAAAAATTTCAAGATTGGAGTTGGATGGATAGAAGACCATACAGCAACGATATCCAAATTCACTCATAGCTCAAAACCTAAAGATGGAAATTTATGACTATAAATTAAAAGGTCTCGCCACAGCAGCCCACAAGCTACTATTTTCTCTTCAATTATGAGGCGTGTTCAAGTGTGAATGTAGGAGAAATCTGAACAAAACTTCCCACAGAAAAATGAAAATTACAGCAAAGCCAGAGGCATTTGTAAAATCATGTGTGCCCAAACGCAGATGGCTGAAAGTGGTACATGTACAAGGGTTGCTGGCCCTTTCATAAAACTGCGCACATGTGAGAGACCCAATTTCATGGGAGAATGAAAAAAAAAAAAGTGACCTGTTTTACACAAAATGACTCAGTCATATCTTACATTTTCAGTCTAAAATATATATAAATAAACATTTGGTATCACTACTCCGTCTTATTTAATGGAAAAAATTAAAATTCCCCCAAGGATCGAGTAGTTCTTGGAAATTGGATTTTTCTCATATTTTCAAGTCCCTGGTCCTATTCGGGGGTAGGATCGAGTACCTAGTCTTCTCGGATAAGGACGAAAAAATTCGGAGGGCCCGTGTGCACGTTGCGCACGTTAAAGATACCTTGGCAGTTGGAAATCGTAAAGAGCAGGCCGAAAGGCCGCTGCCCGGGCAAAATTGAAATTAATAGATTAAAATTTATCCATATCATCTCCCCCCCCCCCCCCCCCCGCCAGAACAAGAAATAATAAAACAAGTAAAGTGAGGTGTAAATGCCAAGGGCAGCGAACCTCCTAAAATAAAGACCTCAAATAATTCCGCCAAGAAAATGCACTGAATGTTTGGGGAAAAAAGATTGCAGTTATGCAATTTCACTTGTGTAGAATCATGACTGGGCCAGTGGTATCCTGCAGGCGCAAATTTATCTGCAAACACACAATAACAGACAAATTCATGCATTGATTTGCAATGCACCAGTCTAAATAGAATTAGGAGTATCAGTTTTATTTTTCCTCTCATACCACAGCCAAGCAAGCTCTATGGAGCTTCTCAATTGAAAGACACAGAGACAAGTGCCGTGTTATGTAAAAGAATTTTATATGCCAATCCAGGTCAAATTCACTTTTTAACATCAGTTTCTAGATAGAATGCATAGGTGGGAATTGGGAATCCTAGCTGCAAAACTGCATATCTCCAGACATAATACATTTGCCTTCGTCATTTTTACATATTTTCTGAAAGCATGAAAAAGTGTCATTGCTTTGCCAATCTTGTGACTTGCAGAAAGAATGACTCATGTCAAAATTCAGCCTTTCAAGGCTCAATACAAAACTTCATGCTGTTGAGCAAACAAACTTACCTCATTTCATCTAGGATGTTAGACCCTATCTCAAAAATATTTTAAACAATGACCCAGGTAATTGTGTTCTGACTGTGATGATATTACAAATCTGTATGAAGTACATGATGATACCTAATTGTACTTAGGTTGAGGGAAGATGAAACTCTTGGTGAGGCTGTGGTCAGCCATGAGGAGGCGAACTGCCACTTATGAGAATGAAATGTGCTCCAGCTCTCTGAGTTACACTTTGTATGACTACATACAGTAATAGTATAGTTTCCCTGGGTCATCACAAGATGGAAATTGAACAAATTTAGCACATACAATATTTTTCCACAACACGACAGACAAGTCAAAGTATGCAGTGTATTTGAACATTCAGAACAAGCACCAAACAAAAGTGAATCTATGCAAAATCAAACTGAGACACGCCCTGCCGACTTCCTACAAATGTGACCACAAGGACTTCCACCACACATGTATCCAATTTCATTTTCATGTCCCATCATCTCTCTCATGTACTGGCATATCAATGATTTTGGTGGTTTAGACCCTTTGGAGATTGGAGGATTTTAGATCTTACCCATCTCGAAAGATGGGGGTTCACAGGACAAAAAATGATAATGTGTGTTACAACAGCAGGAAGGTTTGCCACTGGCATGTACAGATCTCTGGATCTTATGAAACAAGCACTCTGACTGGCTACAAGACCACGACAAGACTAATCAGAACTGCTTTCTTAAACGGCTGATATTTGTCCCCTTTGTCTTTTTCACTACATATAAGCCCTGTTGTTTTCTTAGGGTTAAGTTACAGCTACCTTGTCACTGCTCACGGTGAGATCTAGATTCTCACAAAGTAATTTAACAATATCTTTAAGTTTTGAAATTATAAGCAGAAAATGCTTGTCAGTAAATAAGAAGTCTCACCCACAGAAATTCTGAAATGCTCTCATATAAATGGAAAAATTGTTGATATGCCAGCAAGTGGGATGGACGACCATTCACACACAGATGAACTGACAATGATTGGCTGCCAATTCACAATGTTCGCACTGTTGTGCCCCAAAATGAACGTTCAAAATCAAAGGTTATAAACTACCTCACGTTAATCCAGTGTGGTTTACACATGCAGGCATGCACAAATACTCTCAGGCATATGGACAAGATGCAAAACCAGAGCACAGGCTCCACATTTTTTTGTGCCCTTCTTGCTCTGTACATGTTCCAGCTTTTCACCAATACCAAATTCCCCAAATTCCAATCAACATTTTCCAGATAAGACAAACAAAAACAATGACACAATTGTGCGCACTAACAAAAGAATACTTGAACTTCCACTGCATCTGTATTTGAAAACTGTTCCATTTTCTTTTATCCTTTGAGTTATATCCTTTTGCTGCCTACCAGAACAATATATCAGCCTCGTGTCAGTTTTTGCGTGAAACGGTAGGGCCAATATATTGACTATGTGGCGGTCTTCTGCAGCATATGAAGGGTTGATATATCAGCCCCATGGCAGCAAAGAGAGTTAAATCACAGGCTCAGAGAAAAGACACGAAATGGTTTAGTATGTGCCCAGGAGAGTTAGACCTTTATTTCATTGCAAGATTGCAGGATCCCGTACAATCAAAAATCTTATGGTTTTCTTACTTTCCAAGAAAAGTGGAGTTAGATTACTGTTCTATCCAAGTGCACTATTCAAAACCAACCTTGGCCAATTGTAAAGTAAAAAAAATATCTCTGGAAAAAAAGTCTTCAAATTCTCAAACATTTTCTTGTTCTTTTATTTACATGACATGCTTACAAGTGTCTGCGTTTTGATCACATTGCAAAAATCATGGTAGATATCTGCTGGTTCATAATCATGTAACATCTGACTACCCATTACAGCTTTTTTCATAAAATAAGCAAAATGTCCTTTTAGCATAATCAAACTGCTGTCTCTTCGTTAAATGAACTTATGAGTCCAATACCAACAATTACTTTACAGCATCATGTCTTTTCTGTTCCAGGGACTGGCCACAGACAAGCAAACTTCTATGCCGCTTCATAATAAAACAACAAGATTTCCTGTACTCGGAAATCCAAATTTTGCATTAACAGAATCAATCTTGACGTAAATAATAGATACTCAGATGTCATAACATCAGCGGATTTGTCAAAGGTAAAATGTAAAAAACAAAAAAAAGGAAGAGAAAGCATTAAAGACGGTAGAGAGAAAAAAAAAAGATGTACATATGACTAGTGAAAAGCATGAAAAACACATCTGTGACATAAAAGGGAGGTCTAGCCTGAAGAAGGTGGCCTAAAAACATCCCTGCCCAGCAATGAAAAAATAAATATCAAGCAGCTCAGTATGAAATGCAGATATTTTTTCCGTGCCATGTGCAATGAAGGGTGCACGATATTCTTATTTTGAGTACTTCCAACAATGAATGTCAAAATGCGAGAAAAATATTTTCCAGGCTTTGGGACAATGACATCTTTGATGTGCCTTTACCCTTCACCCTGTATGCCTACACACACATTTTATACCAACATCAGTTCCCTAGTTTACTGTGTTACAAGAGCACATTTTTCTGAAAGTGTGGATTTCTGTGGAAATGCAGGAAAATCACAAGCACTGTATCTTCCTGTTTTCACTTTTGAGACTAATACTAATAATACTTTGACAAATCTCACAGCAAATTACAGAAACCCCCCCCCCCCCCCCCCGACAAAATCTGGATTCTCTCCCTTTCCACCAGAAACCATTCCTGAGCATCCATGACATCATGGCATAGATATTGTAACCAATTTCACAGCAAACTGGCGTGGCATTGACAACCCTTTATGATAATGTGTTTCCGATCAATTGATATCTTGCCATTTAGCTCATACTAAACCGTGTACATTTCTGGGAGAGCTCAAGTTGTGCAACTCTTTAGAGAGCAAAACCACAGGGGATCCTCTCAGGAACAGAACAACTATCAAATAAATGTTTTAGCTCCAGGCTATCATACACTCTTGGTCTCTAAACTTCTGTTTACAGTGGATGAACACTCATAAATAAGAGCGACAGGTGGCTTTGAAAAGGGCTGACGAGAACATCTTGAAGCTGCGAAAAACAGATGCCATAGAACAGTGTCTATCTCAACCCAAAGAGATTACCGCCGCGACACCTGCGGACACCTGTGTGCTTCCAGTTTTGGACTTCAGAGTCATATGTGCTCTCATTGCTGAGCACACAGATAGCGTCTTCATCGCACACAGACCGACTATCAACATGAAGTGGATGAACACCCATAAATAAGATCCCCTTTCATAAACATTAGGTGACAATAAGGAGTATATATATCTGCATTTCGCACCGAACTAACTGTCAACAAGTGTGAGTGACAAATGAAGCATAAAACAACGATTGCCCTCAGCAAACTTCACGAGGTGAAAAACTATAATCTGTTCACAAAAATAACAAGCAATTCACACATTCAACTCTTGCAGTATATTCCTTTAGACAAACATTCAAATGATGCCTAATAAAAATTGGCTGCCGTCTACCAATTTCCTTATTATGTCAAAGCACACAAAATCTTTTCAATGCATTCTCTATCTCCTGGCAAAGATAAAGCTGACACAAGAGTAACACAATCAAAATCCATGCAGGAAAATGTCACAGTGAGAGATCGATAACCTGTATTGATACAATGTGGTATCTGTAACATTTCCTCAAAGAAAATCCTGAAGAAAAACCCCCAAAAAACACAAACCAAATGCAGAAAAGCACTTTGAAAAAATGGTGAATAAAAAAGTGCTGCGGAAAGAAGATACACTCTGTCACCTTTAAAAGTTAGAAAGGAAACACAAATCAACCCTTTTGCTGCCATGCCCCAATGTCCTTCCTTCCCTTAGACTAACAGAGTCAAGGATTATTAATTGGGTTGAAAGATAGCGGGAAGTAGTAAAATTAGGTGTGCAAAACATGCCGGGTCAATGTCGGCTGGTGTATAGGCCTCACGGCAGTGTTAGCATGAACGGTAGGGCTGATATATCGGCCAAGCGACAGTCTTCTGCAACATATGGTGGCGGCTGTGGCAGCAAGAGGGTTAAACTCTTGTAATTCTTAGTGTCAGAATTTCCTACAAAACTTTTCCAGTTATAACAATTGTCTTCACCACAATACAGGACATCTAAATGTGACAAATACTTTTGCCACTGATCCTGCCTTATCTCAAGGACAACCCTGCAGACTAAACACGGACTCATCAATTACTCCCATATAACCGAATCAGCTGAGCTCACACTTGCATGTAACACAATCATTTAGCACATTGTTTATGGACACACACAAACAGAAAGAACACCACAGGTTTTTAAGTCCTGCTGACAGGGCTTGTTTAGCTGCTACCTTCTAACACACTTTTTAGATTAGAGTTTTAACAACAGTAACAACATGCACATAAATATATTTGCAGTAAAGTAATAGAAAATTTAGAAAGTACATCCACTGATACATCATTTGAATTTGAAAGTACATCATCTACAATGAAGGCTAAGAAAGAAAATGATGAACCCAGCGGAAGGTGAGTAGGCCCGCAGAAAAGAACGCAACAACCCCAACGGACTTGAGTTCATGCAACGGACTTGAGTTCACGCACAGATAAGGTGTGACATCTGCGGTAGAGACTGTCACTCACACATTGGCTTGTTCAGCCTCAAAACAATACTGCATCGGCAAAATATTATAAAAACCACAGAATTACTGTGGGGTCTCAGCAGACCTTACAGCAAAGTCAAAATATGGGAAAAAGAAAAATTTATATGTAGCAAAGCCTGAAGAAGGTTCCAACCGAAATATCGATATGTGTCGATTTTTCATTGTATTTTCTTGTATCATTTCGGTGTTATTTCTTATGTGAGGCTTTGCTACTTACAGCCTTTTCTTTTTACCACACTTTGACTTTGCTCCAACCAAAGCAAACAGTCGAACCAGTTTAGACGAAAAATTCCAGTCATTCCTAACTGACAGAGATCTCTCACGATAACTGTTCCACAACTGTGACAATGATTGTTTGCCCAAATCCCAGCAAATTCCCAGTGTCGGGGTCACACATTGCAGATGATGCACTTTCAATTCAGCAAATTGTCATTCAGAATGACAAGGTTCTACCTCCACTTTTTTGGCCGAACCGAGTTACACACTACTTCTAATCTATGGGCCTTCTCCATTGTGTGTCAAAGTATCAAGCAGATTCGGTGTGTAATTTATAACTATTGCCAAAAAGAAAAAAAATTCTTTGCTCTAAAAGCTATGATCACATGAAATTTAAATCCTTGATTTCTTCAAACAGGGTTCCTACAAAGTCTTGAAAACTCATTTTAAGGACTTTCTAAGGACTTCCTAAGAAGTCACAGTAAACAAATTAGGGACCTGTGTGCCTGTGACCAAGAAATATTACAACTATACCAGTGGTGTGCAGCACTCATCAAAACGGAATGTTTCTGCATCCAGAGTTCAAACATAGTAAATTCACTCTGAAAAATTCAGTTATTTCAAAGTGCCTATTATCCTGTGTGCAATTGGAAGATTTGAATCTCAAATGTTTCAACTGAAACACAAATTTTAAGGACTTTTTAAGAACTTCGGCATCATTTTCAGAATTTAAGGACTTTTTGAGTACTTATTTTTTCTTTTATGAAAAATAAGGACGTTAAGGACTTTTAAGGACCTGTGTGAACCCTGTTCAAAGCTGACAGAAGGAAGTTAGAACCTTGTCATTCTAAGGGGACAAAATGGTAACCTAAATACTGCCTTACTCCATCTCAACTACATTTCCAAAAAATTATTTGTAAAGTAGAATTTTTGGCTTTACAAAGTGTTAGTACAATTTTTTAACACTTCAAAATCTTCTCCCAGAGGTGAGACACATGCATGGTGTTTGCTGGAATAATTGAGAACACACTGTTTGGCCATAACAAGGCCATATATATCTCAATTTCTGCAAAATGCTGAGACAGAATAAAACACTATCAGGGCACTGAAATGACTTATACAGCAAAATATTCATTTGTCACTCTGTTATCAAATACATCATAATAAAAAAAAATCTCACAAATTCTGCATTTATTTACATACATTTTTAATGTCTCTATTGCATCACAAGGAACAACTTCATGCACAGAAATTTTCATTCTGAAAAATAAATATTAAAAAAAAATAAATAAAAACTGAGTCTGTTATTTTCATTTCACATTCCACGTAAAATGAAATGAACAGACATCAGTCAAACTCTTATGTTATCTTCAAATATGAACTCCTAAAAAAAAAAGGAATCACATCTCACCTGAGCAGATAGAATGTTCACTCTACATTCACTCTCAATACAAACTGGAGCAGCATTCACTTAATAATATTGTGAATCTTGTGACAGAGAGAGAATAATTTAAAAACAAAATCTTCCAGGTAGGGACATTCGCTTAAAAGTTGATTCACAATCTGTGAGAACAATGACCTTGCTTAACTTACAAATGTGTGTGTGTCGAGACTAGCAATTCTGGACCACTGAAAAAATTATTACATTACACATTTTCCCTTTCAAAACTGGTGCAACCAGGGAGTAATTATGTCAAAAAAATTAATGAGAAATGAATTTTTCAAGGTTGAAAATGATAGAATTCCATTCTTGCCATAATAAAACAAAAATTGCACTGATCACAGATGCAAGGAATTAAAGCGAATCTCTTCATCTGTCCTATTGTTTGTCTTTAGTCTCCGTCTCCTTCTTTAACAACTGATCCATTCAAGTGGGCGTGCCCTCCGCCTGTAGCCCCCATGAGTCCATTTGTCTGCCCTCCCAGGCCTTTCGCTATTTCATCGGGACCGTTGACCAACTTGTCCATCTGAGGGTGACCTGTGCTCTTGATGGACTCCTTGTTACGGGCAATGAAGACTTCCTGAATGGCATTCCGGAAACATCTGAAGTTGTACTCTATGATGCCTGTATAGGGAAAACATAAAATACATTAAACTATTCTGATATAATTTCTCCACCTTCGCAGTAATGCCACCCTATAAATAACAAAAATCTGAATCAACACTGGCCTAGCTAATCGGAAAATCGGAATCACACCCGTTTAAAAAAAAAAAAAAAAATCAGAATGATTCCAATCAAATCATTGGGGGCATCTCTGCTTTCTAACACAGACACCAAAAACAAAAAATCCTGAAATCAGATTGCACCTGATCTGGTTCCTTCCCTCAGACCCTGACTCTATAACACTGATCCTCAAACGCTTCCATTTTTTTCATACTGTAAAGCATGACTGTTTTCAGTGTGCAATCAAAACTCTACCCCCTCACTGATTGCAATAAGACAACTCTTGCACTAAATCCCTGCACCAAGTTGTACAAAAAAAGAGAAACATATCTTCAAAGTCTGACATTCACATGCCTACACTATATAATATGGTAGTCTAATTCAGGGAAAAAAGTATTTATCCAAACATAAAATCTGCTATAAACGACAAAAAAAAACAAAAAAAAAACAACCAACAACCTTCCAAAATAGAAATGCTAAAAAATATGCACTCACTGATATGCCATTAAATTTTACATGGCCGAGGAAATTCTCTTTATGTAGCTATACAAAAAAATGTTCTACACCCAACTCTTATTTTAGAAAATGAAAAAGTTTTCTGAAATTTGACACTTGCTGGTTCAACCAGGTTGTGAAACAGGAGAAGTTGAGTAAATATTTCTGCATTTCAGAAAAGTTGTTTACTGAATCCCAGCACTCAGATGTTCACGCTCAGTTTTTGTGTTTCCTCCCCTTTCCCAAGGTTTTATGAAAGCTTACCTCTATTCTCGCATACATCCTCTCGCAGTATACAAAGCAGGGCCAGGTGACGATTGACCTCCCGCAGGAAGATTACAGTGCCTGTGTTCAGCTTGATGAAAGAGGCTGACTGGTCATCAAATGCACCATCATCACGTACTCTGTGGATGACACAGAACATCATTATCTTTATATATATTTACACTCTGGCAACTGGAACACATCTCTCTTTCTAAAAAAAAAAAAAATACAATAATGATAAACAAAAAATAAAGACCAAAAAAAAAAAAATTTTTTTTAAATTCCATTAAAAGTAAGCCTATCGATTGAAATAAAAAAGAATTAATTAATGGAACTATCATTACCTTCAATGTACATACACATTTTTCAAAGGACTCAAGTGGAAAAAAAAGGCCATAAACAGCCCTCGAAATTACAAGATACAGAATGACCACCTGTATATAGGAAGGGCCCAAGTGAAAAACCAGCCAGTCGTGTTATTATTTGTTTATAAATTTTTTAGAAAACCATAAGTTTTTCTTTCATCCTGCTTTCTCAAATCCTGTTGCTTGAAATTTGATTTTTTGCAGTCTTTCTTTGTCCATTTCTGATATCTTTTCAATAAGAATGGAGATAATTGTCGTTTTGAACAGACATATTCTGATTTGAAATGACTGAGAATGGCTGAGCTTAAATTTGACTCTGCTGGTTTTTCACTTGAGCCCTTAATATGGATTCCAAAAACGCTCAAGAACAAAAGCTTTTATAAATTTTTCCTTGAACTACAGAGTATGGAATTTCCAATAATGCTCCTGTAACTGTTGATACAAGGATTCTATTCCCGAAACTGTGACCTGATGCTTCACTTTCAGTGGAGATGTTAACTCACAGAGCAAAATTTATGAAAGTCAGGGAAACATAACAGGAAATTTCAAACAAGGGTAGAGTTTGTCAGGTAGGTGCAAGTTTGTCAGGTAGATGCAAGCAATATCACAATTCATGGGCTGAACAAAGTAACCGCTGTACACAATTGCACTTATTTTGGGAAAAAAAAAAAAAGGGAGATAGGGTGGCTCCAAGGGTATAATAGGTGCCAATGTGTCTGTGACTTGGGTAAAATGTTCAAACACTGAGGTTGTATCTAGTAATGGTTCAAAAACGAAAATAAAATTACATGAACTTGTAAAGATCCCTACTGGAAACGCACAACAATGCTATTTTCTGAGTTTATCTCAACAGAAACTGGCAACATTAATCAAAAAAAGGACATTTATTTCAGTATGGGTAGGCCAAAGAACATTTTCTTCCCAAATTCAGCCTGCTTGATACTGAGGCTGTTGTTAGTGCTGTGTAGGATTTCACATTATAAGCCACCGCTGAACAGTGAACACAACTCTGAATTTTCTCTATTTGGCTTTGTAATTAGACTCAAAGTTCCTGCACATCTTTCAGAAATTTCCAGGGTAAAATGTTAAATTCCAGGGCTACTCAAAGGTCAGAAAATAAGACAAAAAAAACCCCAAAAAACACAGTAACTCTGATTCTCCTGCCATTTTTGCGTTATTTTTTCATAGAGGGCAAATTTCAGGGCTATTCCAGGGGTAATTCACTTTTTCCAAGGGTTTCTATAAATATTTTAAAATTCCAGGAGTTTCCAGGGGCCCCTGGAATTCCAGGGGTGCGCAGCCCCAACAACATCCTGATACTTTTGATGATGACAGTGTGGGTTTAAAAGTTTATTTAAAAAAACCAAGAACCCAAAAAAAGGGGGTGAGGAGGGGTCTGCGTAAGTGGTGTTGGTCATCACACAGACCTGATGTGTTCATGCCATGATTCCTAATGGCACTTCAACTGCTAGAATCGCCATTTGCGTTTGTCAGTGTTAAATGTCTCAGGTCATACAAAAAACACCCATTTCATTTTTTTCTTTCTTTGTTATTTAATGGCACAAAAACCGCAAGATTAAAAAAAAGCACAAAAAAACAAACAAAAACAGTTACACCAGAAATGCCACCTTTCGAAATCAAAAATCTGAATGAGGCCCCCCAAAAATCTGATTCTGGGGAGAAAAAAATCTGAGTAAGTGCGAATGACGATAAAAATTAAATTCCACCACTTTGGAATCTATTTTTTTTTTTTTTTTTTGTCACAAAGGATTAAGCTTAAAATCATCTTAAAATCAGAATCGTGCCCATTTTAAAAAAACAAAAAACAGAATGATTCCGATCATATTGGACTGGTTGGCATCTCTGTCACACTACTTCAACGAGTGACCAGGCGCAAGGATGATAATACAGGGTTGCAAATTTGGGATTTATCATGTACAATTTACCGTGATAAGACAATGTCGTTGACACTGGAAAGTTGCAAGGAAATAAAAATATCGTCAGTCACAATCATTAACAGTTTTTGTTTAAGTTAGTTAAATCCTTTAACTGGCATGCTCGGTTTATGCATTATTTTATGTACCTCGTACATTTCATTCGCTTACCATCAAGCAAAGAACACATGACTATACTGATATTGCCAGTTTGATCAAAACACAAGCCAATTTTTGCAAATTGCGCTTCTTTACAAATTTATTCAGATAGGGAGACTGAACAACTATTCAATTGCTGCTTTCAAATCATCAAATATTTCTTGTTCCGTCTTGTGTTATGGTAAAAAAAGAAAAGAAACTATACTATTTGCAGCCTACATTTTTAACTACATTTCTTCAGACGGCTGATGGAACCTCGTTAAAACTAAACTGAAAGGCTGTTGTTTCCGGGCCTTAGTATGTTCACATAGAAAGCTATAGCTAAGCAATGAACACAACTCAGTCCTTTCTCTATGATTTAGAATGCAAATGTTCTAAATCCTAGAAGCTTTTTCTAACATTCCTAAACCAATAACATGGTCAATGGATCTTGCAATCCAAGCAGCCTTTCATATAACTTTAATCAAGACAACTAAAGACAAGCATGGACATAGAAAATGTTGGGTATCTCCATTACATGAAAAAAAAATACTCTTCAGCAAATCGTCCCCTTAAATTGACAATGTTCTACTTCCACTTTTGGCTGAACTGGGTTACACATTACTTAAAAAGGCAATCGGATTCGGTGTGTGATTTGAAAGTATTTACCTAGAAAAAAAAAAAAAAATTCTTTTCATCAAATTCAATCATCACATTCTCTAAAGTTGACGGAAGGGACTTACAACCTTGTCATTTGAAGAGGACGAAATATGGAACTTATGTTAGAATAACAATGGGTGAAAAGCACGTAGTTTCATGCAAAAGTGGGTCATCTTATATTTATATTTGATAAGCTTTAAATGTCCATGACACATCTAAATAAAGCAATGAGAAAAAGACTGCAATGTGCAAGAGTATGCTTGAGCAAGATTAGCTATAGTTCTTCAACCAATAACTCTGTGAACAACACAAGACTGTGTTACAACTGTGGTAAATACTTCCAGTCAAAAGTGCCTGTTACAGTGTTGCTCATGGCTAAAATGTACAAACTGTTGAAAACCACAGAATACCGTCTGAACTGTGTGACTAATTGATATTGGCTTTATATCAATATATATTTGTGTACAGTGACAAATACTTGAATTACATACTTCAAAAGCATTTTGCCTCAGATACAACAAAAACCAAAGACATCCTTGATCCTTGGTGACCTTCTTAGTAGGCTATTCCTAATTCAATGCAACAATTAAAACAACGCAAGAAAAGAGGAAGAAAATGGGGCTTTCACCATTTTCTTACAATATGCAAGAAGCGCTGTGATAAATTTTCTTAAGCCAAAGGGTTTTGTATATATATCAAACATTGACTTACCCGTATATACAAGACATGTCCAGCACAGCATCTATCATGTCACAGCAAAGTTCATAGCATTGCATGTCCACCGGGGAACTGTCCGTGGCAATGTAGATTTTACTGACTACATCAAACAGGAAAGCTTTTTCTATCTTTGAATTCTGCAACACAAAATGATGACTTTTCATTATGACATAACATCACTCAACTCTTCTTAAGGAGCACAGCCATGAAAAGCAGTTAAAAGGCCATCCCCAGGCACGGATATTTGCTTTTTAAGTAATGGTTTGAAGAACAGTCAGGTATAAAGTTCGTAGCTCACACCTGAGAACCCCAGGAAATCAAAGATCTCATGAGAATGACACTTTACATTATACAATGCTGACACAAACATCCATGGCCATCACTGCTCTCTAGGCCCCAAACTAAAAATGTTCTGACATTAAATTCCAGTTTTGATCAGTATTTAAATATTAAATCCCAACAGCCCTAATAAGAAAATCTTAAGCCTGAATACATTATTAAGAGCTGTAACTTAAGAATCCTGGTCTTTTCTGTTATGTGGGCACATGGACATCACGCACTATTCTACATTTAAGTTCTAATCACTTATCTTCAACAAACAAGTCTCGCTTTGTCTAAATCTGATTTCATTAAATGGATCACTGACAAGATTCTGTATCATATCATCTGTTAATTGAAAGCTGATGCACAAATACATTGGTTGACTGGAGTAAAGCAGGATCAATTGCAGTTGTGACTGCAAGCTAATAAGAAATTTTGTTAAATGCAAAGTCAAAATCACCTTCCATTTAAAAACTGTAAAGTTTGGAATAAAATCTCTCTAAAGTCTAACTACTCATCATCAGACAATGTAATACATAAAAGATTTTCATACTCACAGAAATGACAATGTCTAACAAGTTTTCCAGAACTGGGAGTTGAGGAATCAGTTTCTGAACTACTTTGGAGAAGGCTTCAAATATAGAGTGGTCGTATATACTGGTCAGATGAAAACTGTGGACAGAGATGAAAGTAAAATGAAAATATCAACAAAGTGGCCCTGCCCCCAAGCTATGAATGGATGTAGCTAAAAACAAGCCCTTTTTTGGAAAAATGTGGTTCAAAGAATAAAACAATGAATATTTTGCCCATTTCTAGAGTAAAGTAATACTCTACATTATAACATGACAATCCAGTCATAATATTCTAGACTTTGTTTTAAAGTATACAGCAGATTACGATACAGACTTCCCTACTGTTTCGCAATTTGTGATTATGATGACAACTGAATTTATTTACTGTATATAGCTACAGGGTTCCTGCCTACTGTAAAAATGAAAATTGTCTGGCATCGGTCAAGTCTTGCACTCCTGCCTTTATCTTTTTTTAAAGGAGGTGTCCTATTGCGGTTATTTTATTAAGGACTTTCAGGGGAGATTAAAATTTCCAACTTCTTAAAAATAAACACTCAAGGACTTTTAGATTTTTCCATGAGGCTAAATTCAAGCACTTTTCAAGGACTCAAGGTGGTCTCAAGAATCCCGAGTGCTATGGTCTTTTTCCTGAAAGGTTAACAGGGACGATCTATCCCATCTTCGGATGATAGGATTTCCACAACACATAATGTCAAAGAGTAATTTTTTCCTTCACTTGATGAAGTACCCGACATTACCTGGGATAAACCGCTGTTCCCTTTCCCACTCTTCTCTCTCCCTCTCTCTTATACAGACAATTCCCCTTGATATTCCACAGTCTTACTTCACAACTCATGCGCGGCAGTGCACTATGCACCAACCTAACGACTGTCAAAGACAGTCTCCCCATACCGTGGGCTTATCAAAGTGAGCACAAAAAGAGATCACTGCATTTAATAATCCTTTTTAAAAAAATTGCCTGAATCTTGGATATACACAATAGGTCCATATAAAAGTGATTAGGTTGGATTAATAGACACCCAAAATAGATTAATTTGATAATTTTTTGAAACTGTCATTTAGTCTGTAGTATTGAGCAAAAATGGGATGACACTTGCACCACAATGAATCACTCCCACCATTCATTTTTTTAATAATAAGATTATAATAATAATAAAGTAGATTTATATAGCGCCTTTATGACTTATGAACTGTGCTTACCTTAAGCGAATGTTATCCATGCCGGCATCCGCTAGCTCATCTGTAGCTCGCTGCAAGATATCTCTCTGTGTTTCAATCTTGTTGTCATCCGACAAGCCATCCACTTTGTGGATAAACACCTCAAATTTGATGGATTCGTTGATCTTGTGGGCTCGAGTGACTGCCATCTGCAGCCTGGACAAGGCTTCCATGTAATCATCCTAGTAAGAGAAAATTCAAACAGAAGTTCATTCTGTCTCTTATTTTGTTCTTTAAACATCTACAGCGTCAATAGTTTTGAAGGTAAAATACTGTCTTCTGGTCCTTTTTGGTTATGTTTCTGACAGAGTTTCTGCACTGCTAAGAGAATGTGAAAAGTGTGAAATTCCATGGTTACATAAATGCAACAAAATGAGGGAAAATTTACCTATTTATTTAGTTATTTTTGTTCAGATGAATTTCCACTCCTTCAATTTTGAAATCCACAGAGCATTCAAAGGCTATCCCAGGGCTAATCCACAATTTCCAGGAATTTCCTCAAGCTTTTAAATTCCAGATTTTTTTCCAGGGATTCCTAAGATTCCAGAACTGAGTAGGAACCCCATTCTTGGGCATACATACCCGATTTAGAGCTTGGAGAAACAGAGCTTGCTTTTTCACTTTTTGTACAGTTCAAATTTTAAGCCACGACAAAAAGTCATTAGGAAAGCCCAAGGGCCCTGTGCTCTTTTTTTTGTCTATCATTCAGTGCCAAATTTGAAAAACCAATGTGCTTTCCATACCACACTGCAAAAGAAGAGGCAAAATGCTTACCTGAGCATCAATAACAAATATAAGGGCTCCGCATCCCCCAAATATATATTCCGAGTCAAAGGTCGAGTCAAAGAAGTCAATCTGACCCGGAATGTCCCAGATTTGGAACTGGACAAATGATGAGTTGGACACATCTAGAGTGCAGAGGGGAAAAAAAAAAAAAGATCAAGAAACCAATATGTCATTAATTTCTTTTTCTTAATCAAAACCTCCTGACAATTCCTTGGGGATTCTGACAAGACATCAAATTGCATCTGTCTATCCATTTTCTAATCACAAACACTGAATCTTTTCTCAATTCTCATAAATTTCTAATCACATAATATGGCAATATGATAATATTTACAAAGGCATCTAATCATCTAATGTAATGACATGTCAAGAGAGAAAAAAAAAAAAGAGTATTCTGACTTGTCTCAATTGCACAAGTCCAAATTTCAACAAACAGAAAAGTCATGAGGCACTTTGAGCATTTGGTTGTACTAACACAGGCATTGTTAAATTTTATTCAACTGAAGTCACAGCACATTCATTATTTTTGCTCTGATTCCACTCAATAGCAGTAAATAGAATCCATTCCAGGAGTTTTTTCACAATACCAAAGAGCTAGACTTCATGTTTAAATTCCTAATTTTGACTCTCGACTTCATTTCAAGTGGGTTTCTCCAGCACTTCCATTATCAGACTCCTTTAAAAATACTTGAAATGACCAGATGAAGTTCCCGGCATTATCCGAGATAAACCTGTGAACCTGTCATTCCATCTGTCTCTCTAAAAAGCTTCCCATATTCTAGTCTTACCACAGATTTCATGTGCACCAGAGCGCACTCATTTCTGGTTGGGAATTACCCGCACCAAACTGAACGTGCATTAATACATTGTTTCTGGTGCGGTGGGCTTACTACACAAGACAAATCGAAGATCACTGTATTTTACATGTTCACAACATTTTATTTAAAAGTGCCTGAAACTTGAATCAACACAATCGGTCGATATAAAAGCGATTGTGCTGGATTAGTTGACACTTAAGAAAATTAATTTAATAATTTTTTGAAACTGTCACTTAGGCTGTAACGTCGAGCAAAAAATGGGCCAAAACTGCACCACAATGAATTACATGTACTCCCACCACTATCTTTTTTATAATAAGTTAAGCTAAGTCATTTTCTACGATAAGTCTAACCCATGTACATACAACCCATGCTATCTGGCATGAGATAGCACTGACATTAGATATAGCATATCTGGCATAATACTTCATTTTTTACTCATGCATTTCATCTCGCTTTCACTTTTTTTCTTTTTGTCATTTGTTCTCTACATTTTTTTTTTTCACATAAGGTAATCATAATTTAGAAAGTCTTGAAATCAGTGAAAGACGTGACAGATCTAAATTCACACATTGTCCACCTGAACAGCCACAAATGGGGGAGTTTTCCCCCTGGCATTTAACAAAATGAACCTTAGAAAAGAATAGAGCAATACTCACCATCTTTGACAATTTTATTTGTGCTCTCCAAAAACAACGTTTCATTGGGAGAGACTTTATGGAAGACAACTTTCTGTATTGAGGACTTGCCACTTCTGTCATACCAATGAAAAAAAAAAAATACCAGTGTCTTCAAGATTTTGAATATTGATTCCCAGCCTTGCAATGTTCATTATCAATCAACACCTATCTAGTGTCAATAAGAAACCAGAATGTACCAAAACACTGCTTTTGAATTAGAATACTACGACACTAGTTGTAGCTTTACTAACTTAAGAAATACAAGGCACATCAATATGATCATTATATTATTACTACTGCCCAGAAATATTCCTGCTACATGGCAGAAATTGACAATTTTTAAACTTTTAAGCCAATGTTAAACAAGTCAAGGCAACATTATGTGGTTTAATATTAAGCCTATGATAATCATTATATAACTAAGATACTCTTAAAGAAATACTTTGTGATGCATATTGAGGAATAGGTATAAATCAATGCAAAGGTGACCAAAATTCATGTTTATTGTTCATCCTTGTAAAGTTTGACGTTCCAGTAAAATGATGACAGCAGGTGCAAAGACATGGGGAAAGGATAAGAATGAAGGAGACTCTACTCGTGCTGGTCAGTACCCAAAAATGAAGAACTATATAAAAACACATGATAATCTTGCGCATTTAGGTTCATTAGTAAGAAAAAAAAAAACATATTAACTCTCTCCATGCCAAGGCCATTTCCACATTTGTGCCAAGGGTTTTTTGCTGGCGAAAAATCAAACAAAAGGTGAATCAGAAAATTGAGAATTATCTGCCTCAAATCATTGAAACCTAAGCATGTTACATATCAAATTGGAGGAAAATGGATGAAGAAGCTGAAAAATACATAAGTGTATGATAGATAGGAATGTGAAGTTCAAGGAAAAGGAAGAGGAGAGTCGTGCGAGACAAAACAAACCCTGGAATTGATATCGACGATAGATCGTGGGTTGGTTCAAACGCGGTTGGCCATATCGATGATATATTGGGGATTGGCATGGAAAGAGTTAAAGAGAAGGCTGTTGTGGAAGAAAATCTGACAAAACACTCTGGACACAAAATGACAACTTGTATGTCCCAGACTGCCATGAGCAATCAGCACTCACCTTCGCAAGCCCATCAATAAAATCCTGGGTTTCTCCTCCCCTGGATGGGCAGCACCCTCAATCTCCGCCTCCTCTGGGCCATAACCAAATCCCTTGGGGAAAGACCCCACATACGTTCCACCTTGATCGTCCTCAAAGGACTGTGAAAATATGGAAAATATTCAGTTAAGTACATTTTGCAATCATTTTGAATCTCTACCAAGGCAAACTGCACTACATTTTTTTTTAATGCACGATTAATTAACACAATGATTCTTTTCCTATCAATCATTGTGTGTCAATGGGTGGGTGGTTGAGTTTGATTTTGTGGTAGAAAAAGCCAGACGACGGGCAGAACAGAAAAGAACAATAGGGGGATTTGAGGGGAGAGAAGGACCAAGAAAGAGCAAAAGAAACAAGGAGAGCAACTGAAGGAAAACCTCACAATGAGAATTCCAAGTATGGACCGACATATCTGTATGGCTGACAGGAAACATAATACAAATAACAAAATGTGAAAAAGGAAAGTCTCCTTCTACATCCTTCCATGCAAAAAACATGATGAATGGGCAACCTGGCAAAAATGTGATGTGACTGATTTCTACCAGACCCGACATTTGTTTATAAACAGACAAATTGATCGTATTTTCACAGAAAATAATTGTTACGGATTTATCACTCAAGACGGCATGAAATGAGATTGCACAGTATGAATCAAGGACAGAATCAGTTGACAGGGTGATAGACAGACTGACACACAGTTGGAGGGTTAAATATCGATGGCTCCGTGCTGAAACCGGCTATCTGACATTTTTTCGAAATACCTTTTTTTGGATTATTTTGTAGTCCTTACTGAGTTACATCTTCAGTTAAAACGGCACATTTAAAAGCGGCCCAGAAAGTGTTCAAAAAAGCATATGATAAATCCGGCCATATTGACTACACCAAAAATCTACGTGCTGAATCCGGCCAATCCTTCCCTCGCCAGGTGACATGATGCGTGTTCGGTTTTATCAATTGCCTAAGGTGGCGAATCCGGCCGTAGGCAAAGATAATTGCTGTTTACTACACTTGTGTTGGGTATTGTGTATTAATTTGATGGCTGAGGTATTAATGCCCTTTGGTGTACCGCCTTTTTCTTTGATGTTTAAACTAAATTAAACACGCACGCCTAACCCACCTGGATGACAAAAATCCCCCGTTTTGGCGACATCTTCAGCGTCCATCTTACTGCTTCTGGTACCATTCTGCCTGACAGGATCCTCAAATCTGGTGTTGAAGATGTCGACCTACCTAACAATCCGCCACAGTTAGATCGAAGTGTGGAAGATGGGACTACACCAGAATCTCTTGTGAAAACTGTGGCTGAAAATCCGCCAGATTGCAAAGCTGAAGAGGTGCCCGACATGATAAATGAACCTGACATCATCTTCACATGTGGCACCGATGATGAACTGAACCCCTCGACAGGGAAGAGAAGAAGAAACGAGGCCAGCTGAGAGCCGAACGTAAATAAACGTCTACGAGAGACATGGCAGGCCTGTTCAGATCGACCAGCAAAAGCCATGAAGCCATCCTGTGCATGCAAGGGAAAGACGACAGGGTGCGATACCTTCACGGAGGGAGACAGACAAGAAATCTTTACAATTGGAGTCTGTCTTGGGGAGAGAAAAGATCCTTCATGAATAGCCTTCTGGAAACCAAGGAACCAAAAACGACGCAGGTCTGAAGACTCGACAAAATCAAGAACAATAGCATACTCATTGAAAAGAAACGGTGAGAAGGTTTCGGTTTGCAAAATAATGCTCCTCAACACCACAGGCTTGACGAAATGGTTCATCGCCGCTCCATTAGAACCTCAAAGCCAAGAACAAACTTTGGCTCAAAGAAGACCAGACAATCCAGTCTACAGTAGGAGCTCTGAAGACATCATTTTTACAGACTGAGTTCCTGGACCAGCTGGCGAAAATGGCGTCGCATTACTGCCACAAAGACACTAACAAACTGTACTTTGAGCCAAGGATTCGCAGTTATGAGGAGTTGTATCGCCTCTATTTTGCAGCCTGCTCTGATCAGATGTAGAAGCCATTGTCAAAGACTGTCCTCACGGAGGAATTTCATACACGAAACCGGTCATGGTACAAGCCTAGAAAGGACCGGTGTGATACCTGCGTTGGATATGAGACAGATACAGTTGCAATGGACAATTCATATGGACCGAAAAGACAAGGCCCAAGCAGAAAAAGAAGACAAAAGAAAATCCACAGACTCAACTGACATTTTTGTGTCGTTACCATGGACTTACAATGTGTTCTCCTTGCACCAAGTCTGCACGCTTCAGTTCTCTATTACAAGACAAAACTTGCAACTTGCAACAGTTTTTGATTTGGCAACAAAAGATGTTCTATGCTACATCTGACATGAATCTGAAGTGGGACTTATTGGAAACGAGTTCAGCAGCTGCACTGTGGATTTCCTGCAAAGCTGAACTACAAAACCGTCATTCTCTACAGCGATGGTTGCAGCTACCAAAATCGAAATGCAGTGTTGGCTGGCGCCCTGCGTGACTCTGCTGCACAATATGGCAGCACAATTGTGCAAAGCTTTTTACAAAAAGGGACACACCCACATGGGAGGTGGACTTCGTTCATGCTGTCATATAGCGAGCCCTTGCAAAGGTCCCCATATAGGTGCCTGCTGACTATCTGAGAGTCATTGAGGGTGCTCGCTTCAAACCTCGCCCTTATCAGGTCAAGTATATCGACCACCAATTTTTCCATGACTTTGCCAAAGTCAGCACACTGAGGACCATCCGTCCTGGAAAGAAAGTCGGAGATCCCACAGTTACAGACATACGATGCTTGAAGTACACACCCGACAGGAAAGTGGAATTTAAGCTCAATTATGGGGAATAATCACTCACATATGTAAGTGTGCATGAGAAAACCTGGTATAAGTCGACAGAGCTGATTTTGAGAAAAACGGCTTTGAAGTGAAAATATGGGTCCGACACAAACCTCCAACTTGGCTGTTGTTTAGGGGACCGTGGCATGTTACAGGGTAAACTGTAGACGAGCAGTGAACACTACTCACTATGATCTCTATAACGGCTTTGTAATTAGACTACGGTCTCCTAACAGCAATCACTCCAATATTACTTGGTCAATTAGTTATTGCCACTTATAGGATTAAATGCCATTTTCTCAAAATCTTGTTTTAGAGAGGTCATTGTCTTCAATTTATCAGAAATGTCTTGTCTTTTATTATATGTACAGAACTCAAAATGTCATGTTGCCGACTTATGCCGGGTTTTCTCATGCACACTCACATATTATGGGGTTTGCAATCCAAATTGTTCAATGCAGTATCAGTTTCAGGAACACTACTTCGCTTTACCTTGTCACCATCCACTCTTCTGCTTTCACCAGTTATCTGCATCATCAATATCACGCCATTATAATCATTCCATTTATTTATGAAGTTGTCTAGTCTCGAGTGCTTATGCAGATTTCTAGAACACATTATATTTGTGACATGGAAATAGTGTAACTGTGCCTAAAAGCATCATCGCCATCATCATCATCGTTGTCCTTAGCGGTCATCATCACAGTCATCATCATCACCATCGCGATCTATCATCATCGAACCTGTGACACTATTTGCAATGCCATTTACCATTATTATTTTGTAAGTTAATGAACAATGTCAGCCTCAACTCCGCATTAATTTCTTTCATTACAAACTCATTCAATTCATACTTAAACATCATCATAATACTTATAACTAATGATTTTCATCGAGTTATTCATGACAGTGAAGTTATCAAATAAAACTGTTATTAAAAAAAATGTTTTCCCCAGTACATATTATCTACACCTGTGTGTGTGGGGGGGGGGGAAGAAAGAAAGGGGATGGGCTGGGCAGGTGGGTGAACGATTGAACTAATATAGAACACTAGGATGATGATATAACAAAATTAAAAGTGTTTAACTGTATCAGCCATTAAGCACTAACCATCAGAATACACTTAGCCGACTTCAGCACTGAAAACCTCAGCTGTGAAACCGGCCATTCACGTTTCAGGTTGGATGTCCGGTTTCGCAGCTGACCATTTCCAGTGACCAAACCGTACATGTGCTTTCTCATTTAAAAGACTAAATTAAATGCAATAATCACTAGTAAGGCTGATAAAGGATTGAATTCAAAGGAACATTAGTTATATCTGAGCAGCAGATTCCGTTTCGCTTAACGCGAAAACAGTTTTTTGCCTCTCCTGTAAAATTTGATGTCAAACAGATAGCCGGTTTCAGCACGGAGCCATCGATATATAAATATGCATGAGAAAAATGAGAGATAGGCTCAAGTGTCAATATATTATACAGTTTGTCAGGACTGACAGTTAAACTTACTACACGCACATATGAAAGATCACCTTGACCATACTGTCAGTGTCATTGTATTTCTTTTAGACCCAATGATTCCAAGACTTTTGTGATTCCATGCAAAACAAAAATTGGAAAAACAAGGAGACAAAAACTGAAAGAGAAAAAAAAATCCAGGTGCAATACTTTATACCAAGATCCATATCCAATACATTAAGCTGCTCCAAGAAAATACCACATCACAGAAATATGCAATCAAAAGAAACGGAGAGAAAGTCTTGAAAAGAAAAGCCCTATTAATACCTAATTCACTGACCCTGGAGGAAACATGAAATCCCAGTATCACACAAAACTTGCCTTTCTTAATTAAATCATTAAGACCTCAAAATCAACCAGTCATGGCAAAAAACACCTTCTCGAGGTACTCCTTAAGTTAACAAAATGAGAACCTTTCTTTCGTTTGAAACCTTTTGTTAATTTCCCCACTGAATATCTTTCTTGGGATTCTAAAATATCGGTAGGCCTACTTAGTACTATAGTGAAGATATTAATTTAATGTAACAACGTCCAGATGTGGATTCCAAGTCCTGACAAAGAAAGACAATGAAAAGGCAGACATTGTGAGTGTGAAAAAAGACAAGACAGGAAGGAAGACACTGTAATGAGTCTGGATTTTCTGAGCACCAGAGCAGCAAATCCAAAACAGAAACAGAAGCTAAAACCAGATAATGCACTCCTAAACAATGCTCAAAAGGACGGCGATATTATTTCAGAAGTCCTACATTAAACAGCTAATTAATCTTTTGCTGTAGGTACTATAGCTTCATTTCCATACTCATCAGATCTACTCACTGGTGGTTAACATACAGTTTAAATAATTAGGCCTACATTTTCAGACTGTAAATTCTCCATGGCTGAGAAAACAATTCCTGGAACTAGAACCAGATCTAGAGTCTAGATCTACTAAGTACTATACCCCGGCATAAGTTTCGCGCCATTTCTTGGCTTTATTTTTCAGCTCCCTTTCCTTCAGTGCCTTCTCGGACCGGTGGAGTGGCTGGAACAGGGGATGATATGATGGTGATTCTGCTAGTGTTAGGAATTCCTCGGAAAACGTGCTTGCCGTTGACGACGGAGAGGAGGCACATGAAACGGCATCGATTTTGTCCCCTGTCAACTTCGCTTTCTCGCGACGATCGAAGCCTGGAAGCTCATCTAACCAGAAGCCATGACGTAGTCTGGAAAATTCTGGGGGTGACCACGATACGTTCTGTGGAAGAGTCTTTGGGGGAGCATCCACTGCTGGAGCCTGGGCATTATCTTGGCCTCTCCGTTCGAGGCCGTACCGCTGAGCAGGGAACATAGTCTAAGCAGAATAGTTCTTGGCAGTTTAAAACTAAAATCGAGCCACTCCACTCATATGATCACTACGGGTGCGGCGACGTCTTCTGTGCTCACCCCACGTGGTGTCATGCAAGACAGTCAGTGCACCACTTGATACACAATGGTAAAAACATCTCTGGTCCAATATCCAACCGAAGAAACAAACTGAACTTTTCTGGCCAGCGTATATAAAACATTTACGTCCACATTTATTTCATGATGCGCATCAAAATTTTAATATCTCTTCATTTCTTTCTTTGATCTACATTTCACGGTATCCCAATCGCACCGCTAGCAGTATTTTGATCGTCTGTGCGTGTCTTTTTCACGAAAATACATTGAAATTTAAATATAAAAGGCCCTGGAACTAGGATGACCGCTGAATTTTGCAGTTTTAGTAATTAATCAATCAGGTATTTTCTTGATAATGTTTTTGAATAAACTGCGTCACAAACTAAATCACAACAGCCATACCCCAGCTGTACTTTTCCCAATGAAAAGCATACACAAATCACACTGCCGATCATACAAAAATCCAGTGAAAATCGCAGACTTCTGTCGAACCAACACACTTCAGAGTTCAGAATGAATATATTCAGAAAAATCGTTCGAAAGCACCACAAAGTAATTCTTCCAATGTTGATACGCTGGGCAGAAACTGCTGAGTGACCGCCCAAAAATACTATACGCAATGTACAAGCTCATTACGAAGGAATGTTTCAAACAATAATTATCTGCGGATCAATAACGAATCAGAATCTTATGTGGGGATGCCCCATTACCCACAGGCCCCGCTTGACCATTGGTCAAAAACTTGTCAAAACTTTAAATTATGCAAATGTATTCAGACAAGAATGGCGGGAAAAAGAGAAGAAAGGAAAAGTAAGAAATGCGACCAATCAGGTGTGTACTATGTGATGTCATACTCGGCCGGAAGGGGGGGGGGGGGGATTGCGGGGGAGAGAGAAAGGTGTAAAGTCTTGTTTGCCCAGATGGACCAAGAGTATCCACAATGAACAATGAGTAGGGTTGCGTCACTGGCGGCACGGCAAGACGTAGTACACTGTATGTTGGGGAAAGGTGGTCAGTAAGAAACCAGTGAGGTGCATGGATGAGTGGGTATGTTTGGAGGGTGGGGTAATAGCCACATGGTTGGTGTTTGATGAAGAAAGTGGTCATTGTTCTCACTCAGTGGTTGGTGAGTACGCCAAGTGGTCTTAATAATAGTAATCATCATCATCGTTTATATTATCACAATAATTGCACATTCCGTGAGAATGTTTTCGGACCATTCATTTTGTTTTGAGTCATAAATAAAATGTATATTATATAGGCTGCAGACATACCTTTTGGACAAAATTCTTTCATGGTGTAATTCTTTTCTCCCGAAAAGGGGACGGGTGGGGGAGAGAGAAGAAAGAAAGGATGAATCTCAACATTACAATGTAATCGGCTGCGCCAATAGTGCACAGTGATTACAGTTCTTTTAAGACCATGAATGCAAAACAAAACAAAAACACATGTTGCCCAATCAACTCGACCTAAAATAATTATGATTTTTGCACACCATATAATTTCTGGTTCCCATTCCCTGACACACATTTTCTCGCCCCTCCAACCCCCCCCCCCCTTCTCCAGTAATTGTCTTGTTCTTGTTACCTCCCTCCCGTATTCTGCACTGCCCCTCGAATAGCAAGCTTGCATAGTTTTGCTTAAATTTCATTCCAACTTTGGTACTTTTATATTTTTTTTTTACAAACTAACAAATTTTGTGTCTCTGCTTACAGAAAGCTACCATCTGCCAAGTGTAACAATCTATTACATTCTAGAAGATCTTTGTTTCTCGAGGCCCCCTGCCTGAGGCTGTTGGCCCTGCTGCGTTCAAGATTGCGATTGCTGGTCCCCATATCGTATTAAATCGTTTCAAAATATTTACCCGTCTACAAAGTCTACTATCGTGACGTGTTACGGGTGGCTGGTCACGGCGACTACACACCATACTAAATTTTACTTTGAGGATATTGCCCGTCATGCAGCCATGACCATCTCCCATTCAAATTCAACGCAGACTTAAACTGCGCTATTTCCTTTACTTTAAGCCTGTCAATCAAACGCGCATCTGGACCAGCCGCTGTCGCCCGGCAGATAGAGGTTAAATTAAGCCGCTTAATCCTGGATAAACGCCCCTTCCCCCGGGGGAAAGCTGCAAAGGTGGCTGGCTGTTGTGATACGCAGCCCCATATCTCACTACGATAATGGCATTTATGTCAAGACTTAGGCCAAAGAACAACTGACACTTCACTGCAATTCATAAGTAAGAGGGCTATCAGAAATGTTTAAAGAAAAAGAAAGGCACCAATAGGAAAATGTAATGATCCAATCCAAATCATATGAATAGCGGCATAAACCAGCAAATGAAGGAAAACAAACATAAATGAATTATGCTGTTAGCAAAGAGGAGTGAGGATATAGCACCAGGTAAACAGTTCATGAAACCACATGTTGTATTTGCACAACTGCAGATGACAACTCGTCTAACCAATTATTCTAAAAATAAAAAAAAAAGCCTACTATTAAGGAAGAGTACAGCCCCTCGCATATTGCACAGTACTACATGTATAACCAAAACATGTACATACGATGAAAAATAAATGTCAGGAAATAAGTGTTGTGTTTTTTTTTCCTTCTGCTACAAAATTCGACCCTTCGCACTTAGGTGGTTTCGTGACAGGACTGGGCATAATAATAATTGTATTTGTACCCAATTTTTCATGATCTGCTACGATTAATGAGCAACCAAGCTATTCTATTTCATTAGGCTCATTGCTGAATCAACATCAAAACGGGTGGTCTCGCCCGCCCTTTTGAAATCTGAAGAAAAAAATGTGGACCCTATTCAGACCATGACTCCAAGATGATCGCAACGGGGATTTTTGTCACCAATTATTTTTTTTGTCGGCCGGATTACGATTTCGTCGGCCGCTCCGCTACAGAAACTGTGACCCCCCCCCCCCCCCGTAACAATAAAAGCACTAATTTCGGATTCTTGAAATCAATTCATTCGACTTCGACAATAATTATAATGTCAATACATTTTAAGGAGAACGACCTGTAATAAAAATTAAAATAAGGTTTATTTTATTTTAAAATATTAATAATTTCACTTAACCTCCGAAGGCCCTCAGCTGGCGGGGGGCCCTGGGCTGCAGCCTTGGCGTTCAGATGTGTAATTAGAAGCCCTAGACTGCAGCCCATATAAGCCATGCCTTAATCTGGCATTGCCAATATGTGGTCAATTTCTGAAAAAGTTACTGTGACCAAGTCGCGTACAAAAAAAAAAAAAAAGGTTTTGTAGCCAATCTGATTACTTAATCTTAACACAACCCATATCAGAAACCCAAAAAATTTCCTAAATATTTAGGCTGGTGACAAATGGAGTCAAGTCTGTTTTGACTCACTTTGAGATCTTTCCGCCAACTGACTCAAAACAGCTTTGACGAGCATGAACTGTGGGTCATGCCGACTCTGCAGTCTACATCTCACAGTGAAACCGAGACAAAAACAGGATAGTGCGCCACGCGCCTACAATTTCCCTAAACACAGTCGCCCCCCAATCCCTAATTTGACCCAAACGTGTCACCAATCGGGTTTTCCATAAATGATGGCAATGTGTGAATCTCTGTGCTCTTGACCATGACGCCACCGTGGGAGTTCTTTCTTCCCTTGCATATTATTGGCCACACTCGCGCTGCGATGCGACTCCCACGGTGTCATTGAATGCAATGTAAAACACCTGAACATGTAATTTGTATATCGTCCGGGCAAACACTCTGCTCCACTCCTGTTTCATTATCAATTCTAACACAGCAGATAGGCACATTTCTTGTTTGTTTCTTACTGTTTGTTGCTGTCTTGTGAAACATATTGAAGAAGTTTGTGTGAAATTGGCAAACAGAATGTCAAGGTTGGTTTCGAGTCTGAAGAAAATGGTCACGTCCATTCATGTCGACATTACCATACCTTAAATTTGTACCGTTTGAAATGTGAAGCAAAAAAAACAGTCATATTTCTGGCTAATTATCACACCATAGGCCAGTTGGTGCAAAAGCTGTCGTGGGGTTACATTTCACTGTTCTTGTACAGTGTGTCAGTTTCCAAAGTACACACAGCTAAGCCATATCATTAGGATTTATTTACACACGATCTTCTCTGTCTTTTATACCCTATCTTCGTGGCCAATTCATTATCGTAGCCAAAATGGTTTCCCCCGTTATTTTGAGCCATCTATTCTTTAGAAGAAAGAAACAGTGGGGAGCACAGGAGAACAATCTAATATAAATGATGGGTGTACAATAGAAGAAAGGACAATAGCAAAAACAACCCGACGGGTGCCGTGTGACAATACAGCATGATCCCACTGTTTGGAGTACGTGACATAATCACTAGGTATCATTAGCACGTCAAATTTTGGACAATTATGAGCGTTCCTAGGGATTGCAATTTGTTGGCCGCCCGACCAATAATTGTCCGTCCAGGTTGAAATCTTTGTTTCTCAAGGGACTCAGCCTAGTATTGTTGGACCTATAAATGCCCGCCTCCGGTGTCTTTTTTCGTTTAAAATTGCATGGCTGGAAAATACCCTCGGGGTTCTCGCGCCCTGAAAGATGGTCGTCCCCAAACGCAATGACATAATAATTATAGTCAGGGAAAGATTACGATTTTGTAGGCCCCTGGACTACAGACACTGTGAGGCCCCCAGTAATAATTAATGAAAGCATGAATTTCGGATTCTTGAAGTCAGTTTATTCAACTTCTACAACATAATGTCAACTATTTTTGAGGAGAACGACCTGTAACAAAAATTAAAATAGGGTTTTGATATTTATTAATTTCACTTAACCTCTGGAGGCCTTCAGCTGGCGACCCTGGACTGCAGCCCATACGTTAATCCGGCACTGCACAAAGTACTTAGGCAAATTCATTGCGGCAAAATCTGACACGAACGAATGTGCATACTGAGAAGCGGTGGCGAGGTGGGTGGAGTTGGACACGGTGACAAAACTCAGTGATGGACGACTGGTAGCGCACTGAATCAAGGTAGTTTTGTCTCGATTTTAATGTGACAGGTGGAGTGTAGGGTTAAACGGGACCCCGTGCACTGGCGGAACAAGTCTCTCCCACTAGTTCGGGTGCACCAAAACTATCTCAAGTCAGCTGGCCACACGCCTCCTGGCTATTGCTAAACCTGAATCCAATTAAGCCTTTCGTTTCTGTTGGGCTCTTTTCTTTCTCACTTCGTTATCACTGGTCCATTTCTTCCCAAACAAAATAATACCACGGATGAAGTGAGATTTCGTTTCTCGTGGCCTCAGCCTAAGGCTATTGGCCCCAAAATATACGCCACAACTCTCTCGGGTCATCTAGAAGAAAGAGAAATCTTCAGCACTGAGTCTAGAGTGTTAAAAAAAGATGCTATAGATGCTAAAAAATTTGACTCAGCGCGTCTCCAACCTTATTTATTCACACACATAATGTCTCCAGGTTTTTGTGTGAGAATCCAAGCAAATTATTTCAATTTCATGAATTTTTTTTATTTTTTTTTATAATAAAGTGGATATTTGACCCACCTGCCTACACTTCAACTGAAAGTAATGGAGATCTCCGTTTTCAGTATCGCTGCCCTGGGCAAGTACGCATACCTGTGCTTGTTTTGTTTTCTTGTTTCAGATTGAAGGGCACTTGGTTTAAGGTCTTTATTTAGAGTGGATCGTAGCCTTAGGGCTTTTTCACAAAAGATCTTTGTGGTAATTATTATCATGATTGTTGACTATCATGCGTCAGGAGCATGCTTCGGAACACACCCATTACGTCAGGGCATTACCGACTGTGAAAAGAAAAACAACTACACCAACGAACACAGCAACCTCTGCTCAGGGCTGGGGCCAGTGACGTTGTACGGTTAGTTTGAAGGCAATCTTTTCATTGAGATTAAGCCAAATGTGAATGGTGTATTATTGCAATTAATATAATAACTGATTCACAGAAACATCCTCGCTAAAAACAGCCCCAAGCAGATTGTAACGCCTCCTGGAAAAACAAGTAAATTGCATGGTTACTGTGCCCAGGGCGCGCTGACTCACATAAATTTTATCTATGACAAAAGGCAATTAGAAAAGCAATTTTCACTTAAAAACGATGACTCTGTATCGAGCTTCAACGGCCGTTCCGCTTCGTTTATCATTATATGCGGAGCCCATGCGAACCACTGGATGGATGATGGATAATAATGATCCTTAATGATCTATAAACATTTTCATGGGAAACGTGTGTCTCGAAAAAGAGAAAGAATGTCACTGCAATTTCTCGAAAATGAATTAGGTAGCGCATGATTGTGTATGCGACAAAATTAATGAACTGCTTACAACACAGCCATTCATTCATTCATCGCATCCATTCTCTGCATGTAGCAATGAACCTTGGCCAGAAAACAATATCACAACTCCCCCTCCCTCCCCAAACCAACAGTACTTGTTTCATTCTCTCTCTGCACCCCACTGCCCACCCGAACTTTCCCCTGACCAACACGTGGTTACTGACTCAGATGACGGGGGGGGGGGGGGAGGGGCAAGCCTCAGGACACATTGCGTACTACCTGACTCAATATTGCCGCCACAGAGCTAGGCAAATGTACCACAATGGCTCCTCGGGGCTGTTTTGTCTAGCCATTATTTCATTTCATCACCTCGCGCATGTCAACACCTCTGTACATGACTACACCCCCGCCCCCCAGCTTGATCACATTTTCACACATTCATCTGCCCACTTGCATACCCAACTTTTTGTAACAAAGAAATCGGGTCGTTTCACTTGGGTCACCAAACTTGCGATTTGATGTTGACGCCCAAGCGTTACACCCGCGCGAATACATGACTTGTACTGCATGGCTGGAAAATACCCTCGGGGTTCTCGCGCCCTGAAAGATGGTCGTCCCCAAATGCAATGACATAATAATTATAGTCAGGGAAAGATTACGATTTTGTAGGCCCCTGGACTACAGACACTGTGAGGCCCCCAGTAATAATTAATGAAAGCATGAATTTCGGATTCTTGAAGTCAGTTTATTCAACTTCTACCACATAATGTCAACTATTTTTGAGGAGAACGACCTGTAACAAAAATTAAAATAGGGTTTTGATATTTATTGATACGGAGTTTAGTAAAACTGTTCTAAAAATGCCGAGAAGCGCGTTCAGGCGTAAATGCCAACGACAGTGAGCCTCCGAAAATAAAGATCTCTACACATGCCGAGAAGCGCAAGCTCTATGGCATAAACGTCGGCACAGGGCAAGAAGTATTCTCCTTTGGGAAAACGGAGTTGATTGAACGTCTGGTAATGAACCGATAAATGAATCCGAGGCATGTGTGATATTTTTGCATAAATCTTTCTCGAAAAATAGATAACAAAAAAAAAAAAAAAAAAGGCCACTCTAATGTAATTTTACCGACTGTGATTCTCCACAAAAACACCTGGGTCCCTGCGACGACAGAAAGACAGTAACAAATACTCAATATTATGACAGCAGGACTAACAACTCCATAATGCCATGCATCTCTTGGCGCAAAAGACCATGAGGGTACAAAAACTCCGGCGACGCACAGACCCAAAGCGCACCTAGCCAGGTCTGTTTTGCCTCAGTTTTGGTGACTGTGGAAGTAAAGGGGATCTCGCCCACTAATGAGTCTGGACCAAGTCTGGCTTGCTAGTTGACTGAAAGGAAGCCGAAGTTGAAGTCTGAGCCAAAAGTAACGTCTCAGTGCGCTGCCTGCCTTATTAAAAATAAATACATAAATAAATAGCCACACGCTCCATAGCTATTGTTTAACCTTAATCAATTGAGCCTTTTGTTTCTGTTGAGCTCTTTTCTTTCTCACTTCGCTATCATTATGATCCATTTCTCCCCAAACAAATACCGATAACGAAGTAAGATCTTCGTTTCTCGGGGAGCCTCAGTCTAAGGCTACTGGCCCAGAAAACATAGGGATAATGACAAGCAATCTATAGAACCGTATCAGACATAGTTGCTGGTATTTTCTCTATCGCTACACCCCTCTCTCCAAGTATTCGCTTGCTGCACGTTGACCCACATGGCCCAGCTGTGAGTTCATTATCAGCCAACTTACTCCATCAATTTTGTCGGTCAATGACCTGAGTTCAGACAAAATGACAAAGACCTCGATGACATTAGTTAATTATCATATCCACTGTTGTGGCCAATAAAGATGTATTCCCAGCACTTCAAGACACCGTGTCTTTCTCATGATCTTGTATCACTCTGCCACACCCGCCTTTTACATCCGCCCCTGTCATGTCAAATTCACACCCTACCCACCTGGACAGCAAAAATAAAATGCCAATATTTCGCATCGAAAATTAAAAAAAAAAAAAAATCCGTAAGGGTTTACTGTCTTGCAGTCTTTCGTCAGCTTACCAACCTTCTCTCAGTGTGCATCACGACCAACCCACCCTATTTCACCCCCAATACCTCGGAGAGTCAAGAGGAAAAAAAAAAAGAGTAAAAATAGTATAGAGGGAATCCTATGTGCAGCGGAGCAGGTCAAAGTTTTAGCAGTATCCACACCAGGCAATCCATTTAGTAATCATTTTGTAATACTACAGTTAGTGTAGTAAATCTATGGGTCCATCGGATTCCACATAAAACGGTACATGCATAAGTGCATAATATTATCACACAGATACAGAACGTTAAAATTATTGCTCGCATCGGACACCCAGAAAAGAAAAAAAGAGGGGGGGGGGCGGGTTAATGGCTAATCCCTGACGTTAATGGCTAATCCCTGACGTTAATGGCTAATCCCTGACGTTAATGGCTAATCCCTGACGTTAATGGCTAATCCCTGACGTTAATGGCTAATCCCTGACGTTAATGGCTAATCCCTGACGTTAATGGCTAATCCCTGACGTTAATAGCTAATCCCTGACGTTAATGGCTAATCCCTGACGTTAATGGCTAATCCCTGACGTTAATGGCTAATCCCTGACGTTAATGGCTCCTAGCGGACTGTGTCAAGTCTATTTTGCCTCAGTTTTTGTGAACTGTGGAATTTAAACGGGACCTGGCGCACCAGTGAGATTGGAACAGGTCTGTCTCGCCAACTGACTGAAAGTAAGTAAAAAACACGAAAAAAAAAACCAGGTCTGATTCAGTGCACTGCTCGCCTTAGTGAAACAAATAAATTGCCATACGCCCCGTGGCTTTTGTTAAAACCTTGATCCAGTTTAGCACAAGTACATACTATTGTGATACAGATACTGTTCGTAAAAGTCACTGCTCACACATCACATACCCAGAAAAAAAAAGGCGGGGGAGGGGGGTTGCTCTTTCAGCTGCGACTGATCATTGATGATAACACAGACATGCTGTGCTAGGCAACTTTCAAACTGAAAAGCATGTGACAAATAAACACTGAATAACTGTCTGAGCGAACCAGTACCATTCATAACGACTCATACTTTGGTAAATCTGTAGGTACAGGACTTAAGTGGGTGTTATATAATATTAGCCCGGTCAGACACAGTAAGGTGCTGCCAGCAAAATGCACACCAATGAGGTAATGGCAGAAGCGGACTGACCGGACTTACTAAGACAGGGTCTTCCCGCATTTACTAAAAATACTAGAAATTATGATGTGTGCTTCTTGTCTGCCAGCATCTGACTGCCTGGCCGGGCTTAGTATGATACCCCCCCCCCCCTTCACAGTTGCAGGATACATGTAGCAACATGAGAGAGTGCAAAGCTGTTTCAGCAAAAATCCTGTCCCCTTCGGTAAAAAGGCCTGGACTAATTAAAAACAAGCGTAGGGAAACTGGAAAATCGAAAAGCACAGATGATGTAATAGGCAAAGGGCCATTGGTGAGAAAATACCCAAGATACAGCATAAAATAATTATACGGTGTCTTGGGAAACACATTGTGCCTGATGAGTTATTAATAACATGTCAACGACAGTGTTCACACCCAGTAACTTGTCTTATTTTTAACAAAGCGTACTACTATACTGAGCGTATCGTTTTATTCAACAACTTTAACAAACGTCTGTATATATATGCATACAATGACACATACTGGAACGGCATGGCATCGAGTCTGTTGTTAAAATATGCATCTGATATGTAACAAGACTAGCTATTTCCGGTCACACTTTTCCATTATGTCGGAACACTTTCTCCTGTTAACTCAGTTGTGGCTCAAAATCAACGAAAGTATTAAAAATACAGCGAACTCCAAGGCCTGTTAAAATATGCCCACGCACACCTCTACGACTTTCCATGAGTAACATGATATTTTGTAGAATTAACGGCTCAACGGTTCAAAAGCCCTTCATGATTACACTGGAGGCCTTACTTCCTTTATAATATTATTTGATTTAGTTCGTAGGTGGCTCTTACATTGAGCAAGTTTGACCACCTCTACTCTATAAGATTACTGCATTATAAAGCTATTACGTTGTGCGCGCAATGAAAAGCTACAACAGGTAAGGATTGAGGCGCTGGCTCTGAGGCCAATTATCTACTTACTCACCGCCTCCCCCGTTTTTTCCTAAAAATAGAACAACCTCTGCACGTTTAACTTTGTATTGTGTATGAAGGCACGAGCAGATGCAATTTAATGAGCACCTGTGTCGGTAGTGCGTCTTTTTTTTTTTTTTTTGGAATGTGCGGAATCGACATGAATCTTTTGATAAAGTAAAAAAAAAAAAAAAAAGAAAATCTGTGAAAAGGCAGAAAAGCTTGACGCGAAGTCAAAATATGGCAGAAAGAAAAAGTTGTACGTTGCAGTTTAGCGTAAAAAAATACACAATACAGAAACGATACAATAAAACGAAAACGCAAATGAAAAACAAATCAAGCTTTCGGTCTATTGACCTTTGTCAGAAAAAAAACAACAAACAAACAAACTAAAACAGGATAGCAAATTAAAGAAATAGAAAAGTCGTTCAATGTTTCTCACGAACTGTCGGTTGGATTTACTTCAAATTTTGCAAAGCCTCATAAAAAAAAATAATATATCACACTAAACTAAACCTTACGGAACTAATTTTTCTTTACTTGTTATGCAGTAGCCTGATTCTCAGTTTGTTTTTCTGTGCCTTGTAAAGATTAACAATTGGACTCAATTACTGAATAAAAAAAAAAAACCAATAACAAAAAACTGACAACAATTTCTACGGTGCTAAATAGTGTTCAACATAAATATGTGCATTTTCATGCTTGGAATATTGTTTTCGCTGAGTATGCACAAATCGTTTTCCGTTCAAGATCGGCACACGTTTTAGTCTTTTGCTCGAGCTCAGTACAGTATTAGTATTAGTGTCGTTTATTAATAGTGCAATAAAGTTTGTGTGAGTGTTTTTTTTTCATTTGATAAGCCCATGCACAATAAATAATGCCATCAGACAAGATTTCGAGAAACATGGTGTCGATCCCGTTCATTCAAAAAAAAATTTTAAAATCCATTATTCCAAATTTTAGCAGTTCATACACAATGTCCATGGACATTTTTGTAATTGTTTGACGTCATTTCCAGATAAAGTAAAGTGTCCAAATTCCTCAGTTATCTTTATCAGACAGCTGGGCGACAGACAGGCTGACCGATGTGGTCAATAATGACGTAATGGTAGCAGATTACAGCCACCTTTGTAAAACAACAGAGAGAGAGAGAGAGAGAGACAGATGACAGAGAGAGAAAGAGAAAGTGAGAGAGAAACAGATGACAGAGAGAGAGAAACAGACAGACAGACAGACAGACAGAGAGAGAGAGAGAGAGAGAGAGACAGACAGACAGAGAGAGAGAGAGAGAGAGGCCCAGCGATGTCGTTCTCCGCATGTATCACCTCTGCAAGATATATCTCAGATTCTCAGAGGTACATGTACCAAGCCCATCGATTAGCCCAGGCGTCCATTTACCAGTGATATTCATGATATTCAGTGAAACTGACGCCGGCCATGTTCTTATGTAAACAGCAAAGGGCAGGCTGTATACATTACAATGATTAGTCCCTCCAGCAAACCACTGCCACGATGGCAGTCAGCAACTTTTAAGGATAGCTTTCAAATACGACCGAAAAGTATTGAAGTAAGAAGATGAAAGGCATGCTTTCAAGGTGCAATATGTGAGTGGATCTGGCGAAATCGGGCTTAAGGTGAAATTTTATACCTCTTTAAAATATGTATATATATTTCCAGGACGACTTCAAGCAAAATATTTCAACTGAATGCAGAAAAATGGACAATCTTTTAGTTTATTGGCAAATCCAAATTTCATTTAAAAAATGTGTTTACCCCTTTGGAAAGGTCATCTCGGGAATATGGCCTTTCACCCCAAGCTCGATTTCGCCAGATCTCCTTGCATGATGTATGAAAAGTTAGTAAAACAGCTGGGAACACCAATTATATCTGGCGCCGTTAGCAATCGTCACTGTTCGCGTATGGACATTACAATACTATGTCCCTGACATTTCATTACTCGGCTAATCCTCAGCGTATCCCATACTCTCAATGCATTCTGACTTGCAAAATAGTTAAAAATGACTCTCTCTTGAAACAAAATTAGCTTTCTCATATTAAGTAATTTGATTTCCAGAATTATAATACATCCAACACCTTTCATAATCATTAATTTTGTTAATAGTGCAATACATGTAAAATTAATTTATGTCAGTGTATTTTTCATTTGATTTCCACCTTCGCCACAATCAGTACAGCTGTCATTCTAGACCGAACCATCAGTATTCAGAGTAATTGTGACTAGCGCCTAAAACTGTGCAATTACGATTGTTAATAACTTAAAACTGATTCACCGACAACCAGACCTAATTTCAGTTTCATACACGCGACTGAAACATGACCAAAGATAAAGTTATCAAGGAGAACCGGCATAGTAATGACAAGAAATATTGATAAACTTGACGCTATTTCTTTTGTGATAGAAGTGTTACCATCTCCCCCCCCCCCCTATTTAAACCATTCCATTGAGTCTGTGGAACACTGTTGTTGTTTTTCGCTGAGGGCAAAAGGGAGGAGGTTGCTGGAATAGCCGATTAATTTATAGCATGTGTAACAGGGTCACAGATTGGCAAGGTATAAATAGCGTGGGAAGATAGTTGACGGCGGGGAGACAGAGTTATTGTAGGCCAGAGGGGGAAAGTACGGGATGCAACGGAAAGCGTTGACACCCGAAAAGGGTAGTGTTTACCTGACCGCCGTACTTGACGATCAGATCACCTGGGAATTGCTTGGGGGGGTAGAGATGCTTCAATAGTATTTGACGTGGAGTCGACGGGGGTGGCTATTAGGATAACTAATGTACACTCGGTGAGCGTCTTGGGACGCTACCTGACTGGGTATAAATCCCCGAACGCTCCTTCCAACTTCAGACCGCTGAGAGCACTCACCAGCTTCGTGCCGAAGAGGAGACCACAACTGCAACTATAACTTTGTACTAGTCTTGTGAGTGGGGAAGGTCAGGGAACCCGCAAACATCCTTTGTCAGAGCGTGGTATCTTTGGTATCTTGTCGGCATTTGAGCTGTTGCTGAGTGGTAAGTTAATTGTACGATGTATGTGTATTTTACTTAATGTTCATGATTGTAGAACCTAAATCTAGTGGGTTTACTTTGGTATAACTACTGCCTCTGAGAGAGTCACGGAAACGCCGTTACATATATGTTACGAAACCTTATAGGATGGGGTCTGTTAGAGAGAGCGTTATTCTTCGTGGGGAACGTGTAAATATCATTAAAACTGTATTGATCGTTTATTCTATTGCCTATATGGGAGCCTATGGAGTATGGGAGCTGCAGCCTGCCTTATAACAGTGTCAGCGGTTAAAAGTATTGGTGAGGAATATCCGTCATGGAGTAAGTATGGAAGTCATGCCTTCCAGCAGTAGATTAGGAAGTTGCGATTGTTTTTCTACAGAGGAGGAAGAACAACACCTTCTTGGCTTCTCAACTTCTTGTCCTTTGATTAACGACATCGTGGCGTCTTGGCTTCCCGACCTATTGGTACCTGCCGATACCTGTTGATCTAACTGCGCAGTCAAGCCAGAGTAGAGAGGAAGAACCAGTGCCCAGATAGCGCCATACACCCCTAAAGGAGAGGTTTCCTTAAGCTGAATGTACCCGTGTGTTTTATAAAATGTGCTAGAAATTGAATATTACGAAGCCTGTTAATTACCATGTACTGATTTGCATCAACTTCATTCCATCGAAATTCACATGAAATTGTATGACCTATGTTCCTATTATTATTGAATGAATTAATAATTATTGTATATATATAAGCAATACAGATATCGTTTGTTATAACTTATAGAAGAGAGATAGTCGATTATTTAGTGTGTTTGTGCCGTGCCCATCACGGCTGGTGTCAGAAGAAAGTTAGTGAGAGAAAGTGGAAACATCACAGCATGTATGTAGGGATAAACTTAGTATTTATTTTTTGGGGGATAATAACCAATGACAGGGTAAAACCAACATGTATATATTCAACAGAAATGCACCAGTCTGGTTCAGTCCTATACCCATGATCTTAACGGGGCATATTCGAAACATGTCATATCCAGGGCTCTAGATAAGATAAGAATAGCTTTTTTTTTTTTTATCTCATGAAAGGAAAGTCATTGTCACAGGGTGCTAAAGAGTACATACACATCTTTTGCACAACTCAATTACAAACATGACAAGCGAAGAAACATCACATGGCATGGAACCTTACTAACATGGCACAAATCTAGCCAGATTGCGTGGCGAAGCGAACTGCAGATAGTAAGAACGATCCTATTTTGCACTAGTCTTAAAACACATCTTAATTTACCATCAAACATTGTTTTTTTTTTAGTTAAAGGGTTATGATCCTATTTTGTATGTATCTACATGTATTCGGTTGGTATAACTATAAGTACGGACGCAGCCCAAGCGTTTTGCGCAAGAAGCGCGTACGTATACGTACCTAACCCTAACCCCGTCCTTATCCTCAACCCTAAATCTCATCGAATCCCTAACCTTACCCCTTCAACCCCCCCCCCCCCAAAAAGGAGGGAAAAAACTCATCTGGGGGGGGGGGGTGTAATCTAAATATCAAGAGTTCAGTATTTTCACCTGCAAAAGTGATTGCATTTACGCGGAGATTGTATTATTAATGTATTACGGTAGCCAAAGTTAGACATTTTTGACAAGTTTAATTTCCTGCAAGGGAGAGTTAGTTATTGCTTCTTGGTACCGAGCCCGATGTTGTCTTTTAAATGCTTTTGCAGGTTTCGGGCGGTGACTGCACATTGGGAAAGAACAGGGACTGAAACGCTTGGGATCCCGGCAGAGCATGAATACGGGAGACCTTCCGGGAAACAGAACATCCGTCAACCAAGTGTTGTTCCCCCCCCCCCCCTACACTTCATACTTTAAGATGGGGTCGGGCGAAACCCAGAATCATGAATTTAGGGGTTCACTCCCCTCCCCCCCCCCCCCCTTCTTTATGTTTTAGATTCTAGTTGGGTTCAAATTCATATCGGTGGTGGCCACATTCAGCGTTCCTTGGCGTTCTACTGCACTGGAAAATGAAGTCCACTACGGGAAACTTCACAATTCTGAACAATTTCAGTACATAAAGCAAACAGAGATGTCTCCACTGGGAAAAGAATGGCTCATTGATCAGAACTGAATGTTAATTAAACAAATGAAAGAGAGAAAAAAAAAAAGAACGAAGGAGAAATAAGCTTTTCTGAGAAGTATACTCGTTCTTCAATCCCAAAGAACAAAAGGGACAATGTCTGATAGTGATACGCCATACTAAGCCGTCCCCTTAGAAGGACACGATTCTATCTCCACTTTTTGGCTAACTGAATTGCACACTAAACGTTACTTCTACAGGACTTCTCCATAATGTGTGTCAAAGTATCAAGCGGGTTTGGTGTGTTATCTATTATATATTTCAGTAACTTGCAACCTTTGGCATGACTAACTGACCAAACTATACACTCTTCAGGCCTTAAATTTGGAGGAAGGTGGCAATTGAGATAAGGAAGATGATGGCTATAATTAAAAGTTGTTTACTTCAAGCATGTATTTTTAAAAAATAACAATGTTTTCAGTATTCAGTATTTATTGCTATGTATATAACATCTGTATTTTTGCATGTTTGTTTCGTAATATATATAGTACCGTGCATGTCATAATAAGTAACCGTATCAAGTGTTCAGTTTGGTGCGCATGAGTTCTGAAGTAAGACTGTCGTTTATTACTTTTATTATATGAGAGAATAAGGATATAAGGATATATATCGCCTTATAACGCTCCTTGCGCAAAACGCTTGGGCTGCGTCCGTACTTAATAGTTATACCAACCGAATACATGAGAGAGAGAGAGAGAGAGAGAGGGGGGGGGGGTGGGGGGGGGGGAAGGACATGATTGTTTATTCCGGGCAATGCCCGGTAGGTCATCTAGTTTGTACGTATTTACTAAATAGAATAAAAGTCGCATCATCAAAAGCCATGAGCACATGAAACTTCAATCATCAATTTCTGAAAAGTTGATGGAAGGAAGTTAAAACCTCGTCATTCTAAGGGGACAAAATGTCTTCTTGGTGTGCTCTGGTAAGAAAGGAAACTGAACGAACCGACCACATTCTATCTGTCCACAGAAAAACCTACGTCGCGTATCGCGTTTGTTTAGCATGATTGTCCCGGCCAAAGTGACAACGTATTATCAATGTGTTATCTCTATAACCTCTGATAACACAGATAGCTTGTAGACAGACTAAAACAACAACACAATTTTTGTGGCCCAGCTGTGCTTGCTGAGATTTAAAGATGATGACTCGATGAAGATACTGAAGGTAACACAAAGACAGTATAAACAATATATGGGAAAATCGCCATCAAGCTACAATATCCTACTGTTGATTATATTTGTTAAAAACCAAAAGAATGTGAGACGGAGGGACACAAATCTGAAAGAAAGAAAGAGAGAGAAAGCGAGAGGGTTTCCAATTAGTGAACAAAGCTAATTCCCAAGCAAACAAGCAATGTACCCGTCCCCTCCCTTTCCACACCATAAAATCTCTGAGAGAGACTGAAAAACGGAGAGAGAGAGAAAGAAGAAATGAGAAAGACAGAGAAACGGGAAAAAGAGAGAATAAGGCTTTTCAATAGGAGAACAGGGCCTATTCAAGAGGAGACAGACCATCTACCCTCCTACCCTCTTTTCCACCACAATTAATTTCAAGGAGAGAGAAGGGGGGGGGGGGCGAGAGATAGAGAGAGAGAAAGAAGAAATAAGAAAGACAGAGAGACAGGAAAAGAGGGAATAAGGCTTTTCAATAGGAGAACAGGGCCTATTCAAGAGGAGACAGACCATCTACCCTCCTACCCTCTTTTCCACCACAATTAATTTCAAGGAGAGAGAAGGGGGGAGCGAGAGATAGAGAGAAAAAGAAACAATATAAACAGCATAAAGCATCGTGGATAAGAACAACATGAACAACCAAAAACATTATCCGTAAGCGATACAGCTTTACCGCTGGGATATTCACCATTAAATGGTGCAAATTTTGCTGTTTCAACATAAAACACAGCACTGATTCAGAAACAATACGTTTAAAAAAGTCCATATTTATTATGAATTGAGTCAAGGAATGGAGAGACAGAATAATGTCTCATTTATTTTGAATGATGGAATTAGGAATACTCTAATACGAAAAAAAAAAAAAAAAAAGTCACATGGCTTTAAGGAGAAAATGAGAAAATCTGTAGGGATGAAGAAACTGATGAAGAGCGACAACTAATATGATGAGAGAGAGAGAGAGGGAGAGAGAGAGAGAGACACGACAAACAGGCAGAGATAAATGATGTTTAATAAGTTGTGTAGCATGACCTGGTAAGGGTTAAAATTAGTCTATAATATTCCAGGTGATGTCAAACATGACCGTTGCAATGAATGAAATTTTGTGGACAGTAATGCATTTAATGCACACTGCTTCTGTCCCATCATGTGGAGTACAACGACTGAATGAACCAGTGCCCACTGCTCTGACACTAAAGTGTGCTCTTTATTTGTACAAGTCCTTGAATGTAAATGCTTTTTCAAATACCCATCTAACATTGTTGTTGTTGCTGTTTTTATAGAAATACAGGGAGATTTTACTCCTTACCTAGTAGATCACAATTCATAACTCATTTCATTATAACTTCTTTAGTGAAGAATCAATGAAGCCAAATATGCCAAGAATGAATGGGAAAATGAAGAGGATGCCACACACCTACAGACAGCTCTGTTGTGCATGTATGAATATAGATGAGATGAACTATGTAACTTATTCAAGCAGCGCAGATATCCCACACTGGGTTATCAACTTGAGAGCTGATAAATTCTTTGCTTTTCTCTTTCTATATCAAGACTATTGGCAATAGCATTGCTTCAGCCATGCGTTGCAAGACTATCTCAGGCTTAACTGGGGTAAACAATAAGTCATCATAGGGAACGGCTGTAACATTCCTGGACAAAAATGTGCTAAATAGGATCAGAATTTGTAGCTGAGGCTGTTACAGAAGGCCATAGCAGCGAATGTGATTTGGACAAGGTGTTTCCCACTCTAACTTGTAAAATAGCACAAAGTATCAATGGTTCAAAGCAATACTTAGAAATTATGATGGGAGGATAACTTGGTAACATTATCTTTGGAAAAGTGCCCGTGTTTAGGTCTTTATTATTTTTAGGAGGTTTGCGGCCCTTGGCATTTACACCTCACTTTTTCTTATAAAATTGTGGTAGGGATTCGTCCTTTAGAATTTTGCCCGGGTAGTGGCCTTGAACGGCCTGCTTTTCATGATTTCCAAATGCCAAGGTATCTTCAACGTGCGCAATGTGCACATGGGCCTTCCGCATTTTTCATCCATAAATCCGAGAAGACTAGGTGCTCAATCCTACCTACCATAGGATCAGGGACAGGCAAATATGAGAAAAGTCTCAAAATTCCAACATGCCTGCACTGACTGGGATTCAAACCCAGTACCTTCGGCATGAGAGGCCAGCACCTTGCTTCTACTTCTAGACCACCGTGTCCCCTTTCAGAAAAGTCCCTTTGAATCCACCTTTTATTAAATGTAACGACCATGATGCCAGACTAAATTTTGCAGCGACAACCTTCTGCCAGTCTCGGTTGCGCTGAAAAATACAAAAACAACTCTAGTGTAACATAACTGTTTGTACTCACCATTGTGACTTTCTAGCTGATCATGTGACTATACTGTCTCCACCACAGAAAATGTGAAAGCACTGTCATGTAACTTGACCAATGCTCGAAGTGAACATAAAAATATCTTGAAATGTTCACTGATTCGTCACTTGCTCTTGATTACCTGAAAAGAAACAAAACAAAGCAAATGTCTGCAAAGTGACATACTACTTCCTAATTTAACTAAATTTCCTAATCTGTTTACCCATACCTTCACCCTCATAAACATAGATATCTCTGCAACTGTGCTAACCAAACTCTTTGTGCAGGTTCCATTTGGTCTAAAATGGTGCCATAAAAACCAGTCATCAGTATACTTGGTTGAGAAATATTTTTTTGGAACTTTCTTTGATTCACGATTTTCAAGCCGGACATTCACTTTTGCAATCGCTTGTCAAGCCACTGCTATTCTAATTAACCCTTGCTGCCACAGGGCTGATACATCTCCATCGGCCCACCATATGTTGCAGAAGTCTGACACGTAGTGGATGTATCGGCCCTACAGTTTCATGCTAAAACTGCCACAAGAGGCAGACTATATGTCGGTCCACATTGTTATAGCATGTTTTGCACTCCTACTTTTTATATTACCTCCAGCTGTCTTTCTATCCATTATTCTGGTAGTCCAAACGAAAGAAGGGTATTTGGGTTTGGCAGCAAAAGGATTAACTTAGTGAGTGTTGCAGAACACTTCAATGTGTTCAACACATGTACAGTACTTAAATGCGTGGAACAATGTTTGCTGAGTATTCATATCAAAACTGTGAAATAGAAATACTAATGCACTGATGTTTTGAAATGCATTTTCTTTTAAAAAGTGACCCAGTGGGTCACAGGCCTGTCTAATTTTAGCAAAATAGACTGTGCAGAGTTGGATTTAAGTTCACAGCATAAACACATGGGCATGATTTATGATTTAACATCTGACTTGGGGCTTAAATTGGTTTGAGTTTCACGACTGGATAAACACATTATAAATATATGTGTCAGCCCAAGAGACCATAATTTACAACTGGAACTCCTTCAGGCTAGCCCAAATAAAGTTGTTTGATAAAAGCTGTATACTCGGGCGTTCAGTGTAAAATCTGTTTGTGATTGGGATTAATATAATTTTTAAATTATTTTTTTGAAAAGTTAGAGATTCTCACTTCTTAGTAACAAAGTCAATTAAAATACATTATCTGTAAAGCCATGACACAGAATCTGCAATAGGTTGCAGCCAGCCATTGGGAAAATTGTACAAAATGACAACTGGGGGTCAAAAGTACAAAATTTTATTTTTGCCAATTTAGATTATTGTGTCTGGTTATTGTTTATTAATGGAATGGAACATTTTTTTCTCAACCATTATTTTCCTCAGTTCCCTAGATGCCATTATTACACATACTTGATTTACAGAACATCCATGGCTATGTATGATGACACCAAAATAAATGAAATGGAAAGCTTTAAAACTCCAATAATTTGCTAAATTGGAAATTCTATTCCAGTTACTGGCATGATTTGACATGTTATCCACATTTCATAATTCATGACCAGACATGAAATTGGGGACAAGGTGGTCTAGAGGCAAGGTGCTCGCCTCTCATGCCAAGGGTCCCTGGTTGTAAACCCGGGCAGTGCAGGCATGTTGGAAATTGGATTTTTCTCATATTTTTAAGTCCCTGGTCCTATTGGGGGGTAGGATCGAGTACCTAGTCTTCTCGGATAAGGACGAAAAAATTCGGAGGGCCCGTGTGCACGTTGCGCACGTTAAAGATACCTTGGCAGTTGGAAATCGTAAAGAGCAGGCCGAAAGGCCGCTGCCCGGGCAAAATTGAAAATTGAAATTAATAGATTAAAATTTATCCATATCATCCCCCCCCCCCCCCGCCAGAATTTATTATTCATTATTAAATATATTTGTTATTAATAAATATTCAAATATTATTTGAGTTGTGTGTTGTTTGAACTGATGTGAGTTGTGTGTTGTGTGAACTGATGTGAGTTGTGAACTGTTGTGAGTTGTGAACTGCGCCTAACAGGCTGCGTTACAATTTGCTCTGAGATAGAGAGAGAGAGAGTGAGCGAGACAGGGAGAGAGAAAGAAGCAGTGCAGTATGTTGAGCGCTTCGCAGGCAGCTCCATTCTGCTCTGTGGTTGACATGTTGTTTCTGTAAAGCGCATAGAGCATTTTAAATGGATATGCGCTATATAAATGATATACATTATTATTATTATTATTATATCAGGAGACACGTTCGGATGTCTTTCAAATTGGCATTGGTAGCTAAACAAAAAAAAAACAAATCTCTAGCATGTTAACACAACAGAACAAAAAGGTAGAATTTTCCAAAATCTATGTCAAGACACAGATAGGGAATGTCAATTGCCACCGCAGAATATGGTGTCCATTGTTGATTCAAGTGTTCATTGGAATGGTCAGATGGACCTGGGGGCGTGAGGGTCTAGTCAGTTTGTAGCAATAAGCGGTAGTCAGATTGGCTAGTCAGGCGAAAAGGGGCTGGGGTAGCCATTGGCGATCAACATACCGTCAGTGGCCACTGCAAAATGCGGTGGTAATTGACGCTACTGGCTGCTGGAAAATGTGGTGGTAATTGACGCTACCTACAGATAGATCTAGCCTAGATCCACATCCACATTTCTGGCAGCAGATCACCCAAACAGGAATGGGTTCACTGGGGTTCAAACACTCAAAAATGATAAACCATATTGTCCATGATATCTAATTATCCAATTATCAGCAGTTCTGTCTTGAATACTAGCTCTAGATTTATTGTAGGGCACTATTCACAGATGGAGTTTTGGTTGATTTTTATTTAGGAAGAGCTCCTTTAGGTCATAATTCTGGCTTGTTTTGTTGAATAATTAGGCTCTTCACTCGGTATGATGGCTTGTTTCGGAGTAACACATGGTGTTTCTTACGATAATGATGCACCAGGTCGTCTGCTTTTAGTGATACTTATCGGTTATCGTACTATCAGTAGCATTAGAGAGATCCTGCTTAGTAACGCTTTTACTCAGGCTCCCCGGTGGCATGCTAAGTAAACTCGCTTGCCGAGTTGGTAAGGGCCGTTCAAGGCTCCGCAAGATCTGACCTTTTTTCTCTTTTGCCACTGTAATCTGCTTTTTTTCCCCCCACTGAGCATCATTGCGTTGCTCCAGAATATAAAATTGTGACTAGGATTTTTTTTTTTTTTTTTAATTTTTTTTAGATGAAATATTAGCCAGTTTTGTCAGATGTGAAATCACAGAGAGTCAGACAGAGCAAATAAAAATGAATTAAACTTCCATGCAAACAAAAAAAGTAATAAAACAAAACATGACAAATAGCTGAAGCAAAAGACTCCCAATAAATATTTTCAGTAAATTTTTATACGAATCAGAATAGATCCAGGTTACCCTTTTAAAGAGAGATATGAGCTGTTCAGTTCACACTGTCTAAAAGAAATCATTCAGCCTAGGCTACATGTTTAAAATCTGATTTACATTTATATTTCTAATTAGCAACTGTCGCGTTCTTTCAATGAACAGGAGAAGTAATCTGGAGCACACTAGCAATATTGATCAATTTCCCCATGACATCAATTTTGCAAAATCCTTAACCCTCGTCCTGCGTTGAGTGAACTCGTCCACGTAACGCCCCGTGCGGGGATAGCCAGCGGCCAGTCAGCCGATCGTGCGCGTGTTGCCGATAACCTCGGCGGTCGGGTCAATCGGGTCCTTGTGAATACGTGTATCGCGTATACTTCAGGACGCAATAACAACAATAGTGGTGGATAAATCGTAAGGGACCTCTATGATATATATTTGGATAAAGTAGTTGTGATGATATGCAGTATGAAATGGAAGGCCCAAATCAAGAGTTTTCTGCATTTACATGCCGTTTAACACACGTTTTATCATTTTCCCAAGACCTCTGCGCTTTTTCTGTCCCTAAGTCAGGCTATTCAGGTGAACAAATTATATTTTAAGCCATTCGCTTAATTTGCTAACCACATGTACCGTGACATTGCCTTCTCCCTCCTCTACTATGTAAAGCGTCCACTTACTATAATGTTAGTTTTAGCGAGAGATTTGATTTCCAGTTCCAGGTCGTAGAGCACATACATGTACTGAAAAGCGGTTTAACCAAAGGAACACAATATCTCTCTAATTACTACATCAAATAAAGACAACGACCAACAACAAAGTCGGTCATTTTCTCCCAGTTTTCCCTGATGAAAAACCTACTGACAGACGCCCTTATGCATAATGCCCTAATATTACATCGGAATTCATAATTACAGACGCAGAACGGCGTCTCAAATGCGCACATGGCCCCTTTCTTCTCATTTCACATGTAGACGACAACCAGCATCAAAGTAAAAGTTTCCCCAAGAATTTCCCGAGTTCGAACTTCAGACCGTCTGAGTACTATTACACGAGTATGACGAATAGTTGCATCGTAATAAACGTAATCGGACGATACCATTTTGTTAGATATAGTAGGGGTGACAGGATAGATAAACACGTGAAAATAGTGTGGAAAAAAAAACCCTGAAAAAACCAAAAAAAACGACAGCCTTGGCAACCGAATAAACAAAGCGCGAGGCGCACGTTGCTATACAAAAATGTGGCCTCCCGCAGGACCCACGGTTATGCGTGTCGGACAAAATAAATGGCCTCCCGTGTTGCGCGGGGAGGCCAATATAGTGGCCTCCCGCAGGACTAGGGTTAAAAAAGAAAAAAAAAATGATTCCTAATAATCAATGAGCAGTACCACTAGATCTACTTGGTTTAAAAAATTTACAAAAAAAAAAAAAGGCCCCGGCACGGGATTGAACCCAAGATGGACCGAACCCATAGTCTCCGACTGATAACAGCAGATGCTTTAACCATTGCACCACCGCAGACCACGACAGACTGTCCTGGAGGAACTTTTCCATAGTACTTTTAGTAGACATTACAAAACCAAGCACCCTTCCATCTGCGAATAAGACTGCAGAATCATACTAGAATCTAGATCCAGAAATAGATTTATAATCTAAAGTTGTCCATGACTTGCTGAGCAATAACAATAGGCCTACTGCTCAACCTTGCTGACTTGACTCCACAAATTCTATGATGTAAGTTTGATTACCATAAAGGCTTGAGATACTCAATTGGTCATGTTTATTCGTTGTCCACTGTTTTTCCATCCCAAACCATGACTGTTCAGAAACACATAATGACATAGATATCTAGATCTAGATCTAGACAGTGACTCTAGATATCTAGATCTAGATCTAGATCTAGTATATATATAGCTAGCCTAATCTAGACGTTCAAACAATTAGTTCCAACTAGATCTAGATCTAGACTCTAGATTTGTTTGAACGTTTAAGGTTCAAATGAAACACGGAGGCACTTTCAAATAATTAATTAATTAAATGGGGGGAGGGGCTCTTAACCTCTGATGCTGTATAGATCTCTAACTAATGTCAGTCGCACTAGTCTAGATCTAGATCTAAATCTAGAGATCTAGATCTAGACTCTAGATCTAGATCTAGTTGCTCTGATGAAAATGCATGAGACGACAGAAACTGGACTAAAACTGACCCCTCCTCCAGCTTTAAATCGACTTCCGAAATGAATTGAAATAAATCCTAATTTACATCTAACACCTTCACATGACACAGGTATTCAATGATGACGTAACATACTACACAGAATCGAAAGTTGCCATAGTAGGGTTGCCCTCCCGATCCCTTAGGCTATTCTCACCCTACAAACTCGGTCACCACCTGGTCCCAGAAACTCACCATGTTTTCCTTCGCGTGATCATGTGACCAACTACTCTCTATCCCAAATTGTATTCAGAGAACTGAAAGTTTTCTCGACAGCCCAAAGTCTATTTGTCTTCAAGTCAATAAAAATTTCATTTTCTTATTTTTATTTCAAGTTGATTATATATATGAGAGACATAGATATTATTTGAAAGGGTGCTAAGTTTAGGACTTCTTTCCATTTTTTTTCAAAACTTGGAATATAAAATTGTAGGAATACAGTTAAGGGAACAAATTGAATCAAGTCCGATTGTCGGTCTTGGGCAGATCATGGATAATTATTGGGAGAATTTGGTAATCTCAGTAAAAATAAACGGCTTCAACGAATGATTTCGTTTTGTGATTTCTGATTATGACAGATTTAGATGAATAGATTGTGTCGACAAGGCTCCCATGGATGAAGCACATTTTCTTCCTTTTCGATATTGACATTTATTACTGTTTGGGTATAAAATTAAGTTCAGCTTCACATTAATTTCTTGATGAAATATAATTTCGCCTATAAATTGGTTTGAGGTCTTTGTTTCAGTGATCCGCCTAAAACAAAGACCTCAGACCAGGGACTTAGGCCAAATTGTATATGCAATTTTGTCAAATTTTTGATACAGGCCAGCGGAGTATGTTCATATAAGACAGATAAGGCGAATGAAAACCGACTAGGTTAATGAACACCTTCAGGAGTAAATTGTCAGAACACGTTTGTGCACTTAATTTTGGGTTTATATTCATTAACTAAAAACAAAAAAAAACACAAAGCAAGCACCATCACCTGATTTTAATGTCTTGAGGGATGCAATGATTAGGATAAGCCTTTGAAAGCTCTTTGCCAACCAGTCATTGATTTTCAATTTTGACTGGCCAGTTTGTTTTGTTTGTTTGGTGAGCTAATTATCTCTTTATACTTAAAACATATGAATAACATTATCCGATTTTAAGTTTTGCTTGGCAAATAAATTACTTACGTAAGTGTAGCCAAAGAATTTATACGCATTGCATGGTCAAGAAGGAAATTTGTCAAGATTAGGAAAAATAATATGTCTCCAAGTAAAACTGATGTAGACCCATATTTTCGGTTTCTATTTGTAACTTTTGCATCACACTCTATTTTTACTGAACTTCCGTCCCACGACAAATACTTCCTGGTTGTTTGTTTCGTTATCGTTCTTTACATTTAATTTTTTACGATTTGACAAAATTATTCTAGTCCCCCAAAGCAAAATTTTATTTTTATTTTTTTTATGGATCTGGCATGGCCCAGAGTGGTGTAGCTTACTTTACACAGCCACGTCTTACCACGAAAAGGGATGTAATCAATACTCATCCACATGGATTTTTCTGCTGTTGCATCCCTTGACTATAAAGCTATCCTGACTTCCATTCACGTTAAAATACGGGGGCGAGTAGGGAGTAGCCATTTCTCATTTCGCTCCAATAGTACAAATACAAATCTGTGTTTTCACGATGTGACATTTTTTATTTGAATTTTATCAACACAGTTTTACCGTGAAGACCTGCTGGCCATTATGAAGAAGAGGAAAGTAGAATGGTAAGGACACGTGACCATGGAATGTGGCCTCTCCAGGGCACAGTGTGGTGGAAGAGGGGAGGGCGAAGACAACGGTTGAAGGAAGAGTAGGGCGGACAGCATCACTGAGTGGACTGGAGGGAGCTTTGCCCAAGCCCAGGCAGGGCACACTGGGTCCCTGGACAAAGCAATAGGATTACGAGTAATCGCAGACGTCTGCTGATATATCAAAATCTTATTCCCAGAAGAATTTTTCGTTTTGTGATTTTTGTTTTGGACGAGCTCCTTTGGATCACAATTGTGGCTTGCTTTGTTGAATAATTTAGATCAGGCTCTTCACTCTGTGAGATGGCTGAATTCGGAGTAATGCATGGTGTTGCTTGCGGTAATGATGCACCAGGTTGTCTTTCTTTTCTTTTTTTTTTTAGCGATGGTCTTTCATGTCTTGGACAGCATCGGAGAGACCCTCCAAAGTAACGCTTTTTTTACTCAGCAGGTTCCCCGGTGGCATGCTCATCATACTAAGTAAACTCGCCTGCCGAGTCGGTAAGGAGGGTTCGAATCTCCGCAAGAGCTGACTTTTTGCTTCTTTTATTTCTGCTCCCCCCCCCCCACCCCCCACCTTGATTATTGATCCTTTTCTCCAGGGTATAAAATTGTGAAAAGGAATTTTTTTTTTTTTTATTTATGATTCTAGCCAATTTTGTCAGGTGTGAAATCACAGAGAAAGTCAGACAGAGCAAATAAAAATGAACTAAACTTCCATGGAAACAAAAAAGTAATACTGTCAAGAACAGATTTAATTCATAAATGTTTCCACTGACTAAATTTTTGTGAGAGAGCAGTGAGTAATTTTTACAAACGTAATTATTGTGCGAGCCAGCATAACTTGGTCTCGTAAACAATTTGTTTTGAACAGTTTTTTTTTATAATAGATAGACAGAAGATGTGGGGAAGGATAGACGGACAGCGTAGGTGTGCATGGCTGAGCACTTTTTATATCTCGTGTTTTGAACTAGGTTTAGTAGAGAGGGAAGGGGTGAGTAGGAATTAAATGTTGTTGAGACGTCGGTTGACGTACAGAAAATACCGTGATCCAGAGTAAAAGCTCGGGGTTTTGAACATGTTAAGAATTTATTGCTATAAAATTACATTATATTGTATTGAGTGATTCGACCTTTGATGTCGACCCAAGGTCGTTGCGTAGGGCTGTTACTTAAAATAACTCAGTTCGGCAGCTGAGCTAGAAGTGGTTGCACCAATCACAATCCAGGAATTAGACGGTAAGCTGCAGATGCAGACCAGTATTTAAGGCCATACAGAACTTAGTTCTGGGCCACACGCATCATCATCATTGGCATTGTTGGCATTCGCATTCATTCGCATTCGGCATTGGGGGCATCATTGGCATTCATTCGCATTCGCTTCGCATGATCATTCATGGCATCAACATTTCAAATCGAGCCTGAGCAAAACAACGTTGGACCAAGAAAATACTCAAATCAAAGAAGGGAAACGAATAGAAGGAACTGAGCAGAATCCAAAAGATTTTAAAGAAAAGGTAGGCGCCACCCCTGTTTCTATGGTGTGTTATTGTTGTCCAGTTTCACTAGACTGTGTAGAATAGGTCTACTCTCTTTCTTAACCCCCTCGCCCCATATCTGTCCATAACTCTCAGGTATTTATTGACGCTCTAATTCTAACATAACACTAAACGGCCTGACTCCCCTGTCTAAAACGTTCATTAGAAAGTAGAATAGGCTCCCTATCCACCTTTAATGAATAAAGCATTCTTTCCTTTTTTTTTTAAATAACTAAAATTCCAAGATGGCGGGTAGTTAAACTACTCACCAAAGTAAACAAAACAACACAGAACACACCTGAGCACCGCCGATAACAGGCGCGCGCCTCAGGTGGAGAAAACTAACAACATTTTAAAACTTTAACCAACTGACAAAGACAGATAGAGACACGGACAGATTAAAACTCACGACAAGACGGATAACCTTAGGACAAGACTAACTAACCAACAGACCCTGCCCTCCCCCAAACGCTGTGTCAGTTCCTTCCCTCACCCTTCTCCGCTCCCACACTGCTCAGTAAACAAAATCGAATTGTTTTTTATCAAATTTTTAGTCTAGCAACTTTTCTATACTACTACGTCTTTCAGGACTTTCGTCCCCTATTTATTTCTCACCCTGTGATCATTATGGGTTTTTAGGACTTTTGTCCTTTCACGTTGTATATACTAAGCTATTCCTTTCAAATAAATCTTCCTCTATGGAATACATCTTAACTTTGAGAAATGAAGCCCAGGAAAATCCTGTGGTTATATATAAGCTGGAGGAGAGACAGGTGAGGGAGATGCTGGGGCGTTACATACATACAGGGGACGTAAAAGAAATCAGAAAAAACCCCAAGCTTAAGCAAGTAACAATGAAAATAATAAGCAAACATGATAAAACTAAACAATTTATACAATCATCCACACAAACCATCCCAGGACCAAACAATACAAACATAAGCATAAACACTCGGCCTATTAACCAGAAAATAATCATCAAAGACTCAAAAATTACAAGACAAGAAATAGGGAAACAAACAAACATAGTAAAATTAATAAAATTAGGCCGAGAATCAAACACTTCACTTTTAATATACAGGGGGGAAAAAGATATTATTTTGAGAGACAGGGAGGGAAGAAAGATACACACAGAGACATACACACCAACTCAAGACAAATGTCAACACTGCAACAAGTTAGGACACACCACACACAATTGCAAAACAAACGAAACCGCCCCAGCTCATCACGTGAACTCTCTGAGCACCCTTGGTAAGGGTAAACAACCAACGTGTGATACGAGGCCGGGGAGGGGGGACAACCTGAATAATGCCTGGAAGAAGGGCAATAACTCAGGAAATAAGAACGAAAGTAGAAGGGGGTCGCTTCTCCCCACCCCAACAACCCCAACAAGGCAAACAACAACGAAAACAACACCACAACAAACACAGCAACAAGAAACATTAGAAACCAAAATCACACGCATTGTCAAACAAGAACTTGACAAACACATACAAAACCTTAAAACCATATTCATGCCACACACACAACAAAATACATTAGATGCAAACACGAGGATGAGCAACCTAGAGGAACAAACAAAAGACAATATCGAAGATCTAAAGAGGCTCATCCTCGCAATTAACAGTAAGCTAGACAAATACATCACACAGACAGAAACACCAGAACCGGAAGGGGAGGCGACCCCCTACAGAAACAAATTAAGATCCCGCCAACAGGATGGCAGGCCCAGGGATTAGAATTGGCCACTGGAACGCCCAAGGCATCCGGAGTAAACAAGAGGAAACGAGGCTCTTCCTGCAGGAGAACAACATAAACATTTTACTCCTGCAGGAATCCAAACTTAATAAAAACAGTAACTTCCGGATGCCGGGCTTCCAGATCATTCGAGGAGACAATCCCCACTATAAGGGTGGGGGCGGTCTCCTCACACTGATCCAGGACGGGGTCAACTACACAATACACAAACAAAACATAAACATAAACATGGAGACACAGACTATCAAGATACATTTAGACAACGACAAAACACTGTACCTAACAAACATATATATAAGACATTCACAAGACATCACTCTAGATGACTTAAAGGACCTAGACAACGAGGTGGGAACCAACCATATAATAGGGGGGGATTTCAATTCACACAATAGACTGTGGGGAGGGAATAGGGAAGATAGGGGAGGACGGACGATAGAAAGGTTTATATTAGAGACAGACAAAATAGTACTTAATGACGGCAGCAACACTAGAGTAGCAACACAAGCCGATACAGAAGACAGCGCAATAGACATTACAATAGCACAACAAGGCATCAACATTCCCATCACGCATTGGGAAAGACACACAGACACGCTGGGCTCCGACCACCATCCATTGATAACAACAATAGGTACACACACTCATAACGGTACACACATATCAACAAAACAACTGAACATGAAGAAAATAAACTGGGACGCATTTAGACAGCACACAGAACTCATAACAACAGAACAAGTAGAGCACACAGACATAAGCAAGTATGCAGCAAACATAGAGCAGGCATTAGTCAGGGCAGTGGTAGAAGCAGGTGGGGGGAACAGCAACAGAGGGAGGGAAATAAAAACCGGGGGGAAACGGGAGGTTCCATGGTGGGGAGATAGATGTAAGCAGGCTAGAAGGGAGAGAATAGAGGCTTTTAAAACATACACAAGGGACAGAACCCAACAAAACTTAGATAGATATAAGAAAGCAAAGAATAAGGCAACAGCAATATTTCGGCTGGAAAAAAGTGAACATTGGCAAAACGTTTGCAAAAACCTAGATATAGAAAGTAAATGCAAGAAAGTCTGGGGAACAATTCGATGTTTGGAGGGAGGGAAGAAAAAGACAATAGAGGTAGGGCCTTTAAAGGGAAACAACACAGACACAATAGAATGCACCACAGACAAACAAAAGGCAGACAGACTAGCACAACATTATCAAAACATTAGCAGTAGGACACCACAACAACCTGCCAGAACAGACCACCCAAAAAACAGAACGCCAAATATTTACAACAGTGATCTCACCCTTAAGGAATTAAACAAAGCCCTTGATAGGAAAAAGGTAGGGACAGCTCCAGGCCGGGATGAGATCACATACGAAATTCTTAGAAACTCGTCTCTAAGTTTTAAATCAGTCTTACTTAAATTTTACAACACCATTTGGAAGATAGGCCAGATACCACAAACATACAAGCACGCCCACGTGATCCCCATACATAAACAAAACAAAGATAGAAGTGACCCCGCCTCATATAGGCCAATTTCTCTAACCTCACACGTGGGCAAAACACTGGAAACAATAATAAAAAACAGACTTGACATATACCTAGAAAACAATAACATCATCACACCCACACAGTCAGGATTCACGAAACACAGACAAACAATAGACAACGTCGCCGCGCTGGAGCACCACATCAAGACAGCCAAAACATTCACTTGGGCTTACCATGTCGGGGCCGTCCTCCTTGATATGAGGGCGGCCTTCGACACGGTCTGGAGAGAAAGTATTATAGACTCAATAGATAGAATAGGGATAAGGGGAAACATGTACAACTACATACTCGCATACCTAACAGACAGAACTCTCCAAGTTAGAGTAGGTCAAGAATACTCACAATCATGCACACTCACAAACGGGACGCCGCAAGGAGGAATCCTCTCGCCCGTCCTGTTTAACATAGTAGTTAACAACATCAACAAAGTTAGGTTACATACAGAAACAAACATTCTCCAGTACGCCGACGACATAGCCATCTACAGACGCGGTCGGGTCCCAGCAAAACCAACAGAAACAACGAAGCCCCTCACTCTCCCACACACACTTCAAGAAGAAACACAACACATAGTAGACACACTCAAAACTTCAGGACTTAACATCAATCCAAACAAAACACAACTGATATATTTCAACACAAACAAAACACAAGACATCACATTAGAAAACCATACTGTTAAAGCCCAAACATCAGTGACGCTGTTGGGAGTGACGCTGGACAAAACACTTACATACAAGCAACACATACAACACAGAATCACAAGCGCACATAAAGCACTCAACATACTTAGATTTGTAGGACACAGACAATACTCAGCACCCTACAAGACAAGGCTCCTGCTCTACAAAAACTTCATACAACCAAAAATGACATACGGGGAGGAGCTATACCACACAGGACAAAAGACGGCACTCAAACAACTAGATAGAATACAGTACCATGCCATGAAACACATCGCACAGTGTTACTCCCAACCAGCTAAGATACACCTAAACGTAGCATTAGACATACAACCATTACACATACAACGACAAAAAGCAATACTCAAATATTACATCAGAATCAGACAAAACACACACAACCCACTAAATTACACGCTAAACCACCGAATGCGGGAGAGCTGCGAGATCCATAAGCACAAAACATCACTACTACACAACATGCAAACACTCAAAAAGAACGTAAACATAGATGACAAAGCAATAGACACTAGAGACAAACACACACCAACATGGCGACTGACGGGACTGAACATTGACGATACGCTACACACTGAAATAGACAAAAAGAACGACAACCCCATCACAATGCTGACAGCAGCACAAGCACACATTGACAAACATTACAAAGACATGGCAAAGATATACACAGACGGATCACGGACAGAGGGGGGGGAGGTAGGTATAGGGGTCTACAGTAAAGACATAAACATCCATATCCAGCAGCGCATCACAAACAACACATGTATACTGACAGCAGAGTTACAAGCATTACTCACAACATTTCGGGAGATCGACCACCGCCAGATGGGGGAAGGGACGGTGGCGGTCTTCACCGACTCACTCTCGGCCGTACACACACTCAAGGCAGACAACCCAAGACACAACAGATATAACATCACACATAGGATTTTAACACTAGTGGACAGACTTGCATTACAGAACATTAAAACACACATCGTTTGGATTCCATCACATGTAGGGATAAAGGGGAATGAGGAAGCAGATAGGCTCGCAAAAGGAGCAACAACACAAACAGACATAGACGATGTAAGATTAGATAAAACAGAGCTATACAGCATTATAGAGAGATTTGTAGAAGGGAAATGGATTAAAGAATGGGAGGAACACATACAGGGAAAGGACAACAACATGCGACACATTTACACCACATGGAACACATTTAAATTTAATTTTATCAAAAGCAGCAACAGCAATTTAAATAGAATTAGGATAGAGGAGAATAGGATAAAAGGGATTTTTATGTGCGTACATTGTGACACACTCATGACAACAGCACACATCATACACGATTGCATAGCAAACACGGCCGAGAGACAAACGCTACAGGAACACTACAACAGAGACAACATTCCATACACAACACAAAACATACTTAGTATAGAAGACGACAGACACCTGACTCATAGACGACAGTTAGTGAACAAGATAAACATCTACACAGACACATACAACCCCAGAGACTACAACCCCGACCCCGCCCTGGACACACCATAGAAGGCAATACCTGCACCTCCCCCCCGGCCGGGAAACGACAATTTTATTCAAAATTCAGGGGAAACAACTTTTATTAGGCCTCTCTACAGCCTGCCCTTTGTACAAAGGGAAACAACTCTATTCCCTTCAATTGGTCGTTTTTAAATATCTACACCTTATTTTACTGTACATATTTATACTTTAAACGAGTACTTGTGTTAGTCCTTGGCGATTTCTACCTTTTACCCTAAGTTGCCGTGCTCCTTCCATCTTGACAAAATTTTTATCTCGCATGGCAACTAGGGAGTTCTAACCTTCCTATTTTATCAAGTAGTTAGTAACGGCACCTCTACAGCCATTATCTTATCATAAATAAATGTTAAGGCACTCTTACTGCCGCTTTAGATTTAAGAAGTTTAAACTACTTTTATTACAATCCTTTACTCTTATTCTCTATCTATGTAAATATATGAATTAGATCTTATCACCTTTTTAAAATTTCTTAAATGATAAACATGTAATAAAGGCCCAAAATGGACCGGTGTTCAGATCAGAAATTTCCCCTTTTGCCACTGGGTTGGCGCCCACACTAACACCAGTTTTAACTACTAACACCTTATCTTACATCGCGGCCCGGGGGGTGGCGGGGCCCTACTCCAGTAGATTTACAACTGGAGGGGCGCTCGCCAACCTCGGCCTGCGAGATGCTATCGGCCCCTCTCCACCCCGACAAATCTAATCTCACCCTCCTATTCTCTTAACTAACCAACATAAGGCCGCTAGCCGGCCCATAATGGAATAGAACCTCCCCTGCCCAGTACCAGCAGATTTTCCACCCCCACACTTCTTTCTCCCGAAACCTACCACTGCTATCTGCCCCCTTCCCACTCCCCCATCTAGAGCCATCGGCAGACCACCATGGCCACTTCACACCCCACCCTGCTCCAAACAAGTAAATTAGCAAATAAATTAGTTAATAAATAAATAAAACGCCAGCGCCATCAGCAGACGGCCATGGCCACTCCCTCCTCCCCCCCCCCTTTTTCTTAGTGTGAGACAAACAGTCATGTCCACACCCCCCCCACCCCCCCCCCCCACCCCCCAACAATATATAAGATAGTCTGTCTCCCTTGCCCATGGCAGGGGCGACAACAACGAAATAAACAAAGTAATAAAATATTTAAACATTTACCGCCCCTAATGTGGGGGATAAATCCTACCAAGTTACAAGTATCCCCCGCTACCCCCCCCCCCCTCACCCATGATAGGAATCTCTGCCTTTTTTTTTTTTTTTTTTTTTTGGCGCCACTCAAAGGAAAGAAAGAAGAAAGAAACCATAGAAGATACCCATAAGGGAGCCCTTTTGAGGGCTAGGAAACAATGAAGGACCAGACACAAGAAACAAGGAAACACCAACAAGCAAAGGAGGCACAAATGCCCAGTGCAGCGAACCTCCCTAAACAAAGATCTACTACCGTTGGCGGGGCATCAAGTAGTTAGTAACGGCACCTCTACAGCCATTATCTTATCATAAATAAATGTTAAGGCACTCTTACTGCCGCTTTAGATTTAAGAAGTTTAAACTACTTTTATTACAATCCTTTACTCTTATTCTCTATCTATGTAAATATCTGAATTAGATCTTATCACCTTTTTAAAATTTCTTAAATGATAAACATGTAATAAAGGCCCAAAATGGACCGGTGTTCAGATCAGAAATTTCCCATTTTGCCACTGGGTTGGCGCCCACACTAACACCAGTTTTAACTACTAACACCTTATCTTACATCGCGGCCCGGGGGGTGGCGGGGCCCTACTCCAGTAGATTTACAACTGGAGGGGCGCTCGCCAACCTCGGCCTGCGAGATGCTATCGGCCCCTCTCCACCCCGACAAATCTAATCTCACCCTCCTATTCTCTTAACTAACCAACATAAGGCCGCTAGCCGGCCCATAATGGAATAGAACCTCCCCTGCCCAGTACCAGCAGATTTTCCACCCCCACACTTCTTTCTCCCGAAACCTATCACTGCTATCTGCCCACTTCCCACTCCCCCATCTAGAGCCATCGGCAGACCACCATGGCCACTTCACACCCCACCCTGCTCCAAACAAGTAAATTAGCAAATAAATTAGTTAATAAATAAATAAAACGCCAGCGCCATCAGCAGACGGCCATGGCCACTCCCTCCTCCCCCCCCCTTTTTCTTAGTGTGAGACAAACAGTCATGTCCACACCCCCCCCCCCCACCCCCCCCCCCCACCCCCCAACAATATATAAGATAGCCTGTCTCCCTTGCCCATGGCAGGGGCGACAACAACGAAATAAACAAAGTAATAAAATATTTAAACATTTACCGCCCCTAATGTGGGGGATAAATCCTACCAAGTTACAAGTATCCCCCGCTACCCCCCCCCCCCTCACCCATGATAGGAATCTCTGCCTTTTTTTTTTTTTTTTTTTTTGGCGCCACTCAAAGGAAAGAAAGAAGAAAGAAACCATAGAAGATACCCATAAGGGAGCCCTTTTGAGGGCTAGGAAACAATGAAGGACCAGACACAAGAAACAAGGAAACACCAACAAGCAAAGGAGGCACAAATGCCCAGTGCAGCGAACCTCCCTAAACAAAGATCTACTACCAGTTCTGGGCCACATGTAGACAATCCATTTACGAGGTGGTCGGCGATAGTCCTCAGCCAGATGAGAGACATAGAGACGCAGTTGAGCAGTCCATTGTGAGGAGCCTGATTTAAAGCTCCAGAGCCTAAGCTACTTGGTTTGATATAAACCCACAGCGTTTACATCCAGCGCTCTCACTCCCAGTGAGGGCCTCATGGTGAGAGTCCATACTAATTTGTAATGATGAAAGTGAACCGTTCTACTTACTTTTGAAGACAGTTTCAGAGCTACCGCCAGACAACGCATGGTTGTACAAGCATTCTCCATGGCGTGTCTAGAGGAAATGTCCATATCATAACATGTCTCATTGAATTAATAGAATTTAAACTGTTATATCCGTCGCCACGTGCGCGGATTCTATTTGGCATATAACTCATATGACCTGCAAGTAGTTAGATTGAATACGTTAGTCTTTATAGAAAGCTGTAGTTTCATTAGTTAGATTCAGTTGCCTTTGAATTGATATTTATATTTATAATTATATTTGTTACATTAATTCCTGTAATTAAACTGCCCTACAGTTCTGCTAAAAATCAAAGCAATTGATTTATTTAGTTTTTAGAGTGCAAGTAGTTTTTTTTTGTGTGTTCGTCGATTGTGGGAGCGGACCTCGAAAGAGTGTCAGTCGAAATATCCCCATCTAACCCACATCGCGACAAATACAACAAAACATGACAAATAGCTGAAGCAGAAGACTCCCAAAACATTTTTCTTCTTCATTAGTCGGGACAGTGTCTGCTTCGGTACACCCTCTTATTGCTTACAGAATAACAACGTTTTTCCTTCTTCGGTACGTGGGAGTGTTTCTGATAGACGGCAAGCAAAGGATGAAGGCAAAAAATAGGACCGATTTCAAAGAAGTAAATGGCGAACTAAAATCCAAGCCGACACGAAAACGACACCGGCACCGATAGCAACATCGGTTCCGTGTCGTGGTGGTGTTAGGCTCATCAGTCTGTACTCTTTCACATGTTGTGTTCAGGTGAACTTTGATGAGTGAAGTTTTTAAGTGGAAAAGATTGAACTAGCCGGTGGCCAGTCTGATTAGAAAAGTTACTACGGCCGGAGACCTGAGTTAGAGACTGGCATCACCTTATTTATTCACATTTCTAAGTGATTGCTCCCACCCCTTATTCCATCAGATAGTCCGATCCCAAAGAAGTGGACGAATACTATCTTTGAAAACAAAGAGAGAACGCTATAGACGATCTTTTTTGCCATCCGGAATTCGAAGGAGTAGTGTTTCCTGATGTGGTATGCTGTTGTTAGTTTTCCTAATGGATTGTTCTGACAGTGTGTGTGTGTGAGCAATGCTCTTACTCGTTGGTAATGTTGTGTGAGCAATGTGCATATGTGTGGTATGCGTTAAAGACCTGCAGTTTTTAGATAGTGTATTTACTGTTGTAGCTGTACTGATGCTGTGACAATAAATTTCCTGGAAACAGGATAATAAAGCTATATCTTATCTTATCTTATCTAAATTCATCAGTATGAGGTAGATTCTGAATCCATGTGACCAAAAATCCATTCCTATCCCTAAGGCTAACTCAAGCTAGCAGACCTAAGGCTGTATTCCTACCCCCCCCCTTTTTTCCCCCGAAAAACATAGTATGGGCCATCTTTGGGAAGAACTGATGATGAGTGTAGAAACTGCACGAATTCCGATTGGTCAAAAATTGTCTAAACCCGACCTCAATGAGAAGACTATTTCAAATTGAAACGAGTCAGGCCAGAACAGAGAATTTGATGGGGGAAATGGGGCTACGTGGCCAGTTGACAAGGACTTATGATTTTGAGGGGGCCTTCTCCCCCTGATAGGGACAAAAAAGGGGGGGGGGCACATTTTGGTAAAGAATATCGAATACTGTAAAGAGAGTGAAGGAGACCCTTATTTAGTACAAAATATTGATGTTTTCAAGAAGATTCATAAAGGATGAATACAGGTAATCTATAGCAAAATAAATGTATAGGCCTACGTGTATTCAGCACAAACCAAAATACTCATGGAGCAGTTTGAAAGTGGATCTTACATTTCCCATCTGGCCTTAGCACAGGCTTTGCACTGGCTTGAATACATAGGTTTACATGAACAGGTTCAGTAAATGTGTGCCCCATGTAAAGTAGGTTAGTGTGATCTTCATGACTAGTTTTCCATAGCATTTACGTTCCATAATATTGTTAAGTGCCTGCTATTGCAGTTTGCGTATTTTGCATAAAAATGACATGATGAATGAAACAAAGATCAACAACAACAACAAAAAAATGCTATTAAAATAGTTCACCTGTGACACCTGGGGGAGGCTTTTATTGCACTCCCCCCCCCCCCCTCCAGGGTTAATTCCACGCATGATGTATCGAATTGAATTCAACGTCAGCCAATGACGAAACGATGTGGTTATACCCAACGATCTCATACAGTACGCCTTTGTTCGAACCATTAGATAACACTCAGTGAGGTACCAGACACTGTGGTAGTATAGACAAGAGGCACCAGACAGAATGGAATGTCTTTTTCCTTGTTGAAGGATCGGCAACAGCTGAGATAGTCGTTTCATGTTCGGTTGTTTCGGTTGGCAGTTTTTCTACGGAAATATCAATTATACCTTTTTTTTTTTGGTGAAGATCTCTAGTTTTTTTTTTTTTTTTTTCCGCCCGTTTCTAGTTCTTTTGGAATTTATTGTATTGTTTCTTTAATTGCTTGTTTCTAACGCCTGGCTTTGGAACATACATAGACCCTTTTGTCCTTCGTATTTTTTTTTCTTCACATGTTCACTTTGTTCTAAGCACTAATGCGACCCTACAGAGTTTCTGCGCTTTTTAAAACACACGTGTATGTGATACGAAGCAGCTATAGAATCTTAAACATCTGCACCAGGCAGTGACATGCTATTATAATTGTTTTGTTAACGCTAATTCGCAGACGGTTAAGATCGTGTCAGAATGTCTTTCGCAAATGGATTTTTCGTTTTGTCATTTTTATTCAGGAAGAGCTCCTTTAGATCAAAATTCTGGCTTGTTTTGTTGAATAATTAGGCTCTTCACTCTGTGAGATGGCTCAATTCGGACCAATGCATGGTGCTTCCTAAGGTAATGATGCACCAAGTGGTCTTTTTTTTTAGCGATACTTATCCTTATCGTTGTGATGTTTCCACTTTCTCTCACTAACTTTCTTCTGACACCAGCCGTGATGGGCACGGCACAAACACACTAAATAATCGACTATCTCTCTTCTACAAGTTATAACGAACGATATCTGTATTGCTTATATATATACAATAATTATTAATTCATTCAATAATAATAGGAACATAGGTCATACAATTTCATGTGAATTTCGATGGAATGAAGTTGATGCAAATCAGTACATGATAATTAAAAGGCTTCGTCATATTCAATTCCTAGCACATTTTATAAAACACATGGGTGCATTCAGCATAAGGAAACCTCTCCTTTAGGGGTGTATGGCGCTATCTGGGCACTGGTTCTTCCTCTCTGCTCTGGCTTGACTGCGCAGTTAGATCAACAGGTATCGGCAGGTACCAATAGGTCGGGAAGCCAAGACGCCACGATGTCGTTAATCAAAGGACAAGAAGTTGAGAAGCCAAGAAGGCGTTGTTCTTCCTCCTCTGTAGAAAAACAATCGTAACTGTCAAGAACAGATTTAATTCATAAATGTTTCCACTGACTAAATTTTTGTGAGAGAGCAGTGAGTAATTTTTACAAACGTAATTATTGTGCGAGCCAGCATAACTTGGTCTCGTAAACAATTTGTTTTGAACAGTTTTTTTTTATAATAGATAGACAGAAGATGTGGGGAAGGATAGACGGACAGCGTAGGTGTGCATGACTGAGCACTTTTTATATCTCGTGTTTTGAACTAGGTTTAGTAGAGAGGGAAGGGGTGAGTAGGAATTAAATGTTATTGAGATGTCTGTTGACGTACAGAAAATACCGTGATCCAGAGTAAAAGCTCGGGGTTTTGAACATGTTAAGAATTTATTGCTATAAAATTACATTTTATTGTCTTGGATGATTCGACCTTTGATGTCGACCCAAGGTCGTTGCGTAGGGCTGTTACTTAAAATAACTCAGTTCGGCAGCTGAGCTAGAAGTGGTTGCACCAATCACAATCCAGGAATTAGACGGTAAGCTGCAGATGCAGACAAGTATTTAAGGCCATACAGAACTTAGTTCTGGGCCACATGTAGACAATCCATTTACGAGGTGGTCGGCGATAGTCCTCAGCCAGATGAGAGACATAGAGACGCAGTTGAGCAGTCCATTGTGAGGAGCCTGATTTAAATCTCCAGAGCCTAAGCTACTTGGTTTGATATAAACCCACAGCGTTTACATCCAGCGCTCTCACTCCCAGTGAGGGCCGCATGGTGAGAGTCCATACTAATTTGTAATGATGAAAGTGAACCGTTCTACTTACTTTTGAAGACAGTTTCAGAGCTACCGCCAGACAACGCATGGTTGTACAAGCATTCTCCATGGCGTGTCTGGAGGAAATGTCCATATCCTAACATGTCTCATTGAATTAATAGAATTTAAACTGTTAGATCCGTCGCCACGTGCGCGGATTCTATTTGCCATATAACTCATATGACCTGCAAGTAGTTAGATTGAATTCGTTAGTCTTTATAAAAGCTGTAGTTCCATTAGTTAGATTCAGTTGCCTTTGAATTGATATTTATATTTATAATTATATTTGTTACTTTAATTCCTGTAATTAAACTGCCCTACAGTTCTGCTAAAATTGAAAGCAATTGATTTATTTAGTTTTTAGAGTGCAAGTATTTATTTTTGTGTGTTCGTCGATTGTGGGAGCGGACCTCGAAAGAGTGTCAGTCGAAATATCCCCATGTAACCCACATCGCGACAGTAACTTCCTAATCTACTATTGGAAGGCATGACTTCCATACTTACTCCATGACGGATATTCACCATTAATACTTTTAACCGCTGACACTGTTATAAGTCAGGCTGCAGCTCCCATACTCCATAGGCTCCCATATAGGCAATTAAATAAACGATCAATACAGTTTTAATGATATTTACACGTTCCCCACGAAGAACAACGCTCTCTCTAACAGACCCCATCCTATAAGGTTTCGTAACATATATATAACGGCGTTTCCGTGACTCTCTCAGAGGCAGTAGTTATACCAAAGTAAACCCACTAGATTTAGGTTCTACAATCATGAACATTAAGTAAAATACACATACATCGTACAATTAACTTACCACTCAGCAACAGCTCAAATGCCGACAAGATACCAACGATACCACGCTCTGACAAAGGATGTTTGCGGGTTCCCTGACCTTCCCCACTCACAAGACTAGTACAAAGTTACAGTTGCAGTTGTGGTCTCCTCTTCGGCACGAAGCTGGTGAGTGCTCTCAGCGGTCTGAAGTTGGAAGGAGCGTTCGGGGATTTATACCCAGTCAGGTAGCGTCCCAAGACGCTCACCGAGTGTACATTAGTTATCCTAATAGCCACCCCCGTCGACTCCACGTCAAATACTATTGAAGCATCTCTACCCCCCAAGCAATTCCCAGGTGATCTGATCGTCAAGTACGGCGGTCAGGTAAACACTACCCTTTTCGGGTGTCAACGCTTTCCGTTGCATCCCGTACTTCCCCCCTCTGGCCTACAATAACTCTGTCTCCCCGCCGTCAACTATCTTCCCACGCTATTTATACCTTGCCAATCTGTGACCCTGTTACAATCGCCCCCAATTAAGTCGATTTTCCCTGCAAAATCGGCTAATAAAATTATTAATCTACCGGTAATCTAGATAAAGTGTCGGCCCATAGAGCGTCTCGCCCCCTGATGTTGCTGACTCGAAAGTTATATGGTTGCAGCGCCAGGTTCCATCTAGTTACCCTCGCGTTCTTCTGGTCTTTAGTTCGCATCCAAGTTAGAGGTCGGTGGTCCGTCTCTAACACGAAGTTTCTCCCATACAGATACGCCTGCAACTTACTAACGGCGAAAACTATGGCCAGGCATTCCTTTTCAATTGTTGAGTAGTTCTTCTCCGCAGGTTTCAACTTTCTGCTAACATATACAACTGGATACTTCGTACCCTCGTCTTCTTGAAGTAGGCAGCCACTCACTCCAAGGTTAGATGCGTCTGTCTGGAGAATCAGTTCCTTGTTCCAGTCTGGCATCCGTAGTATCGGCTCGGAACTCAAACAAATTTTTAGGGCATTGAACGCGTTCTCCTGCGCGTGTCCCCACGCGAACTTTGTGCCCTGGGACTTCTTTGTGAGGTCTGACAACGGCGCCGAGATTGCACTATAATTTGGTACAAACTTCCGATAGTACCCCGTTAGCCCCAGGAAACTCCTCACTTGTGTCTTGGTCGTCGGTCGGTCACAGTCGACAATGGCTCGCACCTTACTCTCCTGCTGTCTTACAGTCCCCTGTCCCAGCTTATGGCCTAAGTACTCGACTTCTGTCATCCCTATTAGCGTCTTGGTAGGTCTAGCTTTTAAATTTGCCCGTCTCAGTCGCTCGAAAACATTCCGACAACGTTCCAAGTGGTCAGGCCAATTTGCACTGTGTATAAGACAGCCGTCTACAAATGCATCTACCCCTTCGCCAGCATCTTTTAATACTTTCCTGACGAGCCTGTTAAATGTGGCGGGGGATCCCTTCAACCCGAACGGCATGACCCTGTACTGGTATAGCCCAAACGGTGTGGCGAACGCCGTCAGGTGTTTATCTTCCTCGGCCATCGGAACTTGATAAAAGCCCTTTGTCAAGTCCAGCTTGGTGAAATATTTTGCCTCCGCTAGATTGGAAATAATGGCTTCTACCTCAGGCATCGGTTCGGCGTCATCGGCAGTCACAACATTTAGCCGCCTGTAGTCGTTGCAGAAACGATGTTGACCATCGGGCTTCTTAACTAATACAATTGGACTACTGTACGGGGACTCGGACGGTTCGATGATTCTGGCCGCAAGCATCTTGCCTACCTCAGCATTGACAGCTTCTCTAGTTGAGTACGGTAGTTGGTAGGGTCTTACCTTCACAGGTTTTTGATCTAGCAATGGGATTTTGTGCTTGATCAGGTTAGTGAGCCCCGGTACATCCGTAAATATATCTTTATATTCTTCCATGAGCTCTTGCATCTGTTCTCTCTGGTCCTGATCTAGCATGTCCCCTAACTGTACATCCCTGTAGGTTTCGGTCTGTTCTAGCCTAGGCATGACTGTCTCCAGAGGCATCGAAGTCGCTTCCTCTCCTTCATCGGTCTCGTCAATTATAGCTGCAGCTATTGTCTCTGTGTTTTCCTGTTCGTCTTCCCTCTCAATATACTTCTTCAGCATATTCGCGTGATACAATCGTCTCTTCCCCTTGACGTTCACCATGTAGTTCACTGGCCCCCTCTGCTCTTCTACTTTGTAAGGCCCTTTCCAAGTCATCTATAGTTTCGATCCGTCACTTGGGAGAAGTATGAGGACGGAATCGCCCACTTGGACTTTCCTCTGTTTGGCCCCCCTATCGTAGTATTTCTTCTGCCTGTGTTTTTCGACGCTGCTGTTCTCGGCTACGACTTTCATGGCATCCTCCAATCGTTCCCTCATATCTACCACGTATTCGTACGATGACCTCGTTTCTGACTCCGCTTCCCCAGTCCACAAATTCTTCAGTATTGCAAGTGGTCCTCTCACAGGGTGACCGAACACTAGTTCAAACGGCGAAAAACCTGTACTGGCCTGTGGGGTCTCGCGATACGCGAACAGCAGTGGACACAACATTCTGTCCCAGTCCTTGGGTCTGTCATGAGCTACTCGGCGAAAAAGTTACCCAGTATGAAGTAGATTCTGAGGCCATGTGACCGAAAACACTTTCCTATCCCTAAGGCTAACTCAAGATAACAGACCTAAGGCTGTATTCCCCCCCCCCCTTCTTAAAAAAATTATTTTCCCCCGAAAACAGAGTACGGACCTTCTCTGCGAAGAAATGATGATGAGTCACAGAAGTCGACTAAAACAAACTGCACGAATTCCGATTAGTCAAAAATAATTGTCTAAACCCGACCTCAATGAGAAGACTATTTCAAATTGAAACGAGTCAGGCCAGAACAGAGAATTTGATGGGGGAAATGGGGCTACGTGGCCAGTTGACAAGGACTTATGATTTTGAGGGGGCCTTCTCCCCCTGATAGGGACAAAAAAGGGGGGGGGGGCACATTTTGGTAAAGAATATCGAATACTGTAAAGAGAGTGAAGGAGACCCTTATTTAGTACAAAATATTGATGTTTTCAAGAAGATTCATAAAGGATGAATACAGAATCTGTATTCATCCATTATGAATCTTCTTGAAAACACCAATATGATAAACTATATCGAGATAAATGTACACGTGTATTCAGCACAAACAAAGATACTCATGGAGCAGTTTGAAAGTGGATCTTAAATTTCCCATCTGGCCTTAGCACAGGCTTTGCACTGGCCTGAATACATGGATCTAATCAATTTTACATGAACAGGTTCAGTAAATGTGTGCCCTAGGTAAAGTAGGTTAGTGTGATCTTCACCACTGGCTTTCCGATGCATTTACTTATATAATACTGTTAAGTGTCTGATAATTGTAGTTTGCATACTTTGCATACAATTTTTTTGTCATTTAATGACATGACGAATGAATAAAAGAAAAAAAAATGCTAATAATATTACTCACTTGTGACACCTGGGCGAGGCTTTTATTGCACACTCCCCCCTCCCGGTTAATTACACGCATGGTGTATCGAATTGAATCCAACGTCAGCCAATGATGACACGATGTGTCCCAATGATCTCTATTTATATACAGCCCACCATTGTTACAACCATTAAACAAGACTCAGTGAGGTACCAGACACTGTGATAGTACTGACGAGGGGCACCAGTCAGAATCGAATGTCTTTTTTCTTGTTGAAGGATCGGCAACAGCTGAGACTGAGAGGGTCGTTTCATGTTCGGTCGTTTCGGTTGGCAGTTTTTCCTCGGATATGGTATCAATTATATCTTCTTTTTTTTTTTCTGTTTAACCTGGTGAAGATCTCTAGTTTTTGTCATTTTTCGTCCGCTTTTGGAATTTATTGTATTGTTTCTTTACTTGTTTGTTTTTAACTCCTGGCTTTGAACATACAAAGACCCACTTGTCCTTCGTTTTTTTTTTCTTCACATTTTTACTTTGCTCCAAGCATTACTGCCACCTTACAGAGTTTCTGCGCTTTGTAAAATACACGTGTGTGTAATACGAAGCAGCTATAGAATCTTAAACGTCTGCTCCACGCAGTGACGTGCTATTATATTTGTTTTGTCAACGTTTATTCGCAGACGTCCGAGGATAAGATCTTGTCACAATCTTATTCGCAAATTGATTTTTCGTTTTGTTATTTTTATTCAAGAACAGGTCCTTTGGATCACACTTCTGGCTTGTTTTGTTGAATAATTAGGCTCTTCACTCTGTGAGATGGCTGAATTCGGAGTAATGCATGGTGTTGCTTGCGGTAATGATGCACCAAGTTGTCTTTCTTTTTTTTTTTTTTTTAGCGATGGCCTTTCATGTCTTGGACAGCATCGGAGAGACCCTCCAAAGTAACGCTTTTTTTTACTCAGCAGGTTCCCCGGTGGCATGCCAATCATGTAAGTAAACTCGCCTGCCGAATCGGTAAGGAGGGTTCGAATCTCCGCAAGAGCTGACTTTTTTCTTTTTTTTTTCTCTGCTTTTCCCTCGGTGATCATTGTTGCTTTTCTCCAGAGGATAAAATTGTGAAAAGGAATTTTTTATTGTGTGTGTTGTTGTTTTTTTTAGATGATATTAGCCAATTTTGTCAGGTGTGAAATCACGGAGAAAGTCAGACAGAGCAAATAAAAATGAACTAAACTTCCATGGAAACAAAAAAGTAATAAAACAAAACATGACAAATATCTGAAGCAGAAGACCCTCAAAATATACTTTCAGTAGATGCAGGATAGATCTAATTAAGTTACCGTACAGAAAGATGAAATGTTCAGTTCGCACTGACTAAAAGAAATGACTAACATGTTTAAAATTTGATTTACATTTTTATTTCTAATTAGCATCTGTCCCGTTCAATGAACACAAATAATAAAATATACAGGAATAAATAAATGAACAGGAATAAATAAATTGAACAGGAATAAATAAAATGTACAGGAATAAATGAATTGAACAGGGATAAATAAAATGAACAGGAATATATAAAATGAACAGGAATATATCAAATGAACAGGAATATATAAAATGAACAGGAATAAATAAAATGAACAGGAATAAATAAAATGAACAAGAATGACCCAAATGAAAAATAGATGAAATGAACAGAAATAAATAAAAGAAGTAATTTGAAGCACACTAGGAATGATGCGTTTCCCCCACGACATCAAGTTTGCATCATCCTCAGGAGAAAGAAATTGATTCCTAATAATGAGTAGTACTAGGTTTAAGCAAAAAAAAAAAAAAATCCTGCGTGGCATCGAACCCACAGTCTCCTACTGATAACCGCAGATGCTAGTCATTGGCTATCACAGACCTTGGAGGAACTCTTCCATAGTAGACATCACAAAACCAAGAAACCCCCATCTCCGGATAAGATCATGAATTTGTGTTTGGATTTTGCATGCGTGCCTGTCACTTTATAACACTAACGGTTTTTTGTGCAATGCACGGTTTATTAAGCTGAATTTTGTAGTACATTGTATCTTACTATTGGGTGTTTTCTGTTTAAATGAAAAAAATGAACGTATCATAGATTTGAAAACATTGCCTCGAAAAAAGTTAAAATAAGAAAGGTTCTCATGTTATCTTGAAAGAGGTAATCCAAATGAAACAAAAAAAATATTTTGATGGTGCTGTGAAGGACATTACAAGTTGTGAAACGAAACGTTTTAATGGTGTCTTGAATGAGTTGGGACATGTGAAACAAAAGTTTTATTGGTCTTCTTGAAGAGGTAACACATTTCAAACAAAAGTTTTATTTGTGTCTTGGAAGAGATAAGACATGTGAAACTTGGGTTTTAATAGTGTTTTGCGAGAGATAAGACACGTGAAGCAAACATTTCAGTGGCATCGTGGAAGAGGTAAGATATGTCAAAAAAAACGTTTTAATGGTGTCCTGAAATAGGCAAGACGTGAAAAAAAATGTTTTAACGGCACCTTGAAAGGAGTAATGCATGTGAAACAGAAGTTTCATTGGCGCCAGGAAAGAGAAAAAGTACGTGAAACAAAAATTTATATGGGGTCTTGAAAGAGATAAGGCACGTGAAACAAACGTTTTAGTAACTTTCAGTGGTATCTTGAAAGAGGTAAGACATGTAAAATAACGAGTTTTAATGACGTCTTGAAAGAGATAAAATATGTGAAACAAATGTTTTGATTGTGTCATGAAAAGGGTATGACATGACACAAACATTTTAATGGTGTCTTGAAAAGATATGACATGTGTAACAAATGTTTCACTGTATTGAGCATGAAAAAGGCAAGACAAGACAAAATGTTAAAATCAATATTCGGATTTTGGTCACCGTCTGCTTGTCTTTAAAACCCATTGATTATCATCTCGGTGAGGGAGAATAGGGATAACAGTCCACCCAATCCAAGGGCATGAAAGGCATTTAAAATCGTAATTAACTGTGCTGCAAAAAGAGGAATGGCTTTTCTTTCTGTCTCCAGGTAGAACCCGCGGTTCTTCTGACTCTGTGGGCATGAGAGACTACCGATCAAGGAGGCAGGAGCTGAGGCATTAAAAAACCAGAAGTGGACAGTATTGTCTTTATAAAACACTTCGGCGTACGAAACAAGGAAATAAAGGCAGAATGGAGAGGGAAGTGTACATTCCAGACGGAGGTTGGGGCTGGGTGATCGTGGCCTGTTCCTTCCTGATCCACATGTTCGTTGTGGGAACATTCTGTGCCTTAAGCGTTTTGTACGTGACCTGGCTGGACTACTTCGGTGACGGGAAAGGACTGACTAGTTGGATTATTTCTCTTTCTTTAGCTATGTTGTTTGGCATAGGTGAGGTTGAGACAAGACAGTAAGAATGAGTCTGCGGATATATATTCCATTCACAGTTTCTTAAGACTCTGTTCTTGTTCAAAGGCACATTCACCCATGCATAAACATTGATAATTTTGATGGTTTGTCCTTACTTTATGTTCGTGAAAAGGATTCGAAATTGGCCCATTGGTTCATACATCAACATTTCAGTGAAGCTCGATATTATTGTTTATTCTTACTTTACATGCTTGAAATGAATTCAAAATTGGTTCAAACTGGGACTTTGTATAAAGAAAGCCTTTGGATTAGGGTGGCGAATAATTAAAATCGAACAGATCCTGACTGAACTTGAGCAGTAACCCTGTCAATCGATATAGTCGAGACTGTATAATTTCCTTCCTTACCTCAAAGAACGATATTTTACAAAATGTTGTTTTACAAAATGCAGAGTTTGTTGGCTAAACAACACACAGATAAGCAAAACTAAGCTTACTTTCTAAACTATTGTTTAAAATTTTATAATCTTGTTTGTGGAATTATTATGATACATCATCTCAGATGTCCAGTCCTGTCAGGTTAAAGGTTACAATAGGTGTAGGACTCCCCACCTCACTTCCAGCCAAAGAACTACTTGTATATTTGCTACGTTGGGGTTATTATACGAATTACAGTTAGGGTGAGGGTTTAGGATTGGGATTAAGCTTAAGATTTGAATAGTAATTACATCATTTAGTGAAAGACCATCTTAAATATACAGCGGTGATCCTGACTTTCTAAAAATAATGGGCTTCACACTTTCCATGGTCAGGTCTTACATGCAGCCTCAACCAAAACATCAACACATTTACCGATAGTTGTGTTGTACTGCAGTATGGATTATTTATTTTTATCTTGACAGTGAGTTTCAAAATTTATCCATGTCTTAAATATGTGATCTTCATTATTAAATATATACATTTGGATTATTTGAAAGAGAAGATGAAAAACTAGAATGACTAAAGACAGCAAATTAAATTGCTATTGTTTGATTGTACTGTTTCTATTCCAGCCCCCGTTCCAGCAGCTCTGGGCAGACGATTGGGCAATAGAGCCGTGGTCATGGCTGGGGGCCTTGTCATGTGCCTGGGATTTGTGGCCAGTTATTTTGCCACGAATGTTTACTTCCTTGTAGTGTCTATCGGAATTGTAGCAGGTAGTAAAATCGAAGATGCCAGATACAATAGGATCATACACTCCTTTTTTCACATTAATTGTAAAGAAAAATCATGCACACAGTTTGTGTGCTGATCGGGGGCGGGCTTATTGGGCATTGCATGAAAGGAATGCTTGATATATGGTAAATCAGTGGTGCGCATTTGTTAGTGCTACTGCCACATAAAAAGAAAAGTTTTCTTACAGCGATTGGAGTTATAATTACAAAATAAGTGACGCCATTCAAGACCTACGGCTATACCTGAACTGTGAAAAAAATTCAGTATTATCTCTATTTGGCGTTGTAAAATACTGCATTGTTCATAACGTCCGCGCATTCTTCGCTAAGTGGCGGTGCGAAATCTGTGCACGCAAAGCGTGCTAGCAGTCTCATCTTAATGTATCTAGTATCTTTGGTAAACTTTGAAATAGCACATCAAACAAAGGGCAGTAACCAATTAAATAAATTGATAAACATAAGGCAGACCATAAAATAAATTATATTAATACATGAAATATATTTTTAAAATATAATGAATAGAAACAAAGTTAGCAGGCATAAAAGCCGACTAAAATGAATTACTTTTTCACTGTATGCCTCACAATAAAAAAATTTAAAAAATGAAAGGACAACTGTTAGAAATCTGTACCATTTAAGGATCAGAACACAACTTTTGATGACAAAAATGAAGCCGAAATCGTCACTGAATAGCAGAAGTAAACATACGATGAGCCTCTGTGGGTTAAAGACAGCATGCAAGTCAAATTGCCTTTATGCTTGACCCACTTTTTAGATCCCCAGCATTTCTTTCCTCTCACAACTTTCCTTAATATTAAGAAAAATTCCAATTTTTTGTTGTTGATATTTTTGTTTTTCATTTTACTTTCATTTTTTCATTTAGGGACAAAGTGGTCTAGAGGCAAGGTGCTCGCCTCTCATGTCAAGGGTCCCGGGTTCAAAACCCGGGAACCCGGGCTGTGCAGGCATGTTGGAAATTGGGATTTTTCTCATATTTTCGTGTCCCTGATCCTATTGGGGGGTAGGGTCGAGTGCCTAGTCTTCTCGGATAAGGACGAAAAAATTCGGAGGGCCCGTGTGCACGTTGCGCACGTTAAAGATACCTTGGCAGTTGGAAATCGTAAAGAGCAGGCCGAACAGGCCGCTGCCCGGGCGAAATTGAAATTAAAATTAATAGATTAAAATTTATCCCTATCACCCCCTATATCACCAAAGAAAATTTATAATTCATTATTAAATAAATATTATATATTATATATTCAAATAATATTATAATACTTTAGAATACAAGTTGTGAGTTGTGAACTGTTGTGAGTTGTGAACTGCGCCTAACAGGCTGCGTTACAATTTGCTCTGAGATAGAGAGAGATAGAGAGTGAGAGTAAGAAGGTGAGAGAAAGAAAGAGAGGGAGTGAGATGCAAATCGAGAGAACAAGACTTTCTGTAAAGCGCCTAGAGCAAACTCGTTTGGATTAGGCGCTATATAAATAATCTTCATTATTATTATTATTATTATTACTTCTTGATCTCTCTGTCCTCTTTCATTCTTTCCTCCTTGCTTTGATTGAGGTACATTGACGTTTTGCTGCTCTTTAAAAATAAACCCCAGAAAATTGTAAATCTAGGGAATCGAAGATCATTTCTGCAAATGATGAAATAATTCGAATTGATAGTTTGTGGTGGCATTGATGAACTGGAAGTGTTAGTCAGCTGACATTAGGAAATGAGAATTTCATTCTGTTAGAATTTGCTTTATTTTATTATTTTTTTTGTTTTGTTTTGTTTTGTTTTGAGTTTTGGGGACAAGTTGGTCCAGAGGCAAGGTGCTCGCCTCTCATGCCAAGGGTCCCGGGTTCAAAACCTTGCCGGTGCAGGCATGTTGGACGTTTGGGAGTTTTCTCATATTTTCGTGTCCCTGATCCTATTGGGGGATAGGATCAAGTACCTAGTCTTCTCGGATAAGGATGAAAAAATTCGGAGGGCCCGTGTGCACGTTGCGCACGTTAAAGATACCTTGGCAGTTGGAAATCGAAAAGAGCAGGTCGAACAGGCCGCTGCCCTGACAAAATTAAATAAAAATTCATCCCTACCATTCCCTCCCTTCCTCCCTCATCCCCCCCCCCCAAAAAAAAACAACCCACCCACCGGCGCTGCACTGTGGCGACGACGTGCCTGCTTCAGTTATAACTGGGCTGCAATGGCACAAAGGCAAATTTCCCAAATGGGATTAAAGAGTTATACAAATACAAATACAAATACAAAATACAAAATATTTAAATATCACTTCTGTGAAAGCTTTGACTGTCCAGTCCTGTTTATATTTTTACATGTATTAATTTATTAGATGCATATCTGTAGGGGTCCCTACTAATGAATAGGGTATCTCAAATAATATTATTAATATCCCTTGACTGATCATGAATTCCAGTTACGTATCAATTTTAATGACAACAGTAATGTCAGTTTGTTTCTTTTTTTCCCTGCAACTGAATAAATTATGCTAGCCTCTCATGATCTAGCCATTTTCAAAAGATGTTTGTGTATTTTTTCAAACAGGCACAGGTGCTGGATGTGTTTATCTTCCCTCTTTCTCATTGGTGGCCGTGTATTTTACCACCAAACGTTCGGTGGCAGTGGGCATTGCTGTCTCTGGTCAAGGGGCTGGCACATTTTTCATGGCTCCTTTTTTGGATTGGCTGGAAAATTATTATGGCTGGCGTGGCTGCATGCTAATACTTGGGGGAATATCTCTGAATATGTGCGTACTAGGAGCTCTGTTGCTGCCATTGGAGACTGCTCCACAATGTGGCTGTTGCTACCCAAAGAAAGATGGTGATTCAGTATCTGTGAATTTCTTATCATTATCAAGGAGAAGTTTTGCAGCTGGAGACTGCAATACATCAGAAATTTGCGCTGAAGAACGTCGAGAAAATTGCAAAGACCCGTGTTTAGACAAACATGCAGAGAGCCACGTCGGGTCATGTAAACACTCTACTGCCCAATTGTATAGTCCTTTGCCAACATCAGAGGTGGAAATGAATGTGGCTCCAGGAGACCATTTCTCTTCTCACCCTGCAGTTGTTTGCCAACAAGATAACAATACAGTAAAAGTGATGGAGAGGATACCAAAAGTGCCTGCACAAGATAACAGCTATGTCAGTAGGAAGTCTAACAACAAAGTATTTGCAGAGACAGTGAAGTTAGTCTCTCATTCTGTGAAGCCTCATAATAAATTCTTAGACAGTAATTATGTTACAAATGACCGAAAAGTTGGTGGAAGCATGGAAATTTTGCCATCTGCAAAAGTAGCATTCATTGTGCAGGTAGACAAGCAATATTCCAGCCATGCAGATTTACGAAGTAGAAGTAGAGCATCTGTCTTGCCGTTGTCTGTATCAGCCCAGAAAATATATCTCAGTGAAATGCAAATTATGATGGCAGGGAGTCTGGGCAGCATACTGTACATGGAAAAGGCATGGACAAATAACTCAGTGCTTAGTTCAGTCAATGAAAATAATGAGATGACTTCCCCTAAGCAAACTAATCTCATACCGGCAACATCATTGACAGCTGAAGAAATTACAAAGCCAGGTACATTCATCTTTTTTTTTTAAATTTATTTATGTTTAATTTTTGCCACTGCAAATCTCTGTAGTTCCCTAATATACTTATACGCCCCATGTTTATGCTGGAAAAAAAAAATATGTGAGACAGCAGAAGCAGTTGCTTATCAACATTTCTTTTTTTTTTTTTTTTTAAATTTATTGTGCATTACAGGACTCGTCAGTAAAGCTAAATAAAACCATTATCAAGAATCTTTTTGGCAGGCACGAATGAGAACTTTAACAAGATTTTTCCTTCCTGCTTTTATCAATTATATACAGAATATTTTTTTTTCTGCACCTCACAAGTATTTCTTTCTAAAAATGATAAATTACTGCCACTTTCATCCACAGAGACATTAATAAACAATTGTAAAATTGTCGGGAAGCATTTTATGAGAAGAACTTGTACTGGCTTTTCAGTTTGTCCCTGTTCCACTGTACAATCTCCTTAAAGAGATGTTGGAATAGCTGTAGCTGGGGTTTTCTCTTGGTGGGAAAACAATTAAAATTAACATAAATGTACATTATGCGATTGCATTTGTCTGAACATTTTCGGGTGATTGCAGTTTGGTATGAAAATAAAGCTAATCCAGAAAGAATTATATATATATTAATTTTTAATTTTAAAGCCAATCTCACCTGTGGTCTTTTAATGAACGTAGAAATGGATGGGTCTTTAAAAAAATGAATGTACACACTTGGAATATTTATAAATGCAATGTCAATTATGATACATCTCAGATTTATAATTCAGATGGAGAGAACAGATACCTGGTAATTATTTGAGTCATCACATGTTTTCAAATTGATACCTTTTCTGGGCCAGACACTGATGACAACATAGTTCAACAGAATAATTTTGCAAACAACTTTAAGCAACTCATTTGTGTACACATTGTTTGAGCTACTGGGTAGAACAACTCAAATCAATAATATTATGGAGTGTACAAAAATTATTTAAGCTTTGCAATTCTGCCTGTATCCAGATTTTGTCAGGAGCAAACTTTTTCTCGTATCTTGAACAAACAGATGACAAAGAGGAATCTTACTGCTCCAAACTACTTGTATCACTCCATTTGTATGTCAGTCTGCTCAGGAGTGGGAAATTTCTCATCTTCGGTATCAGCAATTTCCTCACCAATTTGTCTTTCTTCATGCCAGTTTTATACATGGTTGATCGAGCCATGGATAGCGGGTACGTATTGTTATCTTCATGGTAATGTTTTAGTAACAGAATCAGGCAGTAGGGAAGTTAGTCAAATCTGTAAACAGATCTGGAAAGATGTTAATGAATCATTTGCAGGTTTCTATGCAATGATATTTCAAAATGCTGCAATTCGTGATGTCCTATGAATGTGAAGATGCAAATGATAAATCTCAGAGTGAGTTCTACACACCTACAATGTATAATTATACACGTACATCTTTCCAAATATTACACCACTTGAAAATCAAAATTTTCAAAAGACTCCAAAGTTTGTTTTGTTGTTGTTTTTACAGTGTATGATTGCTGCACTAGCAAATGGTATTTCAGTTCTACTTAATCACCCCTTTTAATGATATTATTTTTGTTGAGGCTAATTATGATTTTAAACTGAAATCCTTATTGTAAAATGGTAATAATGAGGGTGGGACTGGTGCCATTTGTTAATTTTTGTAGTTTACAATATTAATTGCTGAGACTTAGAAATAACTGGATATATTTAGGGTGTTTTTGTTTTTTTTTGACACAGAGATGATTTTAAACATTTTGAAGGAAAATTCAAAATCCTTCAAATTTTATAGCTTGCATACAAATCTTGACATGGGCTGTTTTGATTTAAGCAAAATCCAGTGAAATATGGCAGTCACTTTGTAACATGTCAGTATTCAATACATTTTCCACAATCGCTAAATGGCATCAACCTCCCCAGCATTCAAAGAACAGAAGCAGCTATGCTTATATCCATTTATGGAGTTGGTAACATCTTTGGCAAGCTTTTCTTTGGCTGGCTAGCGGGCCGAGAACTGATGGACCGGCTGTTTTACTACATTGGTGGTCTGACCACATGCGGAGCTGCCACCGCTCTGAGTCCTTTCTGTGGGTCGAGTCATGAACTTCACAGTATCTACGCATTTGTATTTGGGTGTTTTATAGGTATGAGATGTGCAAAACGGGACAAAAAATAAGTTGTGGGAAACCAGTCCTCACATAGAATGTCTGTAGGTTTACCTTGGTTTTAATATCTGTCATGCCGCGGTCTTCACATTGCTTGTTTATCAAATTGGAAGATGGAGTGGAGAACAAGAATACGTTTATTTCTGTGAATGGGCTTGATTATACAACAGTGTTAATCTCTTACCAATACACAGTTTCTATGTATAGCTTATTACTCTGATGTGTGGTTATTAGAATTGAGGAGCTAAGATATTATAATTTCAGAGGAACACTCTTTCACCAGTCAGGCGCTGTATCAATGTATTTTTTAATGGGTTAAAAGCTATTTACATTACGAGAATGTGTTTTTCTTTTCTCATTGCTAATGATAAATTGTTACAAGCTGAGAAAATGGAAGGCATCATCATCGCGCGATAAAGCAGTATGACTGATAAAAATGATTAGGAGAATTTAGTTACATTGCCATAATATCTGTCATCACCAAAAGCGATAACAAATATTTTGTTGTTGATATAAATTGGTCTATCTTTTTCTAAATCCGTGGTTTTTTTTATTTTTATTTCCTAGGTTGCTATGTTACCCTTATGCCATTAGTCACTGTAGATTTGATGGGATTGTCTTCTGTTTCCGAGGCATATGGACTGCTGTTTCTGTTTGCAGGAGTTGCCACAGCCTTTGGCTCACCAGTGGCAGGTAGGTTACCTGTCCTCATCCGTGTGTCATTTCATTAGATTTAAGCACTGAAAGAGATACAATCATGTACCTTGAGGGAAATGCTTTAGATTTTTAAGAGAGTCAACATTGCTCATCTGTGGGATGGCTCATCTCAGATGTTGACAACTGGTTGTCCTGTCTAAGATTATTTTGTGAACTTGCACTTAATGTCCCTCAGAAAAATTCGTTCAAAAATCAAAGAGCTGGCATGGGGCTGACAATTTTGCTTATACAGTTGATCTGTAGATCTGCCAACTATGACCACTTCAGTAATGGATCTGAAACTGTCAGCTAGTTAAATTTTCCACACAGAGAATATAAACACTAATAATACACTTTACAGGTCACATAGTGTACTCTGTATGACATGTAGTATAATGGGCATACTGTCACCATTGTCTTGCACTTGGCTGAACTGGCCTTTATCCTCAAACCTGGCAGGAATTTCTTTTTCTTGAAAAGATTATTTCTCATGTTATTCCAACATGCTGAATACACAACAATGATTTAAATTGAGGGGCAATTGACAGTTTTGGATCTACAATCTAATTTATAAAATTACCAAACTTCTGAAGATCTTGTCTTTCCCACCGATTGAAATTGTGGTCAAACTAATGAGTGGCCGGATATCCTTGGGGTTCTTTTTAAAAATTTGGTTCAGTATGTGAGGAAATAATATTTGACACTGAAATAATCTTGGTCAGGTGTTCTTTTAATGTTTCACTGATAAAGCCATAAATAAGCAGGTTGATTTAAAATCGATGCCAAGCTATTTAGTTAATTGTACATAATAGTGCGATATAAGGTAGTATTCTTGTAAGGATTTGTTATCTTTAAATTCAACATTATGAGGCATAGATCATGACGTTTTATTTATGAAAAATCTCTGCACTTCACATTAGACATCTTTTATGTCTTTATAAATTTCCCAATGAAAGTCTATATTTGTATACATTTTTTCTTTGTCAGGTTGGATTTTTGACTGGTCTGGCAGCTATACTATCTCCTTTATTCTGCATGGATTTTTTTTACTGCTGAGCGCTGTGTTTCTGATACCTCTGCTGGTTTTGAGACAGCGACAGAGAGTGGTGGGTAATGATTCATCTTTTGGCGAATCACATCGAATACTGGTTGAGTGATTCGTTTCATTCAAATCGCTATTCGAATCAGTTTGGCGAAACAGCGGTGGCAGAAACGAATCGCGATTCGAGTCGGTCAACGTCAAGATGTGAGAATTTGAATCAAAATGATTCGAATCAGTAAGTGAGCCAAAGACATCAAAGAAAAATGTGGGTTAGCCTACTGACAGGAGCTCGCGTGCTTCATTACTGAGCATCGGAGGTCAGGGTAAAAGCCTACCTCGTGGCGCCGAATCAGGGAATAAGCCATGTGCTCGCTCAACTTGTTAGTTTTTTCAGGGGGGGGGGGGGGGGGACGTTAGACAATCTATTCCTTAGCTCACAAAAATTTAAAAAAAAAAAAAAGAAAGATCTGCATAGGAAATACTGTACAAGGAAAAAGCAAATATAAGCGAGACTTTTTTTTCTCCTTGTGGACAGTGGGCTGAAATGTGAAGGGTTCGGTCTTCGAAATCTCATCATCCTACTACGCAGCCTTAGGGATATGCGATGCGCCATGACGTCACAGTTGCAAACAGGAATGACATCGTTCCAATGTAAATTCGCTGATTACGACATCTCGCCGACGTCGGTTTGATGTAGGAAACCCGCCCCACGTTAATCCTACCAATCTTACGAAAATCATACAAATCTACATCTTCTTGACGCAGGTATGCTGGCTGGAAATTCTCTGGGATGCTTAACTTCTAAATGCCTCAACATATATGTATTCTTCGTGTAGTGCTACTTCACTGTATGTTTGTATATCAGGCAAGGAAGAGGTAGTCTGTCTTGCTCCTCTCCTAGTAAGTCCACACTGGACTTTTTGGTAGGTGCAATGCTCATTTACATTATATTTGTAATTACATTGTGGTTCCTTAAATGATGCTGACTTATCAAATTCATCGTCCCCTCATACAATATACAATACATGAACACGGAGATTGGCAGTCTGCTGTCACCAATGGGTCCTAACGGGAATAATCACTGATTTGGTCTCTTAACACGGTGCGATGACTCTGGTTGATGAATCATTAGCTAATGTTTCATAGTTGTCCCAAGCAGAACCGCCGTATGCGGCTGCTCGTCGCCTCGCTCGCTCAACGTCATAATAATG
>OZ007579.1:30120518-30148018 GCA_963931925.1 Onchidella celtica
GTTTTTTTAGTCACGTAGACACAGGTTTCAGGTGTTTTCAGGTTCACCTTTTAGCTCCATTATGGCAAAAGTAAGATGTGCCGGTATAACGAAAGCGGCATAAAGGCGTTTCCCTGAGGATCCACGTTAGGCTAGTGACATACTATGCCGCGTGCTGTCGCGGTTTGCCGTTCCCGCGCGCGGCAGCTGCAAACCGCGTAAGTTTGAACATGACATACTATGAGCGGCAAACCGCCCTTCAGTGCGTTTTTCTCAGTGTTGTTCGGTCATCAGCGTAGGATGGATGTGGCAAATTTTATTAAAATTGCAACTTTGTGCGCTGCTGAAAGCGAAGGGCTGCTGGATGCTCCTGGACGAGCCCGGACCTGCTCCGTTCACCCCTATAACCATGGCAGAGATCCTTTCCCTCGTTTTTACGCAAATATTAGAAACCACAACGATAAATTCTTCACCTATTACCGAATGTCTATACCAAGTTTTGATCACTTGCTCGAAGTGCTACGTCCTGCAATCACTAAGTCAGAAACTTCTTTTGGAAAACCAATATCTGCAGAGAAAAGGCTGACCATCACCCTCAGGTAAGGTTATTTTATCTACGCAAATAGTGAATATTTAGTTGATACTATAGCTTTTTGAGTATAAGAATACATTATAACAAGATTATTTTACCTAGAAATTCCATAAAACAAAATAACATGGCTTTCAATACTGTTTATTTAAAGAAACTCAAAATGTAACATCAGTCATAAGAAAGAAAGGCTTTCACCCACTCGGTTCATTGAATTGATATGCTATCAAATCAAAGAAACATAACATTGTCAAATAAAAACAACATACACAACTGATTTTTTTTTGCCATTTCTAATTCATTGGGGATTGGGTGAAGGGGTGCAGCGACTCGCTATAGAACCTGTCGGGGATGCACTTGTTGAATAACAATCATTAGTACTGGTAGTATTGGACCAAAATTGTTGTGGATCCCCTCCAAGACACTGAGGTTGGTAATAGTTTTGTGAGTAAAATTGTTGCGAGGAGGTCGGACGAGAGGTTAAATACAAATTTTGAAAAAAATTCGCTACGTGTGTCCTAAATTCCCACTTTTTTGCTGTAGTTAGGTTTTTGTAATCTGGGAGTAGGGACATCAAGTACGACTTGTCTGCATCTTCTGGATCGTTCTGTGGTGACTGAATTGTCTTTGCTGCATGGTCCAGGCTGCTAAGGAGGGATGCCTGAAAAGGGGTCATCTTTGATGGCTGGCTTGGTTTTTTGAAGACCCTCTTTCGGCCGCTTTGTGGAGAGTCGATGGATGAGGTTGACATTAATGAATCCTCTTGATCATCCAGTATCGCGGACTCATCAGGATCTGGATCAGCCGTGTTTTCATCTTCGTAGTTGCCACTTGTACTAGAAAGAAACAATTATGCAAAGTTATACCCGCAATCTCTACTCATATGAATAATTAATAATAATAATAATATTATAATAAATGAATTTATAACGCGCCAGAATCCACAGAAAGCGCTCGGTGGAGCTTAGTCAATGTTATCAAATGACTTTTTACAATACTACAGAATGTAAGGAGTGAGAAGCTATGCCTGCTGCCTATTACTGGCGCTACGAATTACTAACACTTGGTGTTCTTTAACCTATACATTTGGCCCGACTGACCACATCAAATCAGCAAGGGATGTTTAACGTGCACAACAGGTGTTATGATGTACATAGTGGACGGGGCTTCTCCAAAAAAACATGCTGCACTGACGGGGGTTCTAGACCATTTGCATGTGAGGCGGACACACTACCTCTCAGCCACCAGCGACCAGAGATACATGTGCATAGGTTAAGAAATTAAAGAAACAAGTTTGGACTATACTCTAGATTTTACCTTCTTTTTTCGGAGCTGGTACGAAGGAACGTCAGAGCTTCAGAATGGACATATTTTTTTTTCTTTGAGGCACAGTTTCCACTCTTTGTTTGAAGGGATTTGAACATTGAATCCCTCATGTTCTTCCATTTCGCCTTCAGATCGTTCACTGTAAGAAGTGAAAAATAAGTTTGAGTATAAAACACGAAGACGATGTTTTCATAAGTCTAAATTTACATTCAAAGAGTACACTTATATACGGTTGTTTAGGTTAGGTAAAAGTTTGGGTTTGTAACTCTTCTGTAATTTTCCCAAAAACTATTTTCATGTTATATAATACCTGTGGATTGAATGAAAAAATGTTTATACCCTCTTCTGTTCTTCCGCAGATACCTGGCTACGGGGAATTCCTTCACGGCTCTTCAATTTGAATTCAATAATGGAAGAAGTACCATTGCTCAGATAGTTTTTGAAACATGTGAAGCAATCTGGATTCTTTTGAAAGATATTGAAATGCCCGAAGTAACTACTGAAGATTGGTATAGCATTGCCGAGGCTTATGAAAAAAAAACTAATTTCCCCAATTGTTTAGGAGCCATTGATGGGAAGCACATTCGTTGTATGAAGCCTCGCAGTTCTGGTTCAAAATTCTTCAACTACAAAAAATTTTTTTCAGTGGTTCTAATGGCTGTTGCTGACTCTAACCTTCGATTTGTCTCTATCGACGTGGGGTCGTACGGCCAAGAAGGCGATTCGACTGTTTTTCGAAACAGTGTTTTCGGATCAAAATTATACTCGGAACAACTCAATATCCCACAACCGAAGCTCTTACCTGGCACTAATGATGACCCCCAACCATTTGTTTTTATTGGAGATGAAGCCTTCAAAGTGCATACCAACCTTCTGCAACCCTTCCCTCAGCGGGAACTTGATTCTCGTAAACGAGTTTACAATTACAGACATTCAAGAGGAATGCACATTCCACGTTCAGTGGAATGTGCATTCGGTTTATTGGCGAATAAGTGGCAGATTTTCCACAAACCAATCATGGTTAGACCTGATTTTATAGATTCTATTGTCAAAGCATGTTGTATATTACACAATTTTGTCAGACGAAAGGATGGTGTCAATTATTATGACGAAGCTCAGGAGTCCCCATTCCGTGATGTCACTAGCACTGGGCCGGCTCCTCGTGTTTTAGGAATTCAAGTTCGGGATTATTTTGCTGACTACTTTGTTGGAGTGGGTGCTGTTCCATTCCAAGACAAATACGAGTATTGAAATAATTGTACCTCTGAAAATGTAAATAAATGCTAATACTTACATTTCTTTGTTTGTTCTTCCTTGCTGAGGGAATCCCATTCTTCGTAGACTCCAGTAGCTACAGTTACCCAGGCTTTATCTTTTGCAATTCTATCTTTATACTGCTCACAACCCTTGTCCCAGATAGCAGGCTGTTGCTCCACCATACTAATAATAACTTCCGCAGACATATTCGAAAAGTTCACAATATCTGAATATTATTTCTGAAAAAAAAGAAACAGGACTGTGTGCGAGAAACGAAGTGCACCTGGTGATTGCACTGCAATAAAAATCCCGCCGCGGCGAGCGGGATAGTATGTCACTAGCCATAGCCTAACATGTGTTGTCTCTGAAAACCGCTCCCGCGCGCGGTTGCGGTTCTCATTTTCCCGCCGACAGGCGCGGCAGAAAAAAATCAGACAGCGGCAACCGCTCCCGCGCGCGACGACGGTTTCTCTAGTATGTCAGGTCTCATAGGATAACACGTGTTGGCGGTTTTTTTTTAACCGCTCCCGCGTGCGGCAGCAGTTTGCCGCGTCTAGTATGTCACTACACTTAGAGATAAATTTTATGAAGTTTCTCGGTAATGACGATCAAAGGGGAAATTTCACCTGTCTGAAGAGCTTCTCTACAAACTGAGAAATAGTGTAATCCAAATAGATCTAGACAACGCTTGATAAGTTTTACAAGCTCCAGTAGTCAGGAGGCGGATGTAAAGAGAGGCAAGTGAGGTGAACAACAAAGTTTAAATCCATCTTGCAGTACCTTTGGGAGCCATCTATGAAGTAGATGAGTTCGATTTTGGCTATTTTCCTCCTCCTCACCCTATATGCACTTTTCATACGCTTGGCTTTAACCCAACCACCCCACCCCCTATCACGAGCGTACGACCATTAGAAATGGCGAATGTCCACGACATGCCCATAGTTCGAAAACAACGTGCCTGCTCCAGTTATAACTGGGCTGCAATGGCACAAAGGCAAATTTCCCAAATGGGATTAAAGAGTTATACAAATACAAATACATGCCCGCGGTTCGAAAACTTTAACTGGCATTTTGCATTAAGGATTTGATCGTTTTATCGGAGCCGGGTTTTTAGATAATCCGACAACTTAATTTGTTAAATAAATAAATAAAAGCAAACTCTTTAATTCCATACCATGCATGATGGACGTGTGTATATGTAAACATTTGGAAAGAAAAACAAGAATAACAAAATTTTAAAAAAAATAAAAAAGTGCTCTTTGTCATCCATAGCCAATCGGATGGGGTGAAACAGATCAATGCTAGTGTAGGCATCAGACTGGCAATCTGTCACACTAGCACGATAGGCACTGTCCGCACCGCCACCCAGCGGGATGCATCGGCAGGTGTCTATTGTGCTAGTGTGAAGCAAAATTTATGGGCTTCGAGCCACCGGTCTGGCGTCTGCACCAACCGTGGTCTGTTCCACCCCTAAGCATTTGAACACATACCTGGTCGAATGACGATAACCTTGCATCCTTCTTTGTTCCGATGCTCCAGAACATCGATGATGCCGTCGTCAGCCACCTGTCGCATCCGAGACGGCTTCATGTCTTCGTAGACGTCAGGATGATCTCTGCGAGCCTGGTAGAAACTTTTCACCAGTTGAAAGGCTCGCTCTTGGTCAAACTTTCGCGCCCGAAGGAATGCAAGGAGAAAGGACACATCTTTCCTTAACTGTAGACCTGAGAGATTAAAAACATTCACTTTGGAAGGCGAACGAAACGAAAAACAACGCTTCCCAAATCTGGATCAAGTTCAATTAAAAATGAGCCATGCATAAGGAGGGAATCGGACTAAGGCTGGTGTAGGCGCCAGACTGGTGGCTAGCCGCCCATGAAATTTGCTCCACTCTAGCACAATAGGCACTGCCCTATGCACCCCGCTGGGCCTCGATTTGAGCAGTGCTATTTGTGTGTTGGAGGCCAGAGGCTCTCTGCCCTTAGCATTTGCACCTCCAGTGGCTATTGTGCTAGTATGAAGCCAAATTAATGGGCGGCAAGCCACTGGTCTGGCGCATAGACCAGCCTTGGTTTGTTTCATCCCTTAAGTATGCCTGCTTGATTTTGGTCATCTTTGGCCCACTCCTCACCCCAGACGTGAGGAATCAAGAATAGCGGCCCTCCAAAAGTAGTATGTCCCATCGATTTTGGGCGATGTTTTCACTCCCCCTCTCACTTTCCCACCGTATATTATAGGCTTTTTTTTTAACGCTTGATCTGAGATATCAAGAATAGAGGCCACCCGAAAAGTTCTCACACTCGATTTTTTTAAAGGGATCTTTTTATCGCCCCCTTTCTCTCTTGTACGCATTTAAAGACTTGGCCTCAACCTGCCACTCCTCCTTGAAAGAGCGTGTGGCCATGCCATTAGAATGGCGAATGTCCATGAAAATGCCTTTATTCTCTGAAACTTTAAAATCGTATTTAGAATGTGCTACTAATCTGATTGTCCCATTAGAAACACGCTTTAGACGTAATTCAACAATTCAATGTTTTGCTGATGAAAACAGAAATAAAATGACTATCACATAATTGTAGGATCTACCATTAGAGAGTCGCCATTTAACCTAGAACAGCTGTTCTCAGAGCCCCAGGCCACATTCCTCGCCTTGTGATCCCAGATTTTCCCAAATCCACCCCCATTTTCAATTGTCATCTACTAATTTTATCACCGTTATACTTTTACGGTGGTATTTGTGGAAACTATTAATGAAACTACACCTCTTTATGAACTGTAGCAAAACTTAGCGTGAATGTAATATCATTATACCGAAAACTTAGTGTGTCTTCCCTCTTCCGTTTCGTTTCTGTAAGCTCATTAATTCTTATGCGAGGCTTTTGCAACACGGAATGTTTTCTTTTTGCCACATTTTGTCCTTGCTTCAAGCCTTGCTGAGATCCACACATTTACTGTGGCTTGTGTAATATTTCATCAATTCTTTATTAATTGCGATCAAATCAAAAAAGAAATTCTTACAGGTGTATTTCAAGAATTCATAAACTTAAATAAGTTGAGAGTGGGTCAAACCTCATCTATCCAGAAACTGGCTACACAGCTTTACCATAACTACACACATAGCTAATACCCACGGGCACCGATACACCCGCCAACACATACAAACACTTGTCTACATACACCCCAGGTCTACATAATAATAATAATAATAATATATTGCATTTATATAGCGCCCAACCCCGTCGATGACAAGCTCTGGGCGCTTTAACAAACTCTTACACACACACACACACACGCATACACAAAAGAAATTCAAAAATATTTACTATTGTTGCTGCCGAAAAACACCTAGCCTAGTTTGTTTGAAAGAAATGGGTCTTCAGATGGCGTTTGAAAGAACCAATGTCATTAATTTCCCTGGTTGTCTTTGGAAGAGTGTTCCAGATGGTAGGGCCAAGAAATGAAAAGGACTTTTCTCCTACAGTGGACAGATTCATTTTAGGTACTTTCAATTTTGTAGTGTCAGATGATGATCTTAGTTGACGAGATGGAACATAGTAATCAGTTAAATCAACTAGGTACGATGGAGCAGTATTATTGACACATTTGTGACAAATGGATGACAATTTGTACATTATTCTTTTCTCGACTGGCAGCCAGTTATAAAGTTATATTTCTTCTATAAATTTGATTATCCATTCTCTGACTGAAATTCTTCCACAATCCCGCTCCTTGCTAAAATTCCTCCTCCGAGAGCCAAGTTGCAAACCTTAGTTCTTGTTTGTTCAAATCCATATTTTTCCATAACGGTGAAATTCGACGTTAAAAACATTTGCGGCTTTAGTATTGTAACAAGGAGTTAGAATAAAATCGGAACTGTGAAACAGCTTGATAAGTGCCACAACGCATTTTACACAAGTGTCAGACTGTGCATCTGTTATATATCTTCTACATACTAAAAGATCTCCAGTTTTTTTCAGAACATAGAGATAGAAGAAACAAGAATAAGGTCACGATGACCCACCCGTTTGAAAATCATTGCCAAAAAAGCTTAGGCATCATAATTGTAAGCAATCCTGTTGCGGCAAGTTACGCCAGACATGAGAACGTTGATCTTGATTAGGATGGTGTTCAAAGCAGGTCATACATCAGTAGCTAACGCCTACCGAAAAGCTCGCCCATAATTACTGCCGCTCCCTCCCAGCAGAACGCACTGAAATCACAAGAGAGTAATCACTGAACTAGGAGACACGTTGGTCCACAGTTAAGGTGCCCGCTTCTCATGCCGAAGGTGCGGGTTCGATTCCTGGTCTGTTGGCTTGTTGGAAATTTGGGTCAATTCCTGTCCCTGATCCTGTGGCAGGATAGAGCACCTAGTCTTCACGTATAAGAACGACGAACTCGGGCGGCCCGTGTGCACATTGCACACGTTAAGGATGCCTTAGTAGTTGGAAATCAAGAAGGGCAGACCTAACAAGACCACTGGCGGGGCGAAAATAAATATATACAACAAACAAACAGAAACAAAATACAAAACAACAACAACAAAAACAAAAACAATTAATCCCTACCACAAAAACGAACAGACACGAGAACAAGAAAAATAAAAAGAAAGCGAGGTGTGAATGCCAAGACCAGCGAACCTCCTAAAATAAAGACCTGAAACCACTACCTAGGACCTCACTCTAATCGATTACCCCGTAAGTGCATGAAATAAAGGAATCAAACAGAACTTACCGGGCACCTTTTCTAATCGACTCCTGAGTGTTTTGACTTCAATGAGACGAGTTTCTGGGTCCTCATTTAGTTCTGCTTTGGCTTTCTTCAGAGTCTCCGGACTGAGCGTACATTTGTAGTCCGAGTCTTTGTCGGTGCTCATGGTGAAGACAGCAGGATAGCGGAGTTATCACAATACTTCTCTGACAGAATCTTCCAGAGAGTCTGTTGACTGGAAAGATGAGTAAGTCATGTTTAATTCGCACATCGTGAAAGTGTATTTGTAAGTACATAAGAAAGAGAGAGAGAGAGAGATAGAGGGAGAGAGAGAAGGGAGAGAAAGGGAGAGAGAGAGAGAGAGAGAGAGAGAGAGGGAGGGAGAGAGGGAGGGGGAGAGAAACAGAGAGAGAGGACGGAAAGAGAAAGACAGGAAGAGAGAGAGAGAGGGGGAGGGAGAGAGGAGAGAAAGAGGAGAGAAAGAGAGAGAGAGAGAGAGAGAGAGAGAGAGAAATAGAGAGAGAGAGAGAGAGAGAGGGGGGGGGGCGAAGAAAAGGAGAGAGAAACATGTTTACTATTTCATTGTAAAACGCCTTGGTCCATTTTATGGAGACAGACGCAATATGGACGTTCCCCATGATCATTTATATAACAACTGCTGCCCAGGACCGTTCTGGTTCTGCTTTGACTCAGTGTGCGAGGTCTCTCTTTCCACCAGCTGTCTAAACTCAAAGACAGTTTCGGCGCACCCGATATAGCGAGACAGACGTATTACAATCTCGCTAGTGCGCGACGTCCCGTTTAACTGAATAGTCCATATCTCACACTAACATCGAGACAAAACACTTCAGTTAGTCTGCCAGAGAGACTAAGGACCATGGACTTGATAAGAATAATTTCGGAGGCTAAGTCTCACCCCAACCCCCCCTCCCGACACTCCCAGCCACCCCAGACCCTCACCCTTGCCGTTTTTTGTTTTCCAAACACAGTGGATTCAGGGGGGAAACGATACCTCCAGTATGAAAGCCGCCACACTGGTCTTGCTTTGAATAGGAAAGAAAGGACCGTAAGTCCGGATCATGGCGTCACATTACACAGTGGAATTTCCTGCTTCCCACAGTACAAGTTACCGATACTCGATAAATCCTGTAAGGCCTACCATTGCCATTGTCAATCCCAATACGGTCCGTTGTTGTAATATTTCTTTACGTCTTGCAAAGATTCAGTACTGGAGAAGTAAAGTTGTAGCTGAAGAAAGGGGCCATCCACAAAGTAATATGCGCTGATTTTGGCGATTTTTGATCCCCCCCCCCCCCCAAACCCGCCTTCTATGAGCTTTCCAAATTTCATACACTTGACTTCAGACCCCCTCCTTCCGGCATATGAGCTACAGCCATTAGAATGGTCTACGATACAGCATTGACTCTTAAGTGACATTTGGCATGGATTATTAAGTTAAACTCTTTCATCAGAAAAACGATTTTTATATAATATTATTATCGCACTCGATCAACTGAAGCAAAAAGGAAACGAAACTAAACTTCCTACTTTTAAAGGAAAATCCAGGTACTGTAAGGTATTGTAAATGGCTGGAAGATCGTGGAACCATTCACAGTCCCGTGAAGTAACTGACTGATTGAAGGATATTCGAGCGAAGTTTGATGGCTAGCAATGTTGCAAAGCCAGAGAACATAGCAAAATACTAATTTCATAACTGACAATGAAGATACGGCTGTATGCTATAGGCACCTATTCATATAGTCCCCATGTTCGCTTTTTTTCATACTCTGGGGGGTGGGGGTCCTTCCCCCCCCCCCCCCCCCCCCAACTTTCCCACTCCGAGCATACGTACTCTCTGGATATACCTTACTATAGATGCGACAGAAATAATGGTAAATGAATATCTTGTAATGTCAGCCCTCCGGCTATATATTATTATATTGACTATCTCAATTCTTAATGTCCCCTCATTGGCCAAGGTTTGACGGAATATTATTTGTACTGTGTATGTGTGTCATTTTCTAGACAGTCCCATCGCGCTTTATGGCCGTTTCCCGGGGGTCTTAAAAAAAAAAAAAGAAGAAGAAGCTTATCAATGATTCAGTGGTTCACACCTCAAGACCAGACATGGGCAACCTACGGCCCTTCGGGACCGGATCCACCTGGGCAAGCACCTCTGGCCGGTCTCCGATTGAAATCACAGACCAGTCACTGATATATTAATTAAATTATAAGTAAGTAAATAAATATATATCTATATAATACACGTCTGCACCCCTTCCATCCGAAATCAAAAAAGAAATCTTTTATATAATAAAGAAAACTCCAGGGATTTTAAATAATATTTCTTTCAAAAATCAGCACCAAATAAATAACATGTCATTCTCTCTCTCTCTCTCCCCCCCCCCCCCTCTCTCTCTCTCCCGTAGTCCTGTGGACCGTTTGGGACGCCACAGGTGATCTGGCAACCAGCATCCTCCAATCCTCTCGGTTTTCTGACCTCCTGATTGTATGAACGTGTCATTATAGATGGGGTTTTAATAAAGGGGTGGGAGTATCTGTGTCGTCCGCATCCTCACATTTTTCAGGTCTGGCCTTTAAGTTCTGAAAGTTTGTCAAGGCCTGCTCTATATTCTAGTCTACATTGGTCAGTTAAATATAAACTCTTAGCTTTTCGTAAGTCCTGGCCCATTCCACATTTGTGAGTGTGCATGTGAAAACCCACAATATGTGAGTGTGCATGAGAAAACCCGGTATAAGTCGGCAGAGCTGATTTTGAGAAAAACGGCTTTGAAGTGAAAATATGGGTCCGACACAAACCTCCAACTTGGCTGTTGTTTAGGGGACCGTGGCATGTTACAGGGTAAACTGTAGACGAGCAGTGAACATTACTCACTATGATCTCTATAAAGGCTTTGTAATTAGACTACGGTCTCCTAACAAGATCCAAAAACTTCCGACTCGGCTGTTGCTAGGGGACCGTGGCATGTTACAGGGTAAACTGTAGATGAGCAGTGAACACTACTCACTATGATCTCTATAACTGCTTAGTTATTAGACTACGGTCTCCTAACAGCAATCACTCCAATATTACTTGGTCAATTAGCTATGGCCACTAATACGATTAAATGCCGTTTTCTCAAAATCTTGTTTTAGGGGGGTCATTGTCTTCAATTTATCACATATGTCTTGTCTTTTATTATGTACAGAACTCAAAATGTCATGTTGTCGACTTATACCGGGTTTTCTCATGCACACTCACATATGTCGACAGAGCTGATTTTGAGTGAAAATATGGGTCCGACACAAACCTCCAACTTGGCTGTTGTTTAGGGGACCGTGGCATGTTACAGGGTAAACTGTAGACGAGCAGTGAGCACTACTCACTATAATCTCTATAAAGGCTTTGTAATTAGACTACGGTCTCCTAACAAGATCCAAAAACTTCCAATTTGGCTGTTGTTTAAGGGACCGTGGCATGTTACAGGGAAAACTGTAGATGAGCAGTGAACACTACTCACTTTGATCTCTATAACGGCTTAGTTATTAGACTATGGTCTCCTAACATTAATCACTCCAATATTACTCGGTCAATTAGCTATTGCCCCTTATAGGATTAAATGCCGTTTTCTCAAAATCTTGCCTTGGGGGGTCACTGACTTCAATTTATCAGAAATGTCTTCTTTTATTATATGTACAGAACTCAAAATGTCATGTTGCCGACTTATGCCGGGTTTTCCCATGCACACTCACATTTTGTAAGCTAAGCAAGCCATTGGTAGTTTAAGAATAAATGTTGCAAATACAGCATGCTAATGCCTAGTAACACTAAAGAACAATGAAATTCAGAAAGAAAATAATAAAAATAATAATAATAATAACCAACAAAATTTATATATTATACAGCACAGCGCTTCGTCCGGTTATAATATGCTCTAAGCACTTTACGTTTATTCTATTGCATATATATCTCAACCTACATGGCATGTATCCCAACGCATATTGCATATTCCACCTTATACTGCACATAACCCAACTTATAGTGCATATATCCCACCTTATATTGCACATGTCCCAACTTATATTGCATATATCCCAACGTATATTGCACATGTCCCAACTTATACTGTATATATCCCAACTTATATTGTATATATCCCAACTTATATTGTATATATCCCAACTTATATTGCACATGTCCCACTTACATTCCTTATATCCCAAATTATATTGCATATATCCCAACTTACACTGTATTTATTATAGTCTCAACTTATATTGCATAATTATCCCTACTTATATTCCTTATATCCCAGCTTACACTGCATAATCCCAACTTATATTGCACAAATAAAAAACAAAACAAAAACAAAACAAACCAACAATAACTGAAGAAACAAAATAAACAAACGATGCAGTACAATTCCAGATTTCTTCACAAACCTTGTTGTATACTCTGTATGCCACGAAAGTTGTATATCATTGATATTACGTAACTGAAAATTATTATGTAAGGGACATACTTTTATCAACAATTGCTTTTCTGTCTAAATAATACTGAAAAGAACCTTTTTATATCTAGAGATCGAATCATGACATCTGAAATGATGGTCCAATGCTGTCATACCATAAAGGAAGTAACGGCTGCAATGGAATTATGAAAGGCTTTTTAACCACTGAGCCTTATAACTTTTGAATACCATATCACGCATACAAAGACATAGAGGCGTACGTGGGCATATCTTAAAATGTCTTAAGTTCACTATATCAATTATTATAACACTTTCCTCGGATTTTGACCACAACTGAGTTGAACAGAAGAAAATGTTCTGCCGTTTTAGGCCTGCAAGAAAAAACAACAACATATTTTCTTCGAGTAGAATTAAGAAGTATGACTGGAAAATTTGTTCTGCGCCTCAATTTACACATTGATGATAGAAACCCTACTTTAAAAATCACATCTGTGTACTCCCCGAGTCAGCAGGCTAACAAGTCTATGTAAAGAGAATAGTATATCATTCCATTTGTTATGAACACATACCCACAAAATCCAGTTAGTATCCGCCTGGAAAAGACACACTATTAACAGCTAGTTCACAAACGATGGAAAGTACACAACCGATGGTTTTGATACATGTGCAGTTAACCGTGTAAAGCGAGGTATTGTAAACGGCATCAATGACTAAGACGTGTGAAAGGCGTAGAAACCCTGCCTTTAGGCCAGCAGTAACACACCAATCAGTGAACCATCCAGCCGTGCTACGATAAAAGACCGTGTATACCTAGACGCCCCTATGATTTAGTTAGGGCGCCTAGGTGTATACCAATCTGTGTTTAGATCTTTATTTTAGGCGGTTTTGCTGCCTTTTGCACGTACCACGTAGGCCTACACCTCGCTTTTTGTGTTTTTACTTCTCTTGTTCTTGTTTCTGTGTGTTTTTGCAGCAGGAATGAGTTTTTTTTTTTTTTTTTAGAATTTTGCCTAGGCAGCGGCCTTGTTAGGCCTGCTCTTCTCGACTTTCAACTCCCAATGTATCTTTAACGAGCACACGGGTCCTCTGAATTTTTCTCCCTTATCCGAGAAGACTAAGTGTTCGATTCTACCTACCACAGGGTCAGGGACAGGAATCCCCCCCCCCCCCCCGCTCCAAAAAAATAAAAATAAAATAAATATATCAACATGCTTGCACCGACTAAACCTGGTAGCTTCGGCAGGAAAAGCGAGCACTACTTGCTTCTAATTAACCATCTCGTCCCCGTCTCATTATGCCAAAAAAGGGTTTCAAGTTTCAAGTTTAAGTATATTATAGGCCAAACGGCCAACTCAAAACACACAGAAGAATCAGGCAAACAATCTCTGAAAAACATTGAACACAAGTGAAGAGAACGACCATGGGGCAACACGGACTTTTCTGTTTTTGCTGGAGTTTTTTTTTTCTTTTTTTTTTTTTCGTTTTTTTTTTTCTTTTTTTTTTGGCCATACACCAGGGGAGCCAAACCGCCCCTCACGCCCACATGCGGCTCTTTTACCTTCAACATGCGGCTCGTGGAAATAATAATTATTTTGGCTGAGTTGTTTTTAAAAAAAAACAACAACATTTGGCATAAATGTGTACTTTGTGATTACTGTAACGAATACCAATGAGTAAATATTGTTGCATACGTCATGTATTTCTTAATATCTATATAAAATTTTTGTAACAAAATGTGAATGTAACAATAAAAACGTATGTGTGAATTTTTTTTTGATATCTTGTGGTTCCAGAACATCTGAAGTTCATTCTATGTGGCTGTTACATTAAGCAAGTTTGGCCACCCCCAGCCTGGCACATACCGTGTTTTTCCACAAAACGGCAGCATAGATCACTCATGCAGATCTGGCCAACACAGACTGAACTTTGGGGTCATGCGTAAAGTTATGTACGTTCGATTTTGGGCGAATTTTTACGCCCTCACTCCTCCCCCCGTCCCCTGATATATGCTTTTCATACGCTTGGCCTCACTCCACCTCCCCATTTTGCCCCCCCCCCCCAGTTCAAATGTACAGCTATAAGGCCCGGACCCGGTGTGCTCTTATCTAGCCGATTTTGAATCGGCCGACTAGTTTGATGGTGACGTCAAGGCACTCAGGTTTCAATGAAAATACACCCTCGAGCCAGCCAACGAGTTGTTGGATTTATTGAAACTCAATGTCGTGACGTCACCACCCAATTATTCGGCCGATTCAAAATCGGCGGGGCCTTAGAATGATAAATGCGTCCCTAGTAAAGCCTTGATGGTCTGAAACTTCAAGAGGCATCTTGCATGGACTATTTGACTGTTATAATTCATTAGATACACGACTTTTTTGTAAGGCTTTGTTATAAGTACGTACGCACTCCAAGATTTTTGCGCTAAGGGGGCGTACGTACACGTCCCTGTCCCTAATTTCATCCTTGTACTCAACCCTAAACCGTATCGAATCCCTAGCCCTGCCCCTTACCCTTTCAACCAAAAAATAGGAGGAAAACAAACAAAAATAAAATCTGAAAGAGTAATTGATTAAGGCTATCGTTCTTAGGATTTCGGGAGGAGATTACTCTCGCTCTGGAGTCACAAAATGCTTTAAAATACGTACCCCTAGCGCAAAAAAAATTGGGAGAGGTACGTACTTGTAACAACATTCTTTTAAAAATCCTTATTATATATGTATCCTAACATAGTCCGATCATGGACTTTTAAAAAAAAAAAATTGAAGTGGGGTTGGGGAAAAAAAAAGTTGAGAACCACTGTTTTAGAAAATCTCCATAAGGCATAAAATGTAATATACCCCTTCCTTCCTCCCTGTAACGAAATGCCATGAAATGACCGCCCACCTCCCCATTAGTTCGGACCATCTTCACGTTCCATTGTTCGAATTTGTGTCTCAGGCTACCTGTGGGTAGAACAATTATCTCTGACCCGTCCACCCAATACCCCAGCGTCCGAGTTTGGCCACGGTGGAATCCTTGTGCACGTTTTTATGGCTCACAAATTTGAGCTAGGTATAACCTCCCACTTTTCCCCTCTGTAATTTTCTGTAATTTTCGTTCTCTGTATATAATTTCAGAGCAAATCTGGAGTAGTCGGTCAGCTTGTGGTAGACGGGTGGTAGACCCAACGAAAAGGGCCTGTTCGAGTAGAGCAGCGCACCTATGTAGGGTCCGCTTGCGGTCGACTCACTGCGAGGTCCTGCTTACATAATGTAGAGCAGAGTCCATGAGACTCTGACTATGGATAAGTACAGCGCCGAGATGGCCGGTGCTAAGGAGTCCGCTTGCGGTAGACTCACTGCGAGGAATTAGTACAAGTAACACTTTAGTTAGACTAGTTATTGGAAGAGTGTGGATATCTGTGTGGCATTTTCATTAAGTGCAGAGCCAGTAAGATATACATACTATTTTTTTAATACCTTTTGTTTGTGTTTTAGTGTGGCATACTATAAACTATTTTTCTTGTCTTTGCGTGCACAGGTAATAGCCATTCCATTGCATTAACCAAAAGCCTTTATTTCCGGGTAGTTAGTTTAGGTTATTGTTGTTACATGTATTCTCTTTAGCCCTTTGACATCATATCTGTATGAAATAATATTTGTCCATCTTTTCAGTCAATTCAAGTATCTTGCTTCCAAAATTGATTAACTGATCTACTTCATCTTATTTCAGACTGTTTTACTAACGTATATTAAGCCCCCATCCCACGTGTCCCAATAAAGTGTATTGTTTGTGTAACTATGCAGCACTTATTTCCATTGGTGTGTTGTAGTCTCACATAGGCCGAAACATCCCAAGTTTGGAAATACGCTTTTGCAGTACCATTGTCTGCATCTGCGCTTTGTGACACTCCCCCAGTTTCTTTTTGTCTTGGGGGAGGGGAGGGGTTGATGTCACATCTTACTTATTTTCAAAGCCAAAATCAAAGGTGACAAAATAATTATAATCTTGAGAATAAATAATAAGCCGAGAGTATGAAAAAAGCATTGGGGCAGGGTGTCAGAAATTGCCGAAATTGAGCAGTGCAGCATACTTTATAGATGTCCCCTTAAATTGACTAAACCGTAGAAACGAAAGAGGGGACAGGGGAGGGGAGTGAAGGGGTCACAGATCTAAAAAGTTGGAGACCTTTGAAATACCTGAATCTTTTATATAACTCATTTTTTGCCAGCTGGTTGTGTAACAAAATTAATCATTAAACAGGACAGGAACTGAACCAGAACAACTTATTGCTTTTCGAAGGCGACAGTTTTTTTTGCATTCCATGTGTTTAAATATGGCAAATGAAATGGCTGTCAGCTCTCCTCCACCGCTTCCCCCGCACCAACCAATCACACAGACAGACAGACAGGCACACACACACACACATACTAATACATGTATATATAATACACATTGTACGCACAGAGATACACATGCAGCCTCAAACACACACACTCACATACACACACATACGCACACACATACCTTTGCACACACACATATAATAATATACACAAACATACACACGCATACACATCAAACTGTACATAATAATGCAAACATGGGCACGCACACACGCTCGAACACACATACACACATGAAACAAATAATACAACTGGTTCACCTCCAAACTAAGGAGGTTTTACGTAGGGCGTGAGTAAGAGGTAGGCTTGAGCAACCAAGTGTTAAGTCATACAAAACACCGAAGTCAGGGACCTGTACATAATATTAGTAGGTCGCGTGTCGCGTTTTCAGCCTACAGGCATAGTTATCGTAACTAAGTGATATCGATTCAGAGAGCAGGAGTGATTTTGAAAAAAACACATCCGGTACGCATGAACAAACGTTTCAATTGAGACGGTTAGAATATTAGAACGGATCTAAGCGCCATTTAGTTGCTTCTAAGAAAACAGCTAAAAACATGTCAGTATAAACCAATCTAAAGTCCACAAAACCGAGGCAAAACAGTTCCGTCTCGGTGCACTCTTGGACTTCCTCCTCCCCCATTAAGGGGTAAGCCAGACCAAGGCTAGCGCAGGCACCAAATTGGTGGCTCGCCGTCTAATTATTATGCAACCCACTAAAACACTACTCACCACCCAGACCGCGGCGGTGCGCGCAGTGAGTAGTATTTTTAGTGTGATGCACAATAATTAGGCTGCGAGCCACCAAACTGGGTGCTATGCCAGCCTTGGTCTGACTTACTCCTAATAGCGGGTGGTTGCCTGCCTGGTGGGCGGACGCTTCTGGTAGGGTCTCCTCCTGTCCCGCCATTCTGTTACGTTCTGTCTATCTCCTGGCTTTTACCTGGCTCAATGTGACCGTTACCGTGAAAGGCGCAAAGTGGCCATGATCATTGATCGTGCCCTTGCACTATGTAACCCGAACTCAAACTCAAACCCGATATCGTGAGGGTGTGCTTTCCCCAAATTCAAACTCAAACTCCCCATTAACATCAGCTATGTAACCATACAACTCAAACTCCCCATTAACAACAGTTATATAACCATACAACTGAAATTCCCCATTAATAACAGCTCTGTAACCACACAACTCAAACTCCCCATTAATAACAGCTATGTAACCATACAACTTAAAATCCCCATTAATAACAGCCATTATAACCATACAACTTAAAATCCCCATTAATAACAGATATTATAACCATACAACTGAAAATCCCCATTAATAATACCTATTATAACCATACAACTGAAAATCCCCATTAATAATACCTATTATAACCATACAACTGAAAATCCCCATTAATAATACCTATTATAACCATACAACTGAAAATCCCCATTAATAATACCTATTATAACCATACAACTGAAAATCCCCATTAATAATACCTATTATAACCATACAACTGAAAATCCCCATTAATAATACCTATTATAACCATACAACTGAAAATCCCCATTAATAATACCTATTATAACCATACCTCAAACTCCCCATTAATAACAGCATTATAATCATCAACTTTTACACCTTTCATACTGATGACTGTCTTCAGCATCTTGCAGAGCAAAAATTTTACCCAAACAAATCGTGAGGGCTTCGTGCTAATGTTATTGACTATCTTCCTCGATTTTGGTGCGTCATTAGATTTGATGCCTTTAAAATGCTCTTTCTTTTGAACGAAGCAGAGGAGACAACATACAGAGAACTTGTTTGTCACGGATTACCTCCACTGAGATAGCTCTCGGCCACAGTTTTAATAAAAACTGCAAGTCAAGAAAAATTGTTTATTTCCACATTGATTTATTGCTTTAATTTCTTTCTTTCTTTCTTTCTCTTTTTCTTTATTTCTTCCTTCCTTCCTTCCTTTCTTTCTCTCTTTCTTTTTTCTTTCTTTCCTTCTTTCATTCCCTCCTGTTCCTGGGATGTAATAACGTAATGAAACGCGAAGAAACAACGTACAAATCTAAAGAAAAAAACAATAATATAAAAACATTGAAAGTTGGAACTTCGATTAAGAAATGAGTTTACGGAATTCAGGCATAATGCAGTATTGTATAATAGGCTCATACGGGAAGATTAATTACAAATGAAGACCACTGTATTAATAAACTAAACTCAGTTGTAGTTATTACATGCGCTAAAGTTTAGTCTACTGCACTATGATGTAAAACTAGAACTGTAGAACTACATTTTGTTTCCCTAAAAGGTCGCACAGATTAAGTGGTTTTATCCACAGCATCCGCTCCGCTCGGCTATTTCTATAGCGGTGACGAGAGGAGTGGAAATGATGATGTTGACAAGTATACAGAGGCAAAGAATGTTTTCCTTTTTCGTACGTCATTCTCCGTAAAACTAGCGGAGCGGATGCTATGGCCAAGAGCACTTAAACTGTGCGATCTTTTAATTTAAATTTTTAAAGGAAATAATCATTATCCCTCTGTTAAGACGGCCATTAATATAAAAAGTCTGTTGTCTAAAAATCAAAACAACAGCAACAACAGAAGTGTTTTTTAGGCCGAAAATTGACCGGATTTCAAAATATATACTTTGCATGTACAAAGTCTGTACGATTTTATGCAAACTGTTTACTTTATGTCTTGGGTGATAGGATAGCAATTAAGTATTTTCGCCGCCTTGAGATGTTCCTCCATACCCCTTCCAAACCCGCTTCCTAAATGAAAATCGACAGTGACATGTAACAAAGTGTTTGAATCATTGTCGTGATTAAGAAAATTCAGACAGACAGACAGATATATACTCAGTTTTCTGATAAGTAAAATCTTCGGAGAGGTAATCCTTTTTTCTCAGTATATTCACTAATTAGCCACTGTCCAGCCGGTCGCCTCCCTTTAATCATGGCAAAATCAATCGACCACTCTCATTTGCAGTGACTCTCATACTTTACTACAGACTACACTCCATAAATACGTCAAAATAAGGACAGGACATGCCCCTTGGCAACTTGTCTCCCAGATGTTATGTCTTCCTGATATTTTTCTTTCTTTATGATGTTTTTCTTTCTTTCTTTCTTGCTTTTTTTTCACGCTGTCTTTCTTTCCCTCTTTCTTTCTTTCTTTCTTTCTTTCTTTTTTTACTCAGTTATTTATGTAAACCGTTCTGCTTTTCTTGTTTTCTCTCTTTCTCTTTTCCCATTTGTCTTTCTTTTGTTTTTACTCATTTATTTAGGCAAACCTTACTTTCTTTCCTTTCCTCTTTCTTTCTTTCTTTCTTTCTTTCTTTCTTTCTTTCTTTCTTTCCTTCTTTTTTTCTTTCTTTCTTTCTTTCTTTCTTTCTTTCCTTCTTTTTTTCTTTCTTTCTTTCTTTCTTTCTTTCTGTCTTTCTTTCTTTCTTTCTTTCTTTCTTTATGTTCCTCCTTTCTGTTCTTTCTTTCTTTCTTTCTGTTCTGTATTTATTTACCCATTTACTTGTGTAAACCTCCAGAGATACTAGACACATTTTATACCCTGTGCCTAAAAGAACACGTTGTCCTCCACGGGGCTATTTCGACCTCAGTTTGAAAATCATTGACGTGGTGATGTAAAGTTAGGATAAATGCATTGAGAAAGCAGAAAATTCCGGTATTATGGGTTTAATAATAGTTACAGCAATATTATACACTAGCTGAGTTGCCCGGCCCTGCCCGGGATAAATCGATTTATTAGTTTCAGTTCTGGGTGATTATTCTGGACCTGCTTCATTCTGCCTGTTCCTTTAGCTTTATTTTATTTTTGTTTGTTTGTTTGTTTTTAGATATTTGCGCGTTGACATCCTGCGCATCCCGTCAGCATCCGTCAAATGGCAATGATTGGCGCACGGGTTAGTTTGTTTGTTAGTGAACACATCGCAGGAAGTGATAACGTCATGTGTAGGCGGAAGTGGGCTATTATTAGAAACATACATCAATATCTTATTGATCGTAAATTTCGGATCAAACGCTCTCGTGAATTTAGTCTTTAATTATAACCATATTTACCGATTAATTCAGAAATAACAAATGGTTTCGTTTGTGTATAGCGATAGGAACAATGTTCGCTATCCCATAATTCTTTGTGCCAAATTTCAGGCCGGTGCGTTGTGTAGTTTCCGAGTCCATAGGACTATTAGGGGTTTTGTTGTAGCTTTATTATATAGAATTAGGAAGCATTGATTTGTGGATTCTTCGATAGATCTTCAGCACGCCGGGTGGATAGGAATAGGTGACGGGTGGAAAATGTGTGTGTGTGTGTGTGTGTGAGAGAGAGAGAGAGGAGGGAGAGATGGAGAGAGAGAAAGAGAGAGGAGGGGAGACGTGCAGAGAGAGACAGAGGGAAAGACAGGGAGGGAGAGAGAGAGAGAGACTGTGTGTGAGACAGAGGAAGAGAGAGGTGGGGAGAGGGAGAATGAGTGTGTGATGTGTAAGAGAAAGAGAGAGATGGAGAGTGTGAGAGAGAGAGAGAGAGAGAGAGAAAGAGAGAGAGAAATGTGGAGTGTGTGTGTGAGAAAAAGAACGAAAGAGCGAGAGACAGGGAGAATGTGTATATGTGTGTGTATGAGAGAGAGAGAGAGAGAGAGAGAGAGAGAGAGAGAGAGAGAGAGAGAGAGAGAAAGTGTGCCATCCTGACATTTCCTATTTCCATCAGCATTCATGCAGTAAAGTATATAAGAGGTTTGTCAGACAGAGTGTTCAATATCACGCGAGACTGGGAACACAGTCTTATTTCATATTTGCCAACTCTCGATCTTATGGTAAGAGTGAAAGCCGCTCAATTGTTGATTTTATGTTTCAGAATAAAAAATAATTAAAGTATTTGCAGAGAGAGAGAGAGAGAGAGAGAGAGAGAGAGAGAGAGAGAGAGAGAGAGAGAGAGAGAGAGAGAGAGAGAGAGAGAGAGAGAGAGAGTGAGAGAGAAAGAGAGAGAGATGTAGAAAGGGATGTGTCATTATTATACATGTACTTCCCCTCTTCCAAAGCATTTGATTTGTTCCTTCACAGACATAGAGACACAGAGAGACAGACAGAGGGGAGAAAGTAAGAGATAGAGAGACAGACGGACAGACAGACAGAAAGACAGGCAGACAGAGGGGAGAAGGTAAGAAAGAGAGAGCGAGAGAGAAAGAGAGAGATGTGTCATATACTTCCCCTCTTCCGAAGCTTTTGTTCTTTCACGGTCCCATGCTACAATGTCGCGATGGCGAATCCAAGCAGTCTCCACCCCCCTCCCCCCGTCCCCTCCCCTCCACAATCAACTCTCCCTTAAGTTTGCCGAAGATCATTAGTTTCCATACTCTTTTCCTTGCACAACCCTCGTACTGTCGCCCAACTCTCCATCTATTGTCAGGACGAAGGACAGCCTTGTTTTCTGGTTCCTCTCCCACCTTACAGGGCTTCTTCATTAGCCAGTAACTCTCACGGACCGTCACTTCTAATGCCCAGATACTCCGTCACATCGAAGGCTTTTTGGCCCTCTTTAGCCCCCTCCCTCCCTTGCCCTCCCCCTTTCAAATGAGCCTTTTGATCATCAAATTTTAATGTGCTTGCCGTTATTCTCCACTGTACGGCCGTGGACGCCAAGAAGACTTTCTTAAATCAAATCCCAGGTAGGTATTTCTCTATGGTTCATAGAATAAGGCATATATGACCTGCATTAGGACTACTGGACGCAATTAAAATATTACCATGGAAAATTGGAAGAACTGAGAAGTTGGTTATGCAGAAATTTTGTAATATTAAATGATAATTGCCATTATTTCTAGGTACTGAAAACCTCCAGTTAATGGCCATCCATAAAGTTCCAACGCTCGTTTAGACGATCCCCACCCCCTCCCCCAATGTACGCTTTTCGTACGCTTTGCCTCAAAGCGCCCTCTCCCCTCACCTCCCCCAACTCTGCTTTATAACGGACAACCTTAGAATGGTAAATGTTGATGATAATGCCTTGATGACTTTAAACCTTAAATGACACTTTGCACGAACGTTTTTCATTAGAAATGTTATCTATATATATATGTGGACAACTAGGAGCGCTCCTTCCCTATGCATAGAAAAACGGCTAAACGTAGAAAGTTCAAACTTTCTGTGCTCATAAGTTAAAAAATCTACTAGGTTTTTACACATTCATTTTGAAGATATAATGTGTGGAAATGTACAAACTGAATTTATGAAGTCATTTGTTTTGTTACCAGTTCCAATCATCTTTTTAAAACACCATTTTCAACATATTATAATATTTCTTTTCCATTAACACATGACGTTGTCACTTTCTGCGATGTGCAAACAAACTAACCCGTGCGCAAATCATAGCCATAATTTGACGGATGCTGGCGGGACGCGCAGGACGTCAACGCGCAAAGGGAGAGCAGTAAAACGTATCTAAAAACAAAGAAACAAACAAAAATAAAATAAAGCCAAAGGAACATGCAACATGAAGCAGGTCCATAATAATCACCCAGAACTGAAACTAATAAATCGATTTATCCCGGGCAGGGCCGGGCAACTCAGCTAGTTTTATATAATGTAACAACTTAATTTGCTGGAAAGAGTGTTATTTAAACCAAACTATCAAAAATTCATTAGTATTACTCACACCATACTTGAAAAGCCTACAAACTTTTCTCCAAAACCCCATCTGCCCATGATTGGCGCACGGGTTAGTTTGTTTGTTAGTGAACACATCGCAGGAAGTGATAACGTCATGTGTAGGCGGAAGTGGGCTATTATTAGAAACATACATCAATATCTTATTGATCGTAAATTTCGGATCAAACGCTCTCGTGAATTTAGTCTTTAATTATAACCATATTTACGGGGGCAAGGTGGTCTAGAGGCAAGGTGCTCGCCTCTCATGCCAAGGGTCCCGGGTTCTAAACCCGGCCGGTGCAGGCATGTTGGAAGTTTGGGATTTTTCTCATATTTTCATGTCCCTGATCCTATTGAGGGGTAGGATCGAGTACCTAGTCTTCTCGGATAAGGACGAAAAAATTCGGAGGGCCCGTGTGCACGTTGCGCACGTTAAAGATACCTTGGCAGTTGGAAATCGTAAAGAGCAGGCCGAACAGGCCGCTGCCCGGGCAAAATTAAATAAAATTCATCCCTACCACCCACTCCCCATCATCCCCCCACCACCCAAAAAAAAAAAAAAACGCCGACCGGCGCTGCACTGTGGCGACGACGTGCCTGCTCCAGTTGTAACTGGGGTGCAATGGCACAAAGGCAAAATTTCCCAAATGGGATTAAAGAGTTATACAAATACAAATACAAATACTCTTTTTGTACAAGTTATGGATTGCACCCTAGGGAATTCTCAGACCTACACACAAGGAATTGATGATCTGATGTTCTTCTGATGCCATTAATACACATATAATTATTACCGTGGCATCTTAGAAGTCTATAGTTGAATGGATTATGTGGATGTAAAATCAAACAAATGGTGGCCTCATGCAATGGCACCAAGCTTATACACTGATGTCCACAAACTCGACAATTCTGGAAATGCAACTGTTGAAAGATTAACATTTCGGGATATCTATATATATATTGCAACATCTCTCATACTGTTAATGCTATTGTTAATCTTATATAAAATACAGAGTTAAAAACATATGTAAATTAGGACCCCATAACGTGCCACCCTAACTACAGCTGTGTTTAATTCATATAATGAAAGCCGCAGACTCTGTTCCCCCTTTCCAATTCTTTGCCGGCTCACTGGCCAAATGGTTAGAACACTAACTTGCCGGAGGTGCAAATGATCCCAGATTCGAATCTCGCTGGGGGCGAGGTCCAACCTAACTAACTTTTCACAGTGTTTTGAAGGTGCTGACTCGTCAGCGGCCTGGCAAGGCTCGCCTGTGACATAGCCTCAATGCGCAGAAAAAGACTTAAACTCACGCCAAAACAAAACGAAGGCATCGCGTGCCATCAAGTTGCACCCCTCCCCCCCCCCCCCATTTCACCCCCTTCCACACTTTCCCTCTCTCAATGACGGACAAAATGTTGAATAACCAAAGTCATCGCATTCTTTCAAGCCGCCCTGAACTTTGCGTGCTTGTTGCTACTTTAGGGACAGTCTGGCTTGTCAGATGCCAGCGGGGGCTTAGCTGGAGAATGATCTCCTTATATAGATCTATCATGAGAGCATTAGGCCTCTTTTCCCGCCCTCATCGTCAAGAACTCTCAAGCCTTTTGAGTCACTGACCCCAATAATAATTTGATATGCAAGCACAGAGCTATACAACAGACAAGAGACGAGGGCACTCCGCTGCGCTGCCTCTCTTCCTTCCACAGAAAGACCACCAAACTCTGCGCAATTGCAGACAAAAGGAGGACAAGCGACTATTAATTACAGCCCACACTAATGTACCATTAAGTACACACCATTTATTTTTTCAAAACTTTTTGTCGAAACCTTGCCCTCCCTTTGTCTGGCCTCGAGGCACTACAAAGTGCACAGTCATTTGACCTACTTCCTGCTGTAGTCCTTCTAAAGAGGCCTGTATATGAAAGCTATTTACTCTTCCCTTCGCTCTACTAACTTCACAACACTCTCAAAGATGTATATGAAAAAATAAAATATGCCCTTAGTCTGGCGGCGCATTGGGTCAAATCTGGTTTGTCTCGGTTGCTTTTTGTGTGAGATGTGGACTGTGGAGTCAAACTGATCCTCGCCCACTGGCTAAACCGAAACAAGTCTGTCTCATTTTAAAGACTTTATGTGGGCCCCAAACTCAGGGCAGTCATTACAGAAAGCTGGCCAAGAGACAGAAGGGCTTATCTATTTATATATTTATTTATCTGCTTAATCATTTAGTGATCCGACCATTTACGTACTTTATCTATTAGATTATTCATTTATTCATTTACCAAATTATTTATGGGTTTTACTATTTATTTATTTATTTGTTAATTTATTTATTATGTATTTATCTATCTATATATTTGTCTATTTATGTATTTCTATTTACTTACTTATGTATTAATTCGTCCACTCTATTCAATATAAAGTTCACGGAGTCATGCATACGATGGTTACAGACTAATTTCAATCTGAGCCGCCCCCCCCCCCTCCCCAGCCAGTATAAAAAAGTAAGTCTGTCTCATTTGTTCGAGAGCATTAAAACTACCTTGAGTCAGCTAGGCGGGAAGAGAAACCTAGTGCACTGCGTCAAAACTGATGCAAAGTGACTTGGCTCAATGTGCCACGAGCCCCAGACATGAAATGTTTTATTCACAAATCTAAAGCGATTGTTTACGGAAGTTCTTAGACGTCTTTTTGCCTACAGGGATGCCAGAAAAATATGGCGTAAGGGTAGCCACACAAAGGCCACCCAATTCGGTCACCGAGCCACTAGGCGCTTTAGGTGAGAAGAATTGCACTATATAAACGGACCAAATCTAGGTGGGCTCTATGTGCAGTTGTTGAAATTATATAGTGCAATTCTTCTCACCTAAAGCGCCTAGTGGCTCCGTGACCGAATTCGGTGGCCTTTGTGTGGCTACCATAAGAACGGCTTTGAAATGGGCGAGGTTTTGCACTTTTCGCGTATGTCTGGAGTAAATAGGTAACAGAGGGTATAGAGAATAAGGTAAGGATGAGGAGTTGGGTTGGGGGAGAGGGGTGGGAGTGAAAACAAACCTAAGTTAGTGCGCCACCAGCCTTATACCACACTAAAATAGCGTTGACGGGATGTTTTGGTTGATACGCCTATGTTACGTTATGACATTTTGACAGCCATAATTTCTGCCTGCTCTGAGTCCCACGGTGGCCTTGTTTTGCATTTTATTGAGGCTTTCGTCGCAAAACAACAAATAGTTTTATGCCATTAAAAAATTGAAATTAAAAGCAAAACAAACAAAATAAAAGAACGATATTTAACTGGGACAAAACGAAACTCTCATGCACCGGAAAAACAATGGGTTACCCTGACCTCTACCCCCATCCCCTTCTCAAATTAAATGAAACGATCATCAGTATATTTAGCTAGTAAAACTCTTGTGTGTTTCTCCTTGTTGTCTCTCTTTCTTTCCTTTTATCTTTCTATCCTTTCTGTCTTTCCCTTTGTCGATTTTGCTTTCCTGTTCTCTCTTTCGTTCTGTCGTTCATCCTTTGGTTTTTGTTTTCCGAGTAACTACTTGTGGATTTATTTATTTCTTCTTTCATTCCTTCTGTCTGTCTGTCGTCGTTCCCCCCATTCCTTCTTATTTCTGGGTATAAAATAGCCACAGTTGATTTGACTTACAGTGAAACGAGTCGGTCTTGCCTGTGTTTTGACATAGTGTGCGAGGTCTCTCTTGCCTGCCAGCTGACCCAAGACAGTTTAGATCGCCCCCGAACATGTGCGACAGACTTGTTTCTTCTCACCAGTGCGCCAGACCCCTTTTAACTCCATTGTCCACATCCGAGACGAAACAGTTTTTACTCTGTACGACAGTCGCTCAAATATCCCAGGGGTATTTGCCATATTGTTGTATGTGACATTTTTGCTGGTTTTGAGGTTTTTATATGAAAGTGGTTCTCTCACTCTAAATATTTTTATATGAGAGAGGGGGAACAACATGGATCTGGAAGACATCAGAGAGAAAGGAATGGAAGTCATTGTTGGAGGACCACATCCTGCAGTGGATGAACAATGGCTAGGCTTGAAAGGAAGAAAAATAAGTGTCATATGGGTGTATGTTGGTGGGCATTTTTCTGTAA